>OY720614.1:2497957-3097957 GCA_963151315.1 Nymphalis c-album
TTATTTATTTTCAACTGACTAAATCTGTTTCATAAAAGGTACTTTTTATAAAATGAAAATAAATATATATAATAAATAATTTACACAGCCTTTATTAATACTTGAAGTTTTCTATTAATACCTACTCTTTTTATAATTCGTTTGCAATGGTTATGTTACGGAATTATTGTTATCAAAAATATTAAAGATAAATAATATATATTTGAATAACTGACTAATAAATAAAAGAGAAAAAATAAAAAGCATTTTTATAAGCAATGGCGGCATTTACCCGCCAAAATGAAACGTCAAAATTATTTAACAGACGCGTTCAATATTGTTTTCAGTAAAAATTAAACCGTTTAAATATGTTTTTCTTTTGCAGCATAATAATTAAAATAACAATATGATTTCGTAACATAAAAACCATTGCATAATTATAATATTAAAAATGTAACATGACATTTCTCGTTATTTTTTATCTGTATTTTTTTAAGGCCGTATATCGATTGTCCGTTTTCGACGCCAGTTTTCTTTACGACTTCGACGCAGTGCAGCCATGATCTGATATAATGACACAATCCTGAAAAAAAGGTATTCATATACTACATGTGATTTTAATGCATAGACAGAATGTTTTTCATTATTATCATTTAAAAAAATATTTATATGATTTAATTGTGTATATTTGTCTAGAATAAGAAAAAAAGGAGGAATAATATCTTCTTCTTCTTAAACTTCACGAGAACAACGTTACATTATAACGCAACTAAATATAATATATCTATATATGACCAAAACTGTGTTTAATAAATTTCCTACTCACCCTTAAAACAGGATCGAATTCAAACCCTGCACTGCAATAAAGAGGTATAGTTATACCAGCGGTGCACATGTAGAACCTATTGCAATTGTCAGGGTCTGGGACGTTTCCAAACACGCCCGGGGGACAAATAGCTGGTGTTGTTTGCGTAACCTCTGATGTTATTTCAACCTTTGATGTCGTCTGAATGTTATCGTTTGTTTTCCTGTCTGTAGTTATCATAAAGCCTTCCGTACGATCTTCAGACTGTGAGCCTTTGGACGCGAAACATCCATTTTCAGATATGATAACGCATTGCTGGAATAAAAAGAAAAATGTTTTATCGACATTGTTATATGTAATAACTGTAGACGTTACAGTAACAGCCTGTGAATGCCCTACTGTTGGGCGAAGGTCTCTTCTCCTCTTTTTGAGGTGAAGGCTTAGAGCCTATTCCATCATGCTGCTCCAATGCTGGTTGGTGGAATACACATGTGATAGAATTTCAGTGAAATTTGACACATGAGGGTTTCCTCACGATGTTTTCTTTCACCGTTAAGCACGAGATGAATTGTAATCACAGATTAAGCACATGAAATTCAATGGTTCTTGTCCGGATTTAAACCCACGATCATCGGTTAAGATTCACAAATTCATACCACTGGGTCATCTCGGCTTATATTATTTACAATATATTTAAGTAAATGTTACTTAAATATATTATTTACAATATATTTAAGTAAATGTTACTTAAATATATTGTAAATAAGAAAATAATGGTTATTGAAAGGAAAATTATAGTATGATAACATTTAAATAAATATGTATTATAAAGCTTTGTAGGGCTACGTCCAAGCCCGCCAAACAGCAATTCTTAGTACTTTTGTGCTACGGTCGCAATTGTGTAAGGTAAGGTAAATAAAAAGGTAACAAGAACAAAGGTCATAACATCCATGTTCTCAATCACAATTCTGGCAACTAATTAAAAAAAAAATGAAAACTTACTTGAGCTTTTGGATCGAATTCAAATCCTTCACCACAGTATAATGGTATCGCCGTTCCAGCAGTACACATATAGAACTTATCACATCTGTTGGGATCTGGTACATTACCGAAGACACCTGGAGGGCAAATGCTAGCTGTTGTTACTTCGATTGGTGACGCTGTCGTTTCTGACAGTGATTCGTCGTCTTCTGGTGCTGTATCGTCTCCATATTCTGTAGTGGCTTTACCATTGTCACCAATAATTATATCAGATATTGTTGTTGATATATCTGCATCTGTCGTTACTTCCGGTTGTTGTGTCCCTTGTTCTGTTGCTTGTGATTCAGTGGGTGTCCATAAGCCTTTAGATGCATAGCAACCATCTTCTGTTATAGGCACACAGCTCTGAAATATATTAATTACACATTTAATACAATAATGAAAGAAGGTATTTTTCTCTCTCTTTGTTACTAGGAGCTATTCGTAGCTAAGTTATTTACATCTTGGTAGATAATAAAACTGTTAACATCTTCACTTGTATAAAATTCCATAACAATATGATATAATCAACGATTTATTTATTTAAAAAATAGTTTTAGAGTACTTTCTTATACTTTTGTCTCTTGTCGTTGGATTGGCCTTTTGGTTAAACTTTCAATTATAATAGCAAATTGGTCAGAATCGAAATTGCTTTTAGCGTCATTATATATTTATATCTAAATAAAAAATAACTTATTATTAATAAATACAAATATAATTAAGGTGTAAAGGATTAAGGAGCAATGGTGTCAATTCTTATGAAGATGTAAGGCTAAGCAAATCAAATTCTTTTCAAAGCCTCCACTCTCCTTACTAAAAGAACTGCAAGTCGAATCATATTTCGCTATCACGAGTCAATAGCATAACGGTGATCTTAATGAAAGGAAATTAGTGGTTGGTCCACTTGGTGATAGATCCGAGTAGGTACCACCCACTCATCAGATATTCTACCGCAAAACAGCAGTACTTTGTATTGTTGTGTCCCGGGTTGAAGGGTGAGTGAGGCTTAGGTCCAAGGTTGGTGGCGCATTGGCGATGCAAGCGATGGTTAACATTTCTTACAATGCCAATGTCTATGGGCGTTGGTGACCACTTAGGATGGTAAGTAACCAACGTGGCATATATATATATAACTTTTTTAAATGTTCAAAAATACCTGAGCATTTATATCGAATTCAAATCCAGCTCCGCAATAGAGTGCAATCGGGTGACCGACGGTGCAATGGAAGAACCTGTCGCATCTCTCTGGATCCGGAACAATGCCAGAGAAATTAGGCGGGCATACGTTTATGGTGGTTGTTTCAATAAGCTCTGTTGTCATTTGACTGTCTCCTGTCGTCGGTATCAAAACAGATGTCGTTTCTTCATCATCAGGCTTATTACTGTCAATCGTAGAACTATCGGTATTGTCTTTCTCTTCTGTCGTGAGCTCTGCATCTTCGTTTATTGTTGACTGAACTGAGGTATCAGTGTGATCATTCGACTCTGTTGGTGTCCACATGCCCTTAGAGGCGAAACATCCATTTTCAGATATCACAACGCATTGCTGAAAAAGATCAGTGTCATAAATATTAATATATATATTTACTAGCAATAATATTTAAAAAAAACAACGGGTTGGACTCCGGGAGTGCCGGCAGAAGTGAAAGCTTGGATATTAACGTTGCGCATTTTTGATATTTTGGAATGGTTAGGGAAGAATTTAGCACGAATTGCTTTAATTTTATCAGTATAAAAGTACTATAATTTTTGTGATAAAATACAATATTATTTATTCATTACGCTATCGAACACAAACATGACAATTTAGTATATTACATTAAAAATTGAACACTTCAGAATCCGTCTTACGAATTTTCAATCAGGGCCACGTTGAAGCGAGCTTAACATTTTTTACCCATCACAAAAAAGTGCACAACGCCGCTAAAGAAGTTTTCACTTCAAAAAGATTTAACAAAATATTAATTTACTATAAAAGAGGCTACAATTTCTTAATTGATAGAACATGAGTTCTACTCAGTCAAACTCAGTTAAATATGTAATCAGAAATCAGGGTTATAAGAGTTAGAAGGATAAAATTCAATAATTACACACCCCAAGACTTGCATCAAATTCATAGCCTTCGCTGCATGGCAAAAGCGTTGCTACTCCGGCCATACACATATAATATACATCACAAAGTTCGGGGTGTGGAACATTTCCGAATACTCCTGGAGGGCACAAATTGGCTGGAATTGTAACCGCAGGTAGTGTAGTTGTATCGAGCTCTTGTATAGTTGTCTCTAAAGCTTCTTCAGTAGTAAAGTGACCTTCAGGAAGATCAGTTGTGCTCAATTTATCATCAGGCGTCGTCTCATCAGTCACTGCCTGTGATACATCTGTTGTTACGTATGATGAATCTGTTGTTGAATGGGATTCTGTTGGGGTCCACATACCCTTAGATGCGAAACAACCGTTTTCAGATATCAAAACACATTGCTGAAAAAAAACCTTACATTACTATCGTGCTATTAATATTCTTACATGCAAGGAAATCATTCAACATAATATATATATTTTTTTTTAAAGATAAATTTGATATGTTCAAATATCTTATTAGTACTCACCCCAACTGCTGGATCAAATTCGTAGCCTTCAGTGCAGGGTAAAAGTGTTGGTATTCCGGCAATACACATATAATATACATCACAGAGTTCTGGATGTGGAACATTTCCAAATACTCCAGGCGGACAAATACTGGGTGGTGTTGTGGCTTCCGAAGCAACAGTAGTGCCAGTCTCACCCGTGGTTGTTTCGATGGAGTCATCAGTGGTACCAGTGTTTCCTAAAGTAGTGTCGAGAGAGCCTGGAGTGGTGCTAGTCCCTCCAGTGGTTGTTTCGCTTGAATCATCAGTAGTACCAGTGCTGCCTAATGTGGTGTCATCAGACCCTGCAGTGGTTCCAGTCCCTTCTGTAGTCGTTTCACTTGAATCATCAGTGGTACCAGTATTTCCTAATGTAGTGTCGACAGGGTCGGAAGTGGTGCCAGTGCCGCCCGTGGTCGTTTCGATGGAATCATCAGTGGTACCAGTGACTCCTGTAGTTGTTGTTCCATCTGTTGTCTGGTCCGGTACTGTTGGAGTCGATTTACCTTGCGAGGCGAAACAACCGTCTTCTGATATTTCAACGCAAGTCTAAAACATTAAAAACATATATTAATATGACGGGGGTAGATTTGGTGACTCGTTATCCGCTTGGTTCGACATAGCTACGGCACAAAATAACACTTTTGGCACATGGTGTAATCTTCAGTTTAATCGACAGCGTACACAGATTGCAAATATTTTTAATAATGAATAAATTTATGAAATTTGTTAATTATGGTCCAATGTTTGCAACCCATTTCTCCCTTTTGCAGTTGAATTTGCTTCAGTTGCTAAATTTAAAGCAATTCTAAAGGGACACTTTTGTGCTAAAGGTGATTATACAATTAATGAAATTAAGAACTTACGTTTCTTTCTGGATCGAATTCATATCCCGCATTACACCATAACAATGATGGGACCTCATTAACACATAAGAAATATGCGTCACAATGGTCAGGGTGTGGCAGAAAACCTATCGTTCCAGGTGGACATACTATATTAATCGGTGTAGTTGTATCAATAGATTCCGTTGTAGTTGCCAAATCCTCCGTTGTTGTTCCAACTGTTTCAACTGTCGTCTGGTCCGGTACTGTTGGAGTCGATTTACCTTGCGAGGCGAAACAACCGTCTTCTGATATTTCAATGCAAGTCTAAAACATTAAAAACATATATTAGTATGACGGGGGTAGATTTGGTGACTCGTTACTCGCTTGGTTCGACATAGCTACGGCACAAAATAAAACTTGTGGCACATGGTGTAATCTTCAGTTTAATCGACAGCGTACACAGATTGCAAATATTTTTTAATAATAAATAAATTTATGAAATTTGTTAATTATGGTCCAATGTTTGCAACCCAATTCTTCCGTTTGCAGTTGAATTTTCAATAATGACAAAATACGTATGCATTTATTTTTTCTCAAAAGCTTTTAAATCAAATTACTTGCTCCTTTCATGAAAAATGACCGAACCGCGATACAAATTTTTAACCCCATATTTCTCCCTCTTGGGGGTAGGTTTTCGAAAACCCTGAAATATGTGTTTATTTTTTTCTTACATCAAAAATGACGGACCCGCCACACGGATTTCCATACAACGGCTAATCCCTTGATTCACCCCTTTAAGGATGGAATTTACCAAAAAAACCTGTCACGTCTTTGACCCCAGTGGTTTAGGCTCTGCTTTGATGAGTCAGTCAGGACAAGTCTTTTTATATATTATATAGATGACTTAATGCTTCAGTTGCTAAATTTAAAGCAATTCTAAAGGGACGCTTTTGTGCTAAATGTGATTATACAATTAATGAAATTAAGAACTTACGTTTCTGTCTGGATCGAATTCATATCCCGCATTACACCATAACAATGATGGGACCTCATTAACACATAAGAAATATGCGTCACAATGGTCAGGGTGGGGCAGAAAACCTATCGTTCCAGGTGGACATACTATATTAATCGGTGTAGTTGTATCAATAGATTCCGTCGTAGTTGCCAAATCCTCCGTTGTTGTTCCAACTGTTTCAACTGTCGTCTGGTCCGGTACTGTTGGAGTCGATTTACCTTGCGAGGCGAAACAACCGTCTTCTGATATTTCAACGCAAGTCTAAAACATTAAAAACATATATTAGTATGACGGGGGTAGATTTGGTGACTCGTTATCCGCTTGGTTTTACATGGTTACGGCACAAAATAACACATTGACACGTGTATATTCCTCAGTTTAATCGACAGCGTACACAGATTGCAAGTATTCGATATAATCCATATAATCGACAGTTATGTCGTTGTAGTATTATCAATAGAATTCAATTTTGACACGTGTCAGTGTTATCGATATATTATAGATACACTTGTTTCAACTTAACTAGGGATGAAAAACCGATTGTCTATCACTTTATCGTTTTGTAGCTGTGGTTGTGTTCCGCGATATGACCAAATTAAATCAAGAGCAAATGTGCTACAAACTGTCATTTTATTTAGTTAAATATAAATTTTATTCATGGTAATTATTTTACATAGTATTCTAAAAATGATTACATATATTTAATGGACTCACGGTATCTTATAACCACTTTACCGGTTGGACACGAATTTCGTCACGCATTGTATGTTAGTTATTCTACCGCTCCTACTTCCTACTTGACTACGCCAAATGGCAGCGAATTAAAAATAGGTACTGGAAAATAGAAAACGAACTTACGTTTCTGTCTGGATCGAATTCATATCCCGCATTACACCATAACAATGATGGGACCTCATTAACACACAAGAAATATGCGTCACAATGGTCAGGGTGGGGCAGAAAACCTATCGTTCCAGGTGGACATTATATTGATTGTCAAACTAGAAACTACTACCGGTTCGGAAAAGAAACACCCAGCCCTGAGAAGAACCGGCGAAAGAAACTCAGCGGGTTGATGTTTTTGTTTTTTTTTTTTGTCTGTTTTTTGTCTTTTACAAAAAAAAAAACAAAAGGAAATAGCCATGCGGCGATCGTCTCATTCCCAAGGTGTGCTATCATCCAAACTTATAATACCATAAATGTGATTGTTTTTTTGACGCAAACATGATCGAGCGTTTGGAAGGGCTCTACTTATTGTGACATTAAAGTATTTATTTAAAAAAAAAACAATTAAGTCAATGTCTTATAGACTGTGCTGAGGCATTGTACCTTTTCTTATATTGTAAAAAAAAGTGTTTTTTTTAATTGTTACATTATATTATTCATTATGTATTTGTACACCTCTTCATTGTTTTATTCGTTTTCATATCCTTAACCTAAAGGTTGTGTGAAAGGGACAGCTGTACGACTTCTATTTACATAAACATTATTCATAAGTACTTTGTTTCCTGTATGTCATATGGTTGGGATTTTGCAAAGAAACATTATGTTCACGCTACACATACATACGTGAAGTTAGATATAAAATATTTTCTTTTATTGATAAACGAAATATTACTTTTTTAATTTTGATTCTTTCAATTTGAATTTGGAATAATTTAGTCATATTTAATAATCATACAATTTACTTAGTCCTTGCACGTCGTAACAGCCTTGAATGGCATTATATATTTACTTAGCATCTAAAGTTACCATTATTCTTACCTCACAACCACTCTGCGGAACCAGCGTTCGCCGGCGACTTTTCCGATCCGATATGACATAGAAACCTTTAAGAAGAGATCTCCAGTTTTGCAGTCCATGGGCGGTGGTTGTCACTTTTCCATCAGGCGAATCTCCTTTGAAGCGAAGCCCTTTTGTTGCCCCCACTTACATAAAATAAATACAATATGATGTCAGTGATTCTATTAGAAAAAGCGTTTGTTATTAATTTACGAGCAGTTGGTATTATGTGAATCATTATGTTGTTTGAACCAACTGTAGTTATAATTTTACGCTCGGGGACATTTTCCACGCGGGTGCGTTTTTAAAAAATTGTTTTATACAACGTTAGTCTAACCTAATTATGGGTCTTTTACTTTCTCGAAGTTTCCAATGTGCTTTGATTGCGCAGATTTAATTTCGCTAAATATTTGTATAAGTCACGTATAGTCTGTCGTGTATAACTTGTAGGTTGAATAATTGAAAACTTTCGTTTATTAGTTTTTTTTTATCATTTTTGCTGACATAAAAACAGGTCATTTTTCGCAATATTGTAACAATGAGTTATTATTATTTTGCTACCTTAAACTTTACCTACTGCTAGTACCTGGACGACCGAGCTTCGGTCAGTTATATATTTTTTTTTAAACTTAAGCAAACCCATATAAATAAATACTAATAAAAAAAAAATCGTGACCACGTGGAATGGTGGCAAGAATGCTAGCAGCATATCCTCTTTGATTCCGATTTCCTGGTTGAAAGATGAACCAGATTCAGAACTTCTGTCACCAGTAATACTTGTAATATTTTTGATGAAAGTTTTTGCACTATACTCCAAGGAATAAATAATGTATTTTCAGGTCCTATGCACGGGAAGGTGGTTGTGTGCTACGTGGCGACATGGGCAGTGTACCGACCAGGCGAAGGGAAGTACGGCCTGCCAGACCTGGAACCATCGCTTTGCACGCATCTCATTTACTCCTTCGCTGGATTAGACGAATCTACGAACAGCATCAAGAGTCTTGGTATGTAGCTAATCTATACTAATATTTTATAAAGCTTTTTTTGTATTTTTGTTTGTAATGGATAAACTCAAAATCTACAAAATCGATTTTAAAAATTATTTCACCTGCAGAAAGCTTTATAAGCGAGTAACATAGAATAAAATAACAAAAAAATACGAACATTTCAATAATGTAACCTAAGGTATTAAACATTTTACAAAATATTTTCTTAGATAAATGAAGACTAGTTTATAAATGAAGATTTTAATACTGATGTATGCATTATATTTCTGATCGGTGAATTTGTCGAGTGTTCTTCTACAGTATCCGTGAAACCGGAAATTTACTCATAACAAAAACTGCTTACATTAGTAAGTCGTTAGTGTCAAATCAAGGACTGCTTCCCCATAAGGCAGACCCTAATTAGTTGAGTTAAATTTTTGGTCGAACAAATAAAAATAATCTGTTTTCCTGACAAAAATATTTTAGCAGTCTGGAGGTTTGGAAGTAGGCATTGTTTACACTCTTGTGAAAACACGCAAAGAATGTGCAGCTGAATTATATAGCAATCGTATCAAATTATGAGAGTGTGGGAATAGAGAGTGCACCTGTGTTGGCGTATATATTTATGCACTATGTATAATATTGCGGTCGGATGACGCTGTCGTGGTTATCGTTTATACGAAATTAAAATGTGACATGATATATTATCCGCAGGCGATCAGAATGAGATTTGACCTTTTGGAACTGAGACACGCACGCTCCCGGTAGCGTTGGTAAATTCGCGAGATATTGTCATTTGTTTGTTTACATACATCGTTCATTATTTTAGTCTTTTTTCATGGGCTTGTTTTATCGGCTAGCAAATTTAAAAATCGAATCTGATTATACCCATGATTTTTTAATTGCTTATCAACTGTCTGTCTTCCCTTCACGTACATAACTCTTGTTTGATATTCTAGCGCCAGACATTAATGTTTAATAATGTTCCAGTTTTAAAGGTTAGTAAGCCAGTGTTAATATAGACAAGGGACATAACATCTCAGTTCCCAAGGTTGCTCGCGCATTTGCGATGTACGGATTGGTTATGGTTTCTTGCATCGCTAATATTCGCCATTTGCCAGTCCATCTACGTATTTTATAATAATACTAAATCGTCAATTATTGTACATTATAATTTAGGATATACAAAAATTATGGGTGTTTGTCTGTGGTATTTGATCGAACCTCCAGACTTGGCATTGGTTATAATATTACTCCTATCCTTTCAGATCCTTGGCAAGACCTGGAAAAAGACTATGGAAAGGCAGGTTACAAAAACCTTGTAAGTCTTAAAGCAAGATATCCTCATCTTAAAGTAACCGTTGCTATTGGCGGCTGGAACGAAGGCTCATCCAAATATTCCGTCATGGCGTCTAAGCCAGAGACTCGAGCGAAATTTGTGCAGAGCGTATTGTTCTTTTTGGAGTAAGTATTTTTAGAATCAATATAAAAAAGGTTTGGAAGATTTAGGCAGTGATAATATGAGTTCAATTTTATAGTAGTTTGTGAAATATCAATGCTTTAAAAAAAACTCAAAATCGAAACTAACTAGTATTATCTAATTTAGATATCGTTTAATCTATAAGGCTATATCTTATATGCTCCAAGATTCAATTACGAGGTCTAGATCCTAGACACTAACTAACCTAATCGTCTAGACCAGTGTCTGGATTTTTTTGAAATTCTCAAACAATGATATCGTCATGGAAGTTCATCACCGTTACGCCACTGACAACTTGAGGCCTCGTATAACACGTATAACATGTGAGTTTTATCGCCTGATTTCTATCCGATCGTGTCCGATTGCTGTCCTGTAGGACCATGACGTTAGGGTAGAGTGCACCTGCATTTACAAGCACTTCACACTGCCTCATAGTTATCAATTATTCAATGAGAATGTGGCTCGTAGCAGAACACATATACCAAGGAATTTTTAAACGACCAAGGAGTTTTAAAACAGGATATACTATAAAAAAATCTTAATTATTATATTAAGTTGGCTTACATTGAACTGTAGTTGGTTACCAATAATATTATCAATTATTTGATGATTTGGAGAAGTAAATTAATGATGGTGGACATTGTAAAATGTAATATACAATCTCAATGTTAGGCAGCAAGCTTACTTCTACGTCTATGATATTTGTATTCAGACCTCATCATATTATGTAACATTTTAGTTAATAAGTTTGCTTAAAGGACATCGGAGGTCACATGAATCGGCCTATTACTGGTTGGACCGGTTATGTTTGAATAGAACAGACTGGTATAGCATCGCTGACCTAATTAAAATTCATAAATGGAATATCTTCGAATTCTAATAAAACAAATCATTAGCGTTATATAACTTCTTAAAATATGAGCCGTTTTTTTATGATATATAATTTAAATATAAATTTATTTTTTAATTTATATTTTATAGGTAGGTAGACGAGCATATGGGCCACTTATGGTTAGTCGTCACCGCCCATACCCATAGATAATGACATTTGTAAGAAATGTTAACCATCGCTTACATCGCCAAAGCGCCACTAACCATGGCCCATATGCCGACTTCTATAAAAAAAGAATAATCGATTAAGTAGTAAATTGACACATCGAAATGGTAACTTCCTGTTGAAATAAATGGTTATAAAGCGATTTAAAATAAAATAATAACATCCTGGGACATTATTCACACACGGCCATCTGATTCCAAACTAAGCAGAGCTCGAACTATAGAAACCAGACAACTGATATACTTGCATATATACTACTTTTCTTCTGTTGATACATACTTATAAAGATAATTACACCTAGACTCAGGACAAACATCCATGTTCATACACACAAATGTCTGTCCTGGGTGGGAAAATATTTAAAGTTAATTCATAATATATAAATAAGGTAAATTCTTTGTAATAATAATATCACGTTTAAATATTATTTTCAGTACTTACAAGTTCGATGGACTGGATCTGGATTGGGAGTACCCAACGAAGAGAGGTGGAAACCCCGAAGACAAGGTGAACTACGTAGCTATGGTCAAGGTGAGTTTTGCTTAATGAAAACAACTACAGATTTTTTTAGAAGATTGGCCGTAAAGTCTACTAACTATTTTATAAGAACCGAGAATCTTAACCTATGATTTTGGGTTCAAGCCCGGGCAAGTACCACTGAATTTCATGTGCTTAATTTGTGATTATAATTCATCTCGTGCTTGACGGTGAAGGAAAACATCGTGAGGAAACTTTCATGTGTCAAATTTTCATCAAAATTCTGTCACATCTGTATTCCATTTTCCCGCATTAGGCAGCATGGTGGAAGCTCCAGACCTTTTCCGTAAAGGAGGAGAAGAGACTTTAAATAAATAAATAAATAAAAATATTTTATTGTCAACCAACATAGGCTCATAGTTGGTTAGTACAATATAATTACTTAAGAACTATGTTAGTAAAACAAACACACACACAAAAACATAAAAAATAAACAAAATAGGGAGATTGATGCTACCACAGAGAGATTGATCCAGTCACATTTTGTACATGTAACCTGATAAACCTCCCTATGGTCGGCCCATCCAGTCTTTCTGCAAATAGCTTCAGGATGCTGTTAGTGCTTACCTTCACGCTTTTTATTACTGACGCCACCTTCTTACCCATTATCGCGAAATAATCGCGACTTTCGCCCAACAGTGTGATATTTACAGGCTGTTACTTTTAACGAAGAAAACTTATGTTTTTTGAAGTTATTTTTTTAATAAAAAAGGTTTAAAGACATTTATTCTCAATAAGACATATTACAGTCACTTACTTGAGAACAGAATTTACATGTGCAAAATATAATTCGCCATTCCATCTTAAATGCTAGTTTTAGTATTTAGATAGTTGGGAAGTGTTAGTATTTTTTTTTTTATAGGTGAATATTCTTTAGAAATAATAATGAAAAAAAAAAAGAAATAAAAAAACAATAAATAGGTAAAAAAAAAACAAAAAAAAAAAACAGAACAATAAGTCTGATCAATTGAAGTTAAATTAAATAATAATAAAAATATAATATTAAAATTATTAAATATACTATTATTACACAACATAATAGTTATAATTTTATATTCCAGGAATTAAAAGACGCATTTGAACCTTATGGCTACATCCTGACTGCTGCGTTGGGAGCTGGTAAAGATACCATGGAAAGTGCTTATGACCTTGCTAAACTGAGTCGCTATCTGGATTTCATCCACATGATGTGCTATGATTACCATGGAACATGGGACAACTTGGTTGGTGCGAATGCTCCTCTAGATGGAATGGGAGACAAAGATGTCCTAAGCGTGGTATGTATCATGTCTTTACTCTGAATCAATACTCAAAGGAGACTAGCCAACTGCACTTAAATTACCGATAAAAACTCTTTGTTAAATATTAAATAGAAGAATAATATTTTTTTATAGAATTTAAATAGATAATATATTCTTATATATAAGTTGCGTTTTTGTAAATAAAAATGTTGTGTTTCTTGTCAAATTTGCCGTTAATAACGGAGTATATGAGTTAGTAAAATTGCGATTGTGTTTAGTTTCGTAAATGAAACTCATTTGGGCGAGTTGAGTGTAAAAATTGTAAGTTGCACTTCAGTGCAAAATTCCTTTATTTAAAATTTATGTTTTGGATGACTTTTTTATTGATGATATACGTAGGAGGATTTGCAAATGCATCAACTGATGATAAGTGGTCACCAGCTCCTATAGACATTGATGATGTATGAAATATCAAATATACCTTGATCGCCAATGCGCCACCAACCTTGGGAACTAAGATCTCTTGTGCATGTACACTGGCTCACTCACCCTTTAAACCAGAACACAGTAATACTGAATATTGCTATTTGGGAGTAGAATATCTGATGAGTGGTACGTACCCAGATCACCACCACCAAGTTAACGTTCCGATTCTATTACATGTCCGTGGCATGCTCTTTAATTTTATTTTTATCATATACATTTATTTTTTAAAAGTATTATTGTTATTATTGTACACTCTGATTTCATTATTATTTAAATCAATTTTTTTTCCAACAGAAATACACCATCGATTATATGCTGTCCCATGGGGTAAGTCCCTACAAGATGGTGCTTGGCTTACCTATGTATGGTAGAACCTTCATCCTGAGTAATCCAAATGTCAAAAACATTGAATTCGGCGTGACACCAACGAAATCTGTCACATTCGCTGGACCTTGGACCAGGGAAGCTGGATTCATTGGATACAATGAGGTAAAATATTGTATATATTTATCTAGTTTCGTCTTACAGCTTCACCTACATGCTAGAGGTTAGGTTACCTATGTTATAAGTTTATGCAATATTTTGTGTTGAGAGGGTGAGCAGTTAAGTCCTAAAAGGGCAACTCTGTTTTCGCATTTATACACTAGTTTGACTGGTTTAGTGGCTAGATTTAAGGCCGCTGATCCCGAGTTCCTGGTTTCAAACCCATTGCTGGTAAAAAATTATGGAATGCCCAGGGCTGCTACTGAAAATTTTCGACAGGAAATTCTGGAAGTTAGAAGTGTGTACACTCCCTGCCATGGAAAGCATTTAGCCGTTGGTCCTGCGCCTCAACTGTTTCTATCTGATTATGAAGTTAGGGAATAGACAGTGCACCTGTGTCTGCACACACACTTGTGCATTATAATATCTCCTGCGCAGTTGACTAATCTCTCTTGAGATTTGTCGCCTTGTCCATTATTAATTATTATTGGTCTTGGTATTATTGGTTGGTCATATCATTTTAAGCTACCAAAAGCGGACTCCAGCTGTGGGTGGGTCATTTGTGGGCATGATATTTTTTAATAATATTACAAATTGAAATTCGAATTTTAAATTCTAAATATATCTAACTCTTCTGTGAAAGGCAACGGATGACGCTTTTCTTTTTTTTGAAATATATTCCATCACAAGGAATTGATGTATTCGGTTGAAGAATCTCAAGAATGCATAATGATTTTTTTTAAAAGAGAGAGATGAAATTATATTGATAAACTATGATGAAAAACTGTCACATTTTTAGGTCTGTGCTGAACTCACCCATAATTCATCCCAATGGACACAACATTGGGACGACAGAGCAGCAACACCGTACCTTCGAGGTGGCGAAAGAGTTATCGTTTATGATAATCCAAGATCTATTGCTATTAAAATAAAGTAAGTTTTACGTTAATAGTTTTAAACTTTACGTCTTTATTGCACACAATTTACAAACATTGAAAAAGAACAGGTAGTACAAAAAGTACGCAAAGGCGACCTTATCTTACAGTGATCTATTCTAGACAATCTCTATAATAAGAACTTTTTTAGGCAGGAACGATAATCAGGCTTAGTATGCACTAACAACTTACTTACAATTAAAGCGACTTTTGAAAATGTGTAAGGAATCGGATTGCTTACAGACAAAACTCGGTTTCGATGAAAACAAAAGAAGTTATGATTGAAAGAGCGTTCAATTAAATACACGTTAATTAGCAACTGTGAACAGTCATCTTGACTTGGTATGATAATCCTCTTATATTTATCAAATTCTTGGTTACAGAATGGCGATCGACTATGGTCTTGGAGGGCTCATGGTGTGGAGTATAGATACTGATGATTTTAAAGGTGCTTGCGAACCAGAAGCTGGAGCCTATCAGGACTTTGTTGAGCGATACCAGAACATGATGGATGATCCTCTCTTGCAAGAGGCTTTGAAGAATCTTAATTTACCAGATGGTGGGTATTTTATTTATATTGCATATTTAACTTTCTTTCTTTATCCGCTGACAGCCGTCCCATTCTGTACCAAAATTTTACTCAGTGGTAGAGCTTTGTGAAAGCTAGTCTGGGTAGGTACCACTCACTCATCAGATATTTTACCGCAAAACTGATAACTGTACTTTGTATTGTTGCGTTCCGGTTTGAAGGGTGAGTCAGCCAGTGTATTTTTTTTTATTGTATAGGAAGGCGACGAGCATATGGGCCACCTGATGGTAAGTGGTCACCAACGCCCATAGACAATGGCATTGTAAGAAATGTTAACCATCGCTTACATCGCCAATGCGCCACCAACCTTGGGAACTAAGATGTTATGTCCCTTGTGTCTGTAATTACACTGGCTCACTCACACTTCAAACCGGAACACAGCAATACAAAGTACTGGTGTTTTGCAGCAGAATATCTGATGAGTAGGTGGTACCTACCCAGACGAGCTTGAACAAACCTTACAGTCACAAGGGACATAACATCTTAGTTCCTATCATTTCTTACAATGCCAATGTCTATGGGCGTTAGTAACCACTTACCATCAGGTGGTAAATATGCTCGTCCGACTAACCATAAAATAAAAAATAAAAATTAGGAAATCCACGTATAATTTTATAAGCAAATTATTATTCAAAATATATATAGTTGAAACTTTTTACGTAGGATTAATTAGATCATGGAGCCGAGAGTGGCTGAACAGAACTTTATTAAATTAAACGGGAGCTCGTGGGTTCAAATCCTGCCATGCACCTTTGATGACTTGTGTTTATAAAGAATTAATCTTTTGCTTGTTGAATACCAAGATCTGTTGCAAGATTATCCTAATGTGTTAATCCACCAATCTGCTTGGAGCAGCGTAGTGGAATAAGCCTTGAAACTTCTCTAATATTTATCTATATAGTTATGTATATAAGCAAAGATGGCCCATTGGCTACAACGCGTGAATCTTAACCGATGATCGTGGGTTCAAACCCGAGCAGGCCCCCACTGAATGTTCAAGTGCTTAATTTGTGTTTATAATTCATCTCGTGCTTGACGGTGAAGGAAAACATCGTGAGAAAACCTGCATGTGTCAAAGTCACTCAAAATTCTGCCACATGTATAATCCACCAATCCGCATTGGAGCAGCGTGGTGGAATAAGCTCCAAAAACCTTCTCCCCAAAAAAAAGAAAAAGAGGCCTTAGCTCAGCAGTGGGATATTCACAGGCTGTTACTTTACTTTACTATCTATATAATTGTTAATTTTCCTAATTAGGAAAATATAACAAGCGATGAAAGATATTTTTTTATGATGGAACATTTTTATATGATTTTAAATTTAATATACTTTTAAATTCCAGCAAATCGGATAGAAAATATAAGCAGACGCACTGCATATGTTGTTTCAAACGACAAACTCTTTCTCCGATTACCAGAACCTGAATTCTCCAACTATCCATTAATGAGAACCATCAACGATGCAACAACAATTGCGTTAGAAGAGAAAAGGATATTGGATGAAATGAAAGCGATAACGAGAAAGAATGAGATAGGAGATAGTGACGATGAAAAAGGTTCAGCGAAGGTGGTAGCCGGTAGTGTCGTGTGTGTCCTGATCTGTGTTTTGTTCGCTTTCAAGATATATTGACTTGATGTTCTGTGATTCGTTTAGTTCTTATTTTAAAAATACTTCCATAACATCATTTGTATCCAATAACCAGCGGGCATAGACAAATATTAATAATATGAAATCTCTATTAAATTATTTTTGTCCACAAATTTAAAGATACCACAATGGATACATGTATTGAGCCTCTCCGATCAAGAGGAGTAAAGTCAAATAAGCGTTTAACATTGAATTGAAGCGATATGATTGGTCGAGGTTTTGAATAATCTATGGTAATCACTATGGATTCGGGAATAATTGGCGTTTTGTATGAGAGCGTTGTTATCGACATTTTGGAAGTAATATTGAATATAAATAGCTTAATGACACAACATTCAGATGTGAAAAAGATTTAAGAAAAACCTCAAATTGTACTTTTTAAAAATCGAACACCAAATCATATAAATTGATGTAAATAGATCAATTACTCTTAAAAATCCAACGAACACATTTGAACTAATAAACATTCAACATGTTACAATTCGCGCCATTAATTAATTAATTACTTTAACTTTCTGTCCACAAACAAAATGGCGGTTTAAAGTAAGCGCGCTTCTTTTTTTTAATAACGCTGTTGTATTAATCGAGGAATCCCCTAACTGTATGTGAATTGAGATTTATTAGCAAATCGAATGGAAAGGTTTACAACCTTAGGTTTGTTTATCCTTAAGCTTTCTTCGATTTGAATAAGCTGTGTGCTGTGTAATTGGAGTGTACACTACTTTTTTATAAATAAGGTTAAATTTTAAAATGATTGGTTTATTTTAGATATTCAATGCAATAAATTAATACGAGTTGGCGTGATTGGAAGATTTTGATGCCTTTCGCGACGTAGGTCGTGGGTTCGATGCCCACCCAGGACAGACATTTGTGATTTGTTTAATTATCTATATAAGTATGTATTTACAAAAAGAAAAGTAGTATATGTACTATATCAGTTATTTGGTTTTCCATAGCACAAGCTCTGCTTAGTTTGTGATCAGATGGCCGTGTGTGAATAGTGTCCCAGGATATTATTAAAAATGTATTACTTATAAGTGTTTAGGGGGGGGGGGGGGGTGTTAATAAAACAATGTTGTCTTCTTCTTTCTAATATTAAATCAAGTATGAAAGAAAGAGATAAATTGTTTAACTAAGCACCCAACGTTTATATACATAAGAACGACCGATTTATATGTCAAGGTTTTTAATGAAATACCATAGTTTAGTTTATATTTCAATTCAAATCAAATATTCGATTATGTTATATAGATTTTGTATATAAGGAGTTTAAATTCAATTACATTTTAATACTCTATTGCTCTACGTGTCTTTGAGAGGATAGGAGGGAGGAGGAATTGAATGAAAATTGAGAATGTGTTTCGGATATTTCCCTGATCGAATGGATGTAACTAAGACGGGGCAAGGATTAATGATAAAAATATAACTTTTCTTCAATTGCCTTACTAACTAGTAATATATGTCATGTCAGTTTACGAAAAAGGTTTTAGTTTATTGAAAAAAAAAACATTAAAATTATTGGTAACGTTGGCGATAGCAAACTTCCAAAGTATAATAACAGTTATGTTAAAAAGAGACGCATATATATGACTGAATACAACCTTGTATTGAGAGGGATGGAATGTCGTTTTGAAATGAATGTAGTTAAGGCTTATTGTTAAAAAGAGTCACATTTAAAACCTTGATTATATAGTCCAAGATTTTTAGACATTCGCTCTGCATAAAATCGCGCTAATGGATTTTTTGATTGGATTATATTAGGGGGTACCCCCTAAGCATAAAACCGACTTTTTGACATCCCAGACCGCGAGCGTTATCCGCCATCTTGAAAAATATATTTTTGCAAATATCTCGGAAACGGCGAGTTTTACGTTCAAATTAGTAGAAACCTTTTTTGTAGAGGATAAAATTTTCTATCTTTTTATTATAACTTTTTCTCTATTGTTAATATTTTTCACTTTTTTTACTTCCACTCAATTAACAAATCGAGTAGCGGGATATTATGCAGCGAACGCATTTTTGGTGCTAAAATTTCTGGACTAATAGTGCGATTGAACACTTGAGTTAAACTGTTATAGACTTTTCTAGAAATACATGTGAGGTCACTCTGTTTAAAGTTAATCTTTGTAAATATAGTTTTAAAGGGTTTTTGGTGGTACGGCTTTCTATAATAACTTAAATAATAAAATTCAATCATTAAAATGTATAGAAACTTTAAATATTTAAGGTGTTATTGTATCTGTAATAATAAAGATACACTTTGAATTAGAGATAGAAAATAGCTTAATGGATCATATTTGATACTTGACAATTTAATTAAATACTCATAGAAAAAATGTTGCTAAACAAAAGAAAATACTCATGTTTTTTATAAAATAATATTGATGACTGATAAATTGTTCGAATTGAAAGGAATTTTTTGTTACTCTATTTGTGATAATTTTCAATAAAAATTGTCTTATAATATTTTTGTTTTTTATTTTTTATTTAATTAATAGTAAAATAATCCTATTATAATTAAGTAACCTTATCCTTGCCTATTTAATTTTATTGTTTGAAAAGACGATTATGTATTAGCAAGTATATATTTAAATATTAAAAAATAGATTTCAAATCAATTCAAGGGGCATTTATTCCTGTTGTCTACCCCTAAAAGGCGCAAATACCAATTATTTTAAGTCTAGAAAGTTTATAAGATTTTTAGTTACTTGTCTACCAATACATTAAGCAAATTAAAAATCCATCAAGTACTTGACAACCGGTAAGGAAATAGGAAAGGTTTAACGATAAAAAAAAATAGTTTAAAATTTAAAATAATATTTCAAACCCAAATTACATTATTTTTATATTATATAATTGCAAAAATAGATATTTTTTATATTTTTATTATCGTAAGTTATTCAATCAATACAAAAAATTAAGATAATAAATAACAGTTCTTATTTATTAAGTACTAGTTACTCGTCCCGGTTTCGCACGGATAGAGTGATGATCATGATCAATTTGACGACTAGGCAACTAGACTAGGCTGCCCAGGCCATATTATTGTGCCCATGTGTATAGGTGCACTGTCTATGCCCTCACAATCATATATTATAGCTCGGCTATCCGCCACGACCGGAAAGAGTGCAGAAGCGGGCCCCAAAAACTTTACATGCTTTCCGAGGCAAGGTGTACACTTCTAATTTCCAGACTGCGTGCTCGTACTGAGAATTTTTCGACGGAAAAAAGGCACGTTAACAGATATAGCCCAGACCGGGATTTTGAACCTAGGACCTAGGCGCCTATTATCTAGTTTCATCATAATCGATGAACGGCTTAGGAACATACACATTTTATTTATTAAATTTGTATGTTATCATTTAATTATTTTTATTACAAAGTATGTATAATTGTATTGACTAGTCAAATCAAATAATACAACTAAATTCAATTAAATAAAAATAAATAAATAATATTAAGATCACTGTATATTTTCAAAGTCCATCTAAGTAAAAAAAAAACTGTTACAAAATTAAAAAAATATATATGAGGTATGAAATCTAAATTCTATGTTATCTAAAGTAATAGTAGTTAACTTCAAGTCGTGACGTCACATCCCGAGGTCACCTCACAAGCCATAATAGCAGACCTCTGTGCAAGTCCTCACACAGGGTGAACTGCCCTTCTCCAACTCATTCCTTCTTTGAGTTTTAATCTTTTCCATTTCATCTAGAACCTTCTTTTCTTCCGTTGCTAGGAATATGGCTTCGTTGACAGTTCTAAGGAGGGGATAATTAGCGTAACTCGGTTTAGGAAGACGTAAGCGTACTTTTTTATCCGATATCACGTAGAATTGATTCCCTCCTTCGCCTAAAAAATAAATTAAAAGTAAAAAAATGCACCTATAATTAGGAGCATAAATAGGGACATAGAATACATAAAATTTTCCACGCAGAACTGTGGCCAGAACTACAGATTTTACAAGATTTTGTCGTACTGTCGTGACAATTGTAGGTCTATATTTCATTCATACACGAAAGGACGACGCGACGTGTCGATCTTTGCGATGCGCGTAGATTTATAAATGTTCAAGCAGGAAATTAAATTAATAAATATTTTGTATGAAAATAAAATCTAACAAATTGTCAAATGTCATATAATCATAGTTCAATAATGTTGTGTCTTTTTCTTTCGACCATCAAATTAGTGGTGACAGAAAGAGATTTCAATAAAAGCAAAGCTTTGGATATAGAGTTTATGACATTACCTTCTGTTAAGCTAATCAAGGCATCTTTCAAAAGATTTTGATCTGAAATCTTATTAAATCTTTCAATGTAATCTTTGTACGTGTCTGGTTCTTCGTCACAGGACCCCCTGAAGTCGTCAGTAACGATACTCCAAGCTGAGAAGCCACCAAGACCACGATCCATTGCGTATCTGTTGAAATCATATCTTGTAAGAGTATAAAGTAGATTTAGTTGACGATTTATGAGATATTATGAGACTGATTTTTTTTGTAATAGACAAAAAAATATATATCAACCCGCTGAGTTTCTTTCGGTTCTTCTCAGGGCTGCATAATAGTTTCAAGTTTGACAATCAATAAGTAAGTGTAATACTTCAATATCGAATAAAGTATTTTGATTTTGAGTTATCTTGGATTAAATTGTTCAGGACTAAATTCAGGTGAAAAATTAAATATTGTATTTATAACTACATTATAATGTAATCAAATTTTGGTCAAATAAAATTTTCTTTATAGAAATTAATTATGAAACGGACCTCCGTGTCCGAGTTAAATATTTCTGCGCAATTCTTTGAAGACAAAAGTTTGTACGATTTATTTTTTGAAGGAAGATATCTATGAGACCTGGTGTTCGCTCGTATAAAATAAATAGAGAACTAGTATTGTGTGTATAAGTTTGGTCACAGCGCTTCAAATAACTTACATTCTTAAGTATGTGATCCTTTAGTATAATGCTACTTACTTGACTTTATTGGCGATTGAGCGAGGATTGTCATAAGTGATGAACCGCTCCTCATCTTGGATGTACGGAGTGCTCGTATGTTCCTCCCAGTGATGAGTCCATAGTGAGGATTTATTTGTAAATTCCAAGCAGATCTGTTAAAAGAGATTTAATCAGCAATATAAAAAAGCAGAGATGGCCCAGTGGTAAGAACGCGTGAATCTTAACCGATGATCGTGGGTACAAACCCGGCCAAGCACCACTGAACTCCATGTGCTTTATTTGTGATTATAATTCATCTCGTGCTTGACGGTGAAGGAAACATCGGGAGGAAAACTGCATGTGTCCAATTTGCTACTAATCCGAATTGGAGCAATGTAGTGGAATAAGCTCCACAAAAAATGAGAAGAGGCCTTAGCCCAGCAGTGGGACATTCACGGGCTGTTACTGATAAATATAATTCGAAAGGACACGTATTTGTTCATTGTTTATTATCATTTATTTCTATTATTGGAACGAAGTTCTTTAACAATGCTTACAGTAAAGTGAAATGGCAGTAACCCAAGGTCACGTCATATAACGAAATAGCGTTCATATAGTGCCTATCAAATCGGGTTATGAGAGTTAGGTAATAAAGATGTTTGCGCACACTTGGCCGCCGTGGCCGAAATCGGTTTGGAGGACCATTATCATTATGTACTATTCTCACCTCATTGTATCCCATGAAGCCGTCTTCCTTACTGTATGGTCCTTGAAAACCTGTGGTTTTTGTTGTTGTTTCACCAAAGATTAAGTCTTTGACACCACGATAATTGAACGTATAGGTTCGTCCATACATAGGTAAACCAAATACCATCTTACTCGGAGTCAGACCACGTTCTAGAAGGTAGTTTATTGTGTATTCCTGAAAATATTACATCATTTATTTATTAAAAAAAACAACGGTTTGCACTCCGGGAGTGCCGGCAGAAGTGAAAACTTGAATATTAACGTTGTGCATTTTTGATATTTTGGAATGGTTAGGGGAAAATTTTGCACGAATTGCTTTAATTATCAGTATAAAAGTGCTATCATTTATGTGATAAACTACAATATTCATTTATTGCACTATCGTACACAAACATGACAATTTATATTACATTCAAAACTTAACACTTCAGAATCCGTCTTACGTCTTACCCATCACAAAAAAATGCGCAACGCTAAAGAAGTTTTCACTGCAAAAATTAGACAAATCTCATTTGTAGAAGGGTAAGCTGAGGCCCTTGCCAAGTTGATATTCTACAATTGTAAACGCTAATAGAAAACTAAAAATTGTATGAGAATAACCACATTATCGTTGAGATATGTCATTCTCATACATTTGTTTAGTTTTCTATTAGCGTTAACGATTGCAGAATGTAGAACTTGGCAAGGGACTCTGATCCGCGCTGTTTGACAATGGTATAGTTTGATTATAGTATAGGTAGGCGGATGAGCAAATGCGCCACCTAAAGGTAAGTCGCCAACGTCATAGGCATTGGTATTGTAAGAATTGTTAATCATCGCTTACATCGCCAATGCGCCACCAACCTTGGGAACTAAGATGTTACGTCCCTTGTGTTCGACGTACACTTAACCTCACCAGAACATAACAATAACAAATATAGCTGTATTGCGGTAGAATATCTGATGAGTGGATGTTACCTACCCATACGAGCTTGCACAAAGCTCTACCACCAGTTTAATGTTATATCTATACCAATATTATAAATGCGATGGAAACTCTGTCTGAATGTTTGTTGCGTTTTCATGGCCACTGAGTAAATTTTAATTAAATGTTATCTAAGGTAAGTTTGAATTCCAAGGATATCTATATATGTATTTCTTATATATAAAATCCTTCCGTAATAGATCATATAATTGTTATTGAAATCTTAAAATAAAACCATAGAAGAATATCACAGCACACAGTGTACTTACATACGTGCTAACAGTCATCAAAAACATAACCAAAATGTTTACTTACTATGCAATATATGTCATCTTTGTGTTGGCCACGTATTGGCGCATTGGATCCAACCACACCATCCCAAGCTCCATGGTAATCATATGTCATAATTATCATGAAATCCAGATAGTAATTCACATGTGTCAGATCGTACACAGTGTCCATATCGTCTTTACCAGGTCTTAATGCAGCTGTTAGCAGAAAGCCAAACGGTTCGAAAGCTTCTGATAATTCCTGGATAGAAAAAAAACGAAATTGAATTAATTTTTCCATCTATTATCAAAGTCAATTAATGAACTTGAGGTGTGAAAGAGATAGCTATCTTAATCGTAAGGTCGGCTTTTAATTTACGTTATATTTTAAATTTTGTTATTATTGAACAACCATTTTGTTTTTGAAGTACGATAATCTTTGCATATGTTACAAGTATATTTGTTTGTTACAAAGTTTCCTAAATTTACATCGATGATAATTGTTTTGTTTGTACCATTTTTTATAGAAGAAGTAATAAAAAATGTCCTTCCATATTAAGAATGTTTTCCATTAAAGATTTGATAAATACAATTATAAAATACTTATTGTAACAATCTTGATCGTGTGGGACGCTAGCATTAACTTGGTGTATTTGTTTTGTAATTGTTAAGTTAAAAATTATGTCATTGAGCTGATTAATTTCAAATAGGATGTTGAGTGTGGGCTGACACAAAAAAACCGGGCAAGTATATAATTAATATTGATATAAAAAGGTGATATGTTTACACGAGCGAGAAGATTATTTTAATCTAACCGACTAATGGTTAGATTAAAATAATCTTAAAGAAGAGACTTTGAGTTATAGTCTGAATTTAAATGTTTTTGAATGTAATTTTCTGAATTGTTAGTATTATTATCATTTATTTATCATAGTCTACATATTTTTCATTTATTGTTTACACTCATGTCTTAAGGACACAGAGAGTTCACACAAGTATCCACGACACAAGCTTAGTGTAAATGCCAACGGAAATACAACTATGATATCGTTTCAGCAAACTACCAAGTTATTGTCCTGTGAAAAAAGCTCGTGAGGAAACCTTTATGTATCAGATGAAATTCTGTCACATGTGTATTGAAAAAGTGGTGGAATAATCCGTATTCCTTCACATCAAGAGAAGATCTCTGCTAGAAAGAGGACATTCACGGGCTGTTACTTTGCTATTTCATCCTCTTCATGCTTTGTTGCTTCAAAGCTGGTTCCACAGAGTGATTATGCTGGGAAGGAAATGCCTTAAGAAACGCACTGTTGTGGATTTCCAGACATCGAGGTGGTGGGGACGGAATTTTGAGTTCGGGCGCGATGTCCGGTGGTGAAATTCAGCTGCCGGGACTAAAGCAAACACTTCCCGTGATAAATGCGGTAGAGGATTTTTTTTTATTGCATTGGAAGGCGGACGCGCATATGGGCCACCTGATGGTAAGTGGTCACCAACGCCCATAGACATTGGCGTTGTTAGAGCTGTTAACCATCTCTTACATCGCCAATGCGCCACCAACCTTGGGAACTAAGATGTTATGTCCCTTGTGCCTGTAATTACACTGGCTCACTCACCCTTCAAACCGGAACACAACAATAACAAGTACTGCTGTTTTGCGGTAGAATATCTGATGAGTGGGTGGTACCTACCCAGACGAGCTTGCACAAAGCTCTACCACCAAGTATGTAGTATGTAGAGTGACCCTGACTGTCATTGTGTTAGCCAATAAAATACGGATGTATAAAGTTCCAACTCACACATGCTAATTACTTAAAGTTTGATTTGGCTACTTGATGGCCGTATATGATTATATTCCACACATAAATTAAATTGATATTTTGTTTGAAATGTCAATTAATAGGTCAATTTATTTTGAATTCTTTTGAAGTATAATATGCATGAAATTAAATTAAAAATTATGTATAAAAATGATTATACATTAAGATCGTATTCATATTGTTGATCATGAATTGTTTTCCTGATTGGATTTTAATCAAAGACGTCATCCCAGTTCACTATCAATGGAGACTAGTCAACAGCGCAGGAGATATTATAGTGCACAAGTGGGTGTTTTTTTTTATTATATCGGAAGGCGAGCGAGCATATGGGCCACCTGATGGCGAGTGGCCACCAACGCCCATAGACAACGGAATTGTAAGAAATGTTGATCATCGCTTACATCGCCAATGCGCCACCAACCCTAGAAACTAAGATGTTATGTGCCTGTAATTAAACTGGCTCACTAACCCTTCAAACCGGAACACAACAATAACAAGTACTGCTGTTTTGCGGTAGAATAGGTGGGTGGTACCTACCCAGACGAGCTTGCACAAAGCTCTATCACCAAGTGTTCTCATACATAGCACTCACAATTGTCATTCTCAAATCTAAAGACAATTCGACACGATTGGAGAGAGTTCAGGCGCAACAGGCTTTACGTGCTTAAATAATAAGGCTGGATTTCATGTTAGACAAATCCTTGAAATCTAGCCTAGACTTGAATAGACTAACGAGGATAAGATGTGACTAAATACGCATTAGTTTCAAGCTATATTTATAAATAAACAAAACACAACTACGATAATAAATTCCGAGTACTGATAACGATGTTTGTTTTCTATAACAATATTTTCATTTATTTCATGTAAAGTTTACAGTTTTTTTTTTAATTTTTACTCCGATAACAATATATTGTAAACACAGACACGACTGACGTCATTGATTTGCTTCATATACTTAATCTTATGTAATGGATGTTGTTATTAATGTTTGATATTAATAGACTTCAATAATAGTTTGTTGGCAATAACGTTGGCATATATATATAATTTTATTTATTAGGTTTGCTAGCGATTTTTACATTGGTCTTTCTTACATATATACAATTATAATATATCCACAGATTATATAAAATAATTTAAAAGTAAACACTACATGGTAACTATACCATTAATTTCTATTGCATGATACGAAAAGAAAAGTGAATAAACAAAACAAAAACGAAGCATGACGAAAAGAGAACAATTAAAGTTTGTATATTTATTTTAAAAGTAATAAAAGATGACGCAGTTTAAAACAATCAACATAAAGACTTAAATAAAATCATAACTATATTTCATTAGTAAGACACATTGACTTAAATAAATTTATATATACTTTTTTTTTTTTTTTTTATTGCATAGGAAGGCGGACGAGCATATGGGCCACCTGATGGTAAGTGGTCACCAACGCCCATAGACATTGGCGTTGTAAGAGCTGTTAACCATCTTTTACATCGCTAATGCGCCACCAACCTTGGGAACTAAGATGTTATGTCCCTTGTGCCTGTAATTACACTGGCTCACTCATCCTTCAAACCGGAACACAGCAATAACAAGTACTGCTGTTTTGCGGTAGAATGTCTGATGAGTGGGTGGTACCTACCCAGACGAGCTTGCACAAATATATGATTAGTAATAGAGAAGCTTTATAATGTCGGCTTCGTTATAACTTGGCACTAGATGGCGCTGGAGTAGTTCAAGCGTCGTTTAACCGATTGAAATGACCGCATATAAATAATTTTCAAATATGTTATAATTGCTACATAGTATATACTTTTCCCGATTATTGAATTAGTTGACCAATCGTTTGGAAAAACCCATAACTTTGTAATTTAATGACATTGTTGATGCTTATGATGTTGTTTTTATTATTTGTTCTTGAAACGTAGCGGCGATGATTGCTGGTAAATAATCACCAGTAAAGACACTGCACAATGGCCATGCTGGTGTTAGTGCAATGTTATTTCCAAGTAGATACTGTAAGTTTACGTCAAAATTCGTGTGATCTATCCTTACGACTACTTCAGAGCCCGTGAATGTCTCACTGCTGGGCTAAGGCTCTTTTTTTATTTTTGAGGACAAGGTTTGGAGCTTATCCCACCACGCTGCTCCAATGCGTGGTGGAATACACATGTGATAGAATTTCAGTGAAATTTGACATATGCAGATTTCACATGAATCACAAATTAAAGACATGAAATGCAGTGGTGCTTGCCCGGGTTTTAACCCACGATCATCGGTCTCGGCTGTATCCTTAAGACTTGACTAATCGACAATTACCCAACAGTCCTAGAATACTTTTTAATCAACGTATTAAGAACGAATCATTCAGCTGTAAAAGATAAAATGATTGCATAATCGGAATGTCACTGATAATATTTACCCTTATCAAATGTACGTAGTTTTTTCTATCCTCCGGTTTACCTCCTCTTTGTGTCGGGTAATCCCAGTTCAGATCGAGACCATCGAACTTATGAGCTCTGAAAGGAAAATCAGACATTTTAAATAGTCACAATAATGGGAAATGCTAGATGCTCAAACATTTGTGGTTCGTTCCAAGAAATTCAATAAGTCTTTATTAGGCAAAATACCCTGTGACGTCACTATTCTGTTGTATAGTATTTTCTAACATACCTCTGATGTTTCTAAGGTCAGAGATGACTAAGATAACATGTGATCTCAATTGAAGGTCGTGGATACTTATTGAAAAGATGAAATAAAATGTTTGAGAATAAAAAATCAAATTACGGACAAATCATCTACAATAAGCCCAATGAAATGGAAGCTGGAAGAATAAGAATGAAAAGTGTAAGATGATTAAATTTAAAGACGTTTCTTTGTTTGCGCTTTGAAAACCAATATTTTGATCTATCAAATGTTTTTTTTATTGCATAGGCGGACGAGCGTATGCCACCTGATGACAAGTGGTCACCAACACCAACCATAGACATTGGCATTGTAAGAGATGTTAACCATCACTTACATCACCAATTCGCCACCAGCCTTGGGAACTAAGATGTTATATCCCTTGTGCCTGGAATTACACTGGCTCACTCACCCTTCGGATCGGAAATCGAAACACAACAATACCAAGTACTTACTGCTGGTTTGCGGTTGAATATCTGATGAGTGGGTGGTACCTACCCAGACGAGCTTACTCAAAGCTCTACCACCAAGTATAAAAAAGGGTTGGAAAAGCTTGTGATCTGATACAAGTGTATCGCTAAGATACACTTGTATCAGATCACAAGCTTTTCCAGTTTCTCAGGGTGCCAATTCTACTAAAAAATTGTCACTATCACGAATCGACGAGTGATCGTTGCCGTTTATTTCCTATTATTTAATTTAATTATAGAACATTACCATAAAAGTTAACAATTAAGTTAGATTTGAACCCAATTGTATAAATAAACATATTATCGGTTCGGTTCCAAATCGAATCAATATATCCAAATTTGGACCGGAATCGAATCGGGAACATATCGTAATCGTTACAGATTAGTAGAATTCAGCCCCTTTGGATAAAGGTTTGAAGTTTATTACACTAATGGCCGAATACTGAAACGTCTTTCAAATATGAAGTGGGACTTAATTATTTGGAACGCCATTAATTTCAAATTTCTCATACTTCATTTAATAATTTTGAAATTAATGACGTTCCAAATAATTAAGTCCCACTTCATATTGCAACGCTACTGTTAGCTTTCCAACACTTTATAGATCGAAATATTTGACTTTGAATTGAATTGAATTTGAACGCGCAAACGGTCTCGTTGTGTGTAAATAAAAATGAGCGTCAGAAAAACCCAGACTATATTTCCGTACTTAGACTGCAATCCGTATTTACTTTATGCTTTATGGTACGTCACATAGATTGAAAAGAACAAAAATGCATGTGTTATGTATTTTAGTGATACAAACGAATTAGCATACAACTGGCGGCATTTCGCTACATAGCGATGTCTTCTAGGCAACTTACGTCCCAAGGAACTACTTATAGGTGTACTATTAGGCGGAGTATGTAATAATAATAACTAATATAACAGAAGTCTAAATAACAAATAAATAAATTTAAATATATAAAATATCTTGACAATTATTATTTACTTTTAATATATTTAAGTATACAGGTTGTAAGAAAACACGTGTCCGACCCGTGAAGTTGTTATTAGGTATCGTGAGTCGGTTCTATTTATGTAATCATTTGTAAAATTTTTAGCAAAAATTTTACCCCGAATAAAATTTAATTAACTAAATAACGACAATTACATTACTCTTACCTATCGGGTAGCTCGGACACGAGGTCAAGACCTTAGTTGTCCATGAAATTTTCGTCATTTACAATTGAAAATGACATTTAATATTTTGTTATGGGTAATATTTTTGCATAATATTTTAAAAATGTTTACATAAATAGAAGCGGCCCTCGATGCCTAATAACTACTTTATGGGTCGGATACATGTTTTCTCACATCCTGTATAATGATATCAGCGTGTTGACTCGACTAGATTATCAAATATTTTAACTTCGATAAGACGCTGTTGGCTCAAGTACCCTTGAACCAACAGCGATATTATTACGAATGTCAACCCTTTGTATTGCTGTGTTCTGGCATATAAGTGTTTGCAGTTGTGTGTGAAGTGTATACAGTTGTGTAACTGAACTAATTGACGCGGTCTTTTTCTATCTCGTATCTTATGTGCTATGTAAAAAAAGGATGGATATATTTTTAGTAACGTCAAATGTTTTAATAAAAGGTATATATGACTTTACTTACTCTAAGAAGTTCATGACGCTCCTTATAAAAATATTTCTTAGTTTTGGATCAGCGGCCATTTTGGAATATTTAGCAGAACCCTCATTCCAGCCACCAATACCAATTGATACTTTTAGATGTTTGTGTTTTTCTTTTAAGGCCACAATACGTTTGAAGCCTCCCGTCCCATTACCTGTTTCCAAATCTTGGAATGCATCTGTAATAGTTGGATTAACGTCAATATATTTTACCATAGTTTCTTTTTTCTCGACAGAATCTATATTCAAACCCGTAGTAGTTGTTACTTATCTTAAACTTGACCACAAAACAATTAATTTTACGCAAAAAAGTTTAATTCGTTTTGTATAGTTGGTTTTAAGTCAATTTTATTTAAAAAAAAGTTTATTGACCTTTAGTTTCTTGACCTGTGGCAATCTTTGCTGAGTTTGTAAAATTCATTTTTATATTAAATCAATGGAAACTTATATGTATCGACTTTACATAACGAGTCTTGAGATCATAACTTCATTGATTTACATTTGATATACAAGTAATAATGCACAATTTTCCTTAAAAACTACTATATTTTCTATACATAATACACATGTAGAAGTTAATCAAGAATTGAATGAGATAATAAAGATAATTCTAAGTGAGGTAGCGTTTATTTATGATAAGGTGATATTTATAGTTGATTAATGTTATTACATGTCAATTGAACAAAACGGCAATACAAATGTAAATCTTTTTTTAATTAAACATTAAATAAAGTATTAGTCATTAAGTTGGTGAAGCTGACTCACCAATGAGCTGGTGGTACAATGACTTATATAATAAATGTTTACATGAACGAATCAAGATTGACCACAAGCTAGAACATGTGAATTTTGACATAAGATTGAGGATCAAACATTTGATCAAACATTTGTCCATAAAATCAAGACGTTCTTTCGTGAACGTTACCAAAAAACTAATCAATAAAAAATCAAAGCTTACCAATATGTGTGATCTTAAATGTGTTCTCGTCAAGGCCGACGAAGCAATATATAAGATGTGTGCAGAGTGATGGTTCAATGTCGTGAATGTCAAAGCTACCAGGTCCAGGCCGGTACACTGACCATCGAGACACGTAGCACACTATAACCTTGTCATGGGAGGATCCTGTAACAAAATACAATTATTTAGATTATTACAAATTGTTATAAAAGCCGAGATGGTTCAATGGTCGGAAAGTATGAATCTTAATCAATGATCGTAGGTTCAAACTCGGGCAAGCACCATTGAATGTTTATATGCTTAATTGCTTTGACTTGCTAGAAGTTAAAGGAAAACATCGTGAGGAAACCTGCAAGTCTCTAAATTCACTAAAATTCTGCTACATTTGTATTCCACCAACGCGCACTGAGGGAGCGTGATATAAAAAGCTCGAAAACCTTCTTATCCAAAAAGGAGAGGAGGCCTTAGCCCAGCAGTGTAACAAGCAGCTTTTACTTTACTTTACTTTTATACTATTTTACACATGTAATAACTTTAACTTTTAAAAAGAGCCATTATGCATTATTTACCTCATTGTTATAGATCGACTTAAAAAGTATAACCTGATAAAATATGAAAGGATACGCATCATAATTAAGTTGTACGCAAATCTGTATATTTCTAAAATTCTACTATGAATTGAACGCAATTTATTCCACCAGCGAAGTGGACCTCCAAAAAGGTAAAAGAAGGTGGCGGGAATCGACTGTAATCGGAAGCCGGAAAACCGAAAGTGTTGGCGCAACCTGGCAGAGGCTTTGTCCAGTGGATTTCGTTTGGCTGATGATGTCCAGCAAATTACTCTGGTATTATCTGATCATTGCGGTCTACCTAGCCACTCGTTTATTTGTTGAAGTTGATGATATCCAGTAACGACACGATGTGGTGACCATCGTCCATAGACATTGGCATTGTGTAGAAATATTACATAATTGTTACCAACATTGGGAACAAATAAGTCTCTTGTGCTTGAAGCTACACTACACACTCACATTTTAAGCCGGATTACGATACCAGTGCAAACAAAATATTCGTTTTTGGTGATATAGTATCTGATGTGTTGGTGGTATCTACGCAGACGTACAACCAACATTTTTGTTAAATTATTAAAATTTGGCTACATGTCTTAATAATTATATAAGGTCCTCCAGACCGAATTCGGCCACGGCGGCCAATCCCAAGAGAGATTAGCCAACTGCACAGGATATATATTATAGTGCACAAGTGTGTGCGCAAACACAGGTGCATTCTCTTTTCCTTAGCTCTTATAATCCGATGGGACGACAATTGGACACGACCGGAAAGAGTTCAGGCGCAGGACCAACGGCTTAACGTGCTTTCCGAGGCACGGGAGTGTACACACTTCCAACTTCCAGACCAGGCTGCTACTGAGAATTTGACCTGAAGAGACCTGGGAATTGAACTCAGGACCACCGAGTCTGCGGCCTTATATCAAGCCACTAGATCAATGAGGCAGTCTAAATAATATAAACGATTCAAATATTATGTTTAAAAATAATGCCTTTAATTATTATTTACATTAGTATTTAAAAAGTATGAAAGCTGTTCAAGGCTCATGGTAAGTGATCACTAACGCCCTTAGACATTGGCAGTGTAAGAAATGTTAACAGTGTAAAAATCGCTTACATCGCCAATACGCCACCACCCTTGGGAACTAAGATGTAATATCCCTTGTGCCTGTAATTACACTGGCTCACCCTTCAAATCGGAGCACAAAAATAGAAATGACTGTTGTTTGACGGTAGAATATTTGATGAGTGGGTGGTACCTATCCTCAAAGCTCTACCATCGAGTAATTTCTTATCGTATCTGGGTATCAAAATAAAAGGTCAAAGACACGAAGTTATTAGTGTTATAATAAATTATTCAAATATATTATAATTAATAGTATTCCATTTAATAAATGTTTAAGGAAAATAGATTTGTACGAGATTTTTTTATTGTTTAGGTAGGCGGACGAACATATAGGCCACCTGATGGTAAGTGGTCACCAATAGACATTGGCAGTGTAAGAAATGTTAACCATCGCTTGCATCACCAACGCGACAACCTTGGGAACCACCAACCTTCGGAACTAAGATGTCCCTTGTGCTTGTAATTACATTGGCTCACTCGCAATTCAATTCAAACCCGAACACAACAATACAAAGTACTGCTGTTTTGCGGTAGAATATCTGGTGAGTGGGTGTTACCCAGACGAGCTTTCACTGAGCCCTACCACCGAGTAATTTCTTATTTATTAATAAAATATCAAATCTTATTTATTAATTTAAAAATATTAAATCACAGAAGTTATACTCTATTATTTTATTATTATCTATTCTTGTCTCAAAGTTCGATAAATGTTGTTTTAAAATCGTATCTGCGTGTCAAAATAAAAGGTCAAAGGCACGAAGTTATTAGTGTTATAATAAATTATTCAAATATCTTATAATTAATAGTATTCAATTTTATAAATGTTTAAGGAAAATAGATTCGCACGAGAGATCATAACTTGTGATATTATAAGGATTATTTCATCAAAACCGCTTGTGTCCATTTAGAGTTCACATAAATTTCTGTTGCTATGTTTTGGGTTACTTCGATTTTTAAGGACTTCCGTTTCAAATTGAAAACCACACTTTCTATATAATATACAATAGCTTATTACATAATACGAGTATATTTACAGCTACAAGCTAGTCACAGGACCAACGCGGTGATCATACATTCTTTAATACATACAAACATTCATTCATACATACATACAATATACTACATACAGGATGTAGAATCTACTACTAGTTACTACAACGAACTAAATAAAATCCCCAATACAAATATTATATTAATATGATATTATTTACCATACGAGGCATTTTTGACGTGACAACGTCTAATAAATCGATGAACGCTGGCTGCATGCACGAAAAATTGTCCCGTTACGCTGATTGTACATTTGCGCCGCATCTATCTCTCTTTCACTCGATTGCAGTCATTTCATCAATGTTTTGTTATGACGTTGTCACGTTAAACAATCGTCCGTAAACCGACTTAACAGACAACCATTTTTTTTAAGACATTTAGTACTTAGATATGAAAGAACAATTGTCAATCATTTTTGGTAGGCAGACAATTGAAAATATTATATTGACAGTTACACTGGCTTAGTTTGGAGTGTAACTTGATACTGGATCATAGAAATATTAAATATTGTTGCTTGATAGGTACCCAAACGAGCTTGCACAAAGACCTTTCAACGAGTAAGTTCAGTGCATGAATGCTGGCCTTTCTAGACTATAAAGAAATCAAGCCCGTACAAAGTGTACCAAAAATGTCTGTTGTAAAAGAATTACTAATTTTCCTATTAACTACTCCAATTTAGCGTACGGTTGGTGTTAGGAACACATAGCTAGGTTGTTCGTAAGCTATTGCTCAATAGCAATATCAATATTCAACTTATCTTTTAAGCAAACCTTCATTTCGATGTCCTCATTCTGATATGAAAAATGCAATATTGCTTACATAATAGTAAAAAAATTCAAATATAGAAATGCCCAATTTGGTTTTTTTTTAAGAAGACTAGACTATTAACTACACTAGAGAACTAATATATGCAGTTCAATAATTCATAATTAAATAATATACCAAAATAATAAATAAGTAAGTAGATACATACACTGACGTGTGTAATGTTTCCTTTAGTAAATACCTATTAAATGTGATGATGATACCATTACGCATTTGCCTGTATATTAAAAAAAAACATATTTAAGTATAATCTACAACATATTCAAGATAAACAGTCACTTAAATGATGAGCTGCATCTAACGCGCATTTAAGTAAATTATTAAAACATATAATATTATGCTTATAAGGAAAAGATCCATAAACGACGGAAAGTTTTTAGTACGATTACTAAAAATTTGTTTTTCTTTTATGTGAATATGTCATTTCAATTATGATCAATGTATAAGTTACATTTATATTATCTGTATCGAGTTTTAAGGTTATTCCGGCGTTCTTAATTTAAAAAAATATGCGGAAATATTCAAATTGTATTCGAAAAAAGAATATGCAAAATTTAAGGCTGGGAATAAACAAGTCAACTTATAATAAAAAAACAGAAATGAACTATGATATTCTTTTTCGTTGTCTACATTTTGCTCTGTATTTTTTTTTAAAAAGACGGTATTGGGATGCACTGTTGAATACATTTGCCTTAAAAGAGGTGGGCAAACAAAATAAACAGAACTGGAGGGTAAGCCAACAAACTAAAAACGATTACTTTTCCTTGTCAATGACCCTAACATTAAACCAATACAATTTAAATTCAAAATTATTTTCTTTTTATATAGGTACTTACTTTTTTTGAGATTTTTTTGTTCGGTGGTATTTATTTGTTAACTGTTATGAGTATATTATATAAAAGTTTTTGTCGTCTTCAAATAATTTATTAAATTTTCAATAAAGAAATAAATTAATAAAATTATACGCGTTCGAAATCTAAATATAAGGTGATTTATATTCGTATACTTTTTTCTCGTTTTAAAAAGGTGCCACGAATTTGGCCGCCATTTTGAATATCTTTATTGGATCAGGTTATACCTGCCTGAAGATTGGGTTCTGATATAATATGTATGAACGAATTCCAATATAATATAACTGGACTAATTTATGAAGGTAGACTTGAAGTTCTCAGAGTTAATATTATGTTTATTTAAAGATAACCCTGTGTGCCCGTGTGTCGATGTGTTGTTTGTACGTGTGTGAACAAATCATACACACACATACACACGGAAAGTACATTCGTGACCATTCCTACTTATCTACTAATACCGAACAGAAGAGAGAATGCGATTCTGAGATAAGTAATCAAGTAGCGAATTAAAATATTAGTACTAGTAACGAATAATTAAAATATCATTATATCATAGACGAGCCGTTTGGCGTGGTTGGTAAGACACTTGTCTTTCACGCCGCAAGTCGTGGGCTCGATTTCCACCCAGTACAGATATTTGTGTGCATGAACATGTCTGTTTGTCCTGAGCCTGATTTTAATTATCTATATAAGTATTTATTCACAAAAGAAAAGTAGTATATATAAGTATATCAGTTGTCTAGTTTCCATAGTACGAGCTCTGCTTAGTTTGGGATCAGATGGCCCTGTGTGAATAATGTTCCAGGATATTATTATTATTAATTTAAATATATAAGAAGACAATGTGTAAATCTGTAAATGCTGTTTGCAATGGAATATGCTGTTACAGGTATCGTCTTTGTTTATTGTTGTAAAATGCCTGTTTTTCCACTCCGACTGTCGTCGAAGAGGCATGGCTGGGAGCGTTATGCCGTTTGTCGTCGCGGCCTACGAATCGGTCCTCAAGGCGCGCCAATAGACGTATCACAACAATAAGCTGATGACGTAACCAACTAACACCTTACTGCATTTTTGCATACACACACGCATACAAACACACACATACGTATATCCATATAAAAATCCGTTCCATTCCTATTTTGAATTCGATACATCATCTATATAAATAAAATGATAGAGGTCTGCAGTTGTGCGCGCATCACGGAAGAAACTACTGGATAGATTTCAATGAAATTTCCTAAATTTTATTTCTTAGACACGGCCCTTATCATCAAAAAAAAAATGATTGCGATATCTTAATTTAATAAAAAGTTATTAAAGTTTCAAGAAACAACGATTTGTATATGCACTGCGCGTTCAGTGATGTATGTTTAAACAAAGTATATTTTTGCTTGCGATCTTTTTGATGTTTTTTCCTTCGTACATAAGAAAACTTTGTTATATCAAGCAACGCGGACGAAGTCGCGGATATCAGCTAGTATATCATAAATATATTTTACGTTAGTTTATAATTCAAATTATACATTGCGACGTGTGACTGTGTATAGATGATACTATGTCCGAAAAAATCATACACGTGCCAATAAAAGTGAACAAAGTTGAAACGGATGAACGACGCATGATCTTAGCATAGATACTAACAAAAAAGAAGTTATAACTTTGACATTTAGTGTGAACTATGTTTTTTTTTTATAAATTATTCTTATATCAAAGGATTGTGCTTGTATGCCGTTTCATTTTTGTTGTTCTATTAATTAATCACAAATCATTCAAATACAGAATTAATTTTATCTTGGAATAAGAAGGGCAAAATTTAAATATGTTTTTAAATTATTATTATAACATTTACATTATTTTTTTTTTACTATATTTAATGTTATTTTTTTTGTTAATTTAAATTTGAATTTGATTTGTTTAGAATGTATCTGGGTGCTATATGGACACTTGTAATTGACATGCATATTAAATACACTATTATTGTTTTATAACTTCATTTTTGTTTAAATGTTTTATATGTACGTTGTAAGTGTTCTTTTACAAATAAATAAATTAAGTTATACCTCGTCTTATTGCCTTCACTGGTGACAGGGGACGGTTTCTTTATTACTCATTTATATAAATATACGGACTTTCGGAATGTCTAATAGTAATGTGTAATAAATTTACTTGGTGGTAGAGCTTTGTGCAAGCTCGTCTGGGTAGGTACCACCCACTCATCAGATATTCTGCCGCAAAACAGCAGTTTTTTGTATTGTTGTGTTCCGGCTTGAAGGGTGAGTGAGCCAGTGTAATTACAGGCACAAGGGACATAACATCTTAGTTCTCAAGGTTGGTGGCGCATTGGCGATGTAAGCGATGGTTAACATTTCTTACAATGCCATTGTCTATGGGCGTTGGTGACCCCTTACCATCAGGTGGCCCATACGCTCGTCCGCCTTCCTATACAATAAAAAAAAATTAACTAAGTAGTTTTTATATTAAATACGTTCGTATGTCAGAATTTGAATTATAAATCGAATTGACATTGTATATTTTAAAAATAATATGTTGAAAAAGAAAAAAATCATTAAAATTGTGTCTTGTCATCAATAAATCTTCAATACCATCTACCACATATTCTATCACTCAACAGCAGCTCTTAATATCAATGAAACAGTTTATCTACAGCTACTATGAACATAACATCATAGTTCCGAATATTGGTTAATATTTCTTACATTACCAAGTTTATGGGCGGTGTTGACCGCGAACATTCCATTCCTTTTTCAAATAAAACAAAATTTTGTAGGTGCCCTTAGATATGATCTTAAAATATCTCGGTAAGACAAATCTGTATATATTATAATATCAAATTAAATATATAAATTTGTTTTATCGATGGCAAAGTCGTTAATTATTAAATGGATTATTTTGTTTTTTTTTTTATCATCAAAATGTGATCCGGTTTCCAAAGTTTAGCATAACATATCTATATTAATATATAAAGCTGAAGAGTTTGTTTGTTCGATCCGGCAAATCTCAGGAACTACTGGTTCGAATTTAAAAATTATTTTTTTGTTAGATAGTCCTTTTGTCGTGAGCCGAGATGGCCCAGTGGCTACAACGCGTGAATCTTAATCGATGATCGTGGGTTCAAACCCGGGCAGGCACCACTGAATTTTGAAGTGCTTAATTTGTGTTTATAATTCATCTCGTGCTTGACGGTGAAGGAAAACATCGTGAGGAAGCCTGCATGTGTCAAATTTCATTGAAATTCAGTCACATGTGTATTCCACCAACCCGCATTGGAGCAGCGTGGTGGAATAAGCTCCAAAACCTTCTCCTAACAAAGAGGAGAAGAGCCCAGCAGTGGGACATTCACAGGCTGTTACTTACTTGTCGAGGAAGGTTCTAGGCTGATTATTATTTATTATATTTTTATTTAATACGCTCGGGTGAAGCCCCGTGTCACAGCTAGTATATAATAAAACTAAAGCAACTGTTTCGTGTTCCTTAATATTAATATATTTTCAAAGACGCTATATGTAACAATAAAAATTAACATATATATTAAATTAATTTCGATGATACTATTTATGATATAAGATATTATATGTTAATTTTGATGATAAAATACAATTAATTCGTTGTTGTAGTGAAGAGCTTATGTGGCTGTATATTATGCGGCCTTGGGTATCAAATTCCGATTCATGACAAAAAAACGTTTTTACTCTTCTTAAAAGCAAAATGTAAACTGAGAGTCAGTTCTTCCCGGTAGAATTTACATTCAAAGTCATCAGTAGTGTTCCATTAAATCAAAGTCGAAAATCGTTATTCGATATTCAAACATTACACTTATTTATTGGTCATAAATCTACCACCGGTTCGGAAATAAACACTTCAAACCTGAGAAGAACCGGCGAAAGTTACAATATAGACAATTTATACAATGGCAGAATTTATTTATCTGCATTAGAAATACCCGGAGGCGGTCGTTTCATTCCCAAGGCGTGCAACCATCTAAGAATACATTGGTTTTGTAGTATAAGGTTATTGATACTTTTATATACTTTTCTATAATCTGCCAAAAATGCTTGGCATACTACTTGGAGACAACTTGAATAGACTTTATATTTAATAGTTTGATTTTGGTGAGTTACTGCCGTCATAAGAAAGAAGGCCGTAGCTGGCAATTTTGTCAAAAACGAGTTATTAACATATTCGGAATCAGCAAAGAAATGTACAGTAGGGCTATTCTCTAAGAAAAAACTCGAAAATCACCGTAGAAAACGCTCGCGAAATGTCAAATAGTGATATGCGACATTGACCATAATTATTATAATATTTCAAGAATACAAGCACCATAATAGTATAGCCGAGATGGCCCAGTGGCTACAACGCGTGAATCTTAATCGATGATCGTGGGTTTAAACCCGGGCAGGCACCACTGAATTTTCAAGTGCTAAATTTGTGTTTATAACTCATCTCGTGCTTGACGGTGAAGGAAAACATCGTGAGGAAACCTACATGTGTCAAATTTCACTTAAAATTCTGCCACATGTGAATTCCACCAATCCGCATTGATACAGCGTGGTGGAATAAGCTCCAAACCTTCTCCTCAAAAAAGGAGAAGAGGCCTTAGCTCAGCAGTGGGATATTCACAGGCTGTTACTTTAATGTATAGTACCTGGATGACCGAGCTATGCTCGGTATTTGTTAGTTTTAATTTTATTAAAAAAAACACAATTTTAAAAATTATACAACGCCATCTAATGGAGTAGCCTTAGTGTTCTTGTGTCGTTAAAGCAGTTAGTTGTTCCCAATTAAAAAATAGTATTATTACTCGCCAACAGATGTTAGGAAGAGTTTATGTTTAAGTTGTTAATTGTTATGTTATCGATAAAGTTGATTATTGAAAACACGGAGAAAACGACATTTTCAAAAAATGAAACCTAGCTAGATCGATTTATTGCTCCCGAAACCCCCAGCATACTAAGTTTCATGAAAATCGTTGGTGCAATTTCCCAGATTTAGATTATATATATATACAAGAATTGCTCGTTTAAATATATAAGATAAGTCGGTTGTCCACATTTCATTAATGAAGTAAGTTCTAACGTACGAGTTTACTTTAACTTATTTGTTCGTCTTTTAAATTTTAAATAACGTGAAAACAATTAATATTTGATTAGTTTTATCGAAAATAAAACGTTAAATAAAACGTTCAATAAAGCAGTAGAGCTGATAAACGGCACGGGTCAGTTAAGTTAACCTTAGTTTAATAATAAAACTTTGATTTGATACTCTACTAACAATAACAAAAATATAAAAAATCTCATAAATTCGATTGAAGATTTAACTCATATCATACAAATGTGTCATCACAATTAGGATGGCATCCCGCTTGCGTATTACGGTCCCAGCAACGGTGCTACATCACACCTTATGTATGTTATGTACCAGTATTTTTCACATTTATGCAGCATGTAACAAAATTCGTGTCCGACCCGTGAACTAGTTATTAGGTATCGTGAGTCGGTTCTATTTATGTAATAATTTTTAAAATTCTAAGCAAAAATTTTACCCCGAATAAAATTTTATTTAACTAAATAACGACAATTACATTGCAGCACAGGTGCGGGCGTCAGCGCTCGATAGCTCTTACCTTGCGGGTAGCTCGGACACGAGGTCATGACCTCAGTTGTCCATGAAATTTTCGTCATTTACAATTGAAAATGACAATTAATATTTTTTTAAGACTAATTTTTTCGCATAATATCTTAAAAATGTTTACATAAATAGAGCCGTCTCACGATACCTAACAACCACTTCACGGGTCGGACACGAATTTTGTTACATCCTGTATACAACCTTATTAAAAATATTAAACAACAATAATGTGTTATACTTTGTAATTAACTATAATTATCGTATGTATTTTCCTTATTACATAACAAATACATAATAGATGTTATTTACTGCGAACTCTATCTCTAATGATATAATTAAAAAACATTTCAATCGGTATGTTATGTTATATACTTATATATTTTATGACTTACTAGCTGCCCGGACTTCGTACGGATAAAATAAAGATTTTATCTCGTGCATGTTTTTCTTCGTCGTAGCGTGATTTTATAAAGCCTAGAACCTTCATCGATAAATGGGCTATCCAACACAAAAAGTTGTTTTTCAATTCGAACCAGTAGTTCGTGAGATTAGCCGGTACAAACAACCAAACTCTTCAGCTTTATATATTAGTATAGATTTGTCAATACTAAATTGCCTGGTAGCCATGTAATTAAATATATATAACTTTTTTATTATATATTTATTGAAATATTATTATCATATTTTTCTAAAATAGATTTATGTGAATAGTATATTTTTTTATTGTATTAGATAGACAGACTGACAATCGGGCCACTGATGCGTAACAACCTTGAGAACTAAGATGTTATGTCCCCTGTGCCTTTTATTATACTGGCTCATTCACCCTTCAAACCGGAATTTGCAGAAGAAAATATGAGTGGACGGTACCTACCCAGACGAGTTCACACACAGCTCTACTACAAGTAAAACAATATTCTAATTTTCATTACAAAATTCGTTTTGTTATCATGATGATAACCTTTTGATGATGAATACCGTCAAGGAACGGTGCCATCAATAGTCAATTTCGCTAGGGTGTTGCGAGCAAAGATGACTTGAAAACCCAAATTTGGTTTTAAACTTCCTGATGCAAGATGGTATTACAACTGACCAGTACTGTTATCTGTGCAGCAGTAAGTGGGTTTGAGAAGGTTTTATTTTAATATAAGACGTTTGAAGAAACAAAGTATATATAGCGAAATTAAATAAGAGAGAGAGAGAGAGAGAGAGAGAGAGAATGAACATATTTAGATAGATAAATAAATAGAATATAATGCAATGAGAAAATTGATAATACGACAGATTTGAAAATGTTATTGTCATAAGTTGTTTTTCACACAAACAGATATCTTATTTTATTTAATACTAATATAACCAAGCTTATTAAACTACATAAATATCCCTTGAAGAGATCTCCATTGAAATCAAAAACGATTTTTTAAATAATTTGCACACATACAAAATGAGTTTTACGACAAGTTTTACAGTTATAAAAACTCTTGTTACTGTCGCCACTGGTGACAGGAGGGCTGGTTTATTTTTCGCTCAAAGGATCGGAATTGCGATTCATTCCACGCGGTCACGATTTATACAGAAGCTATTTTATTGCTTTATAATTTTTATTTTTATATATTTAAGGCTTTATCTTTACTAATATATAAAACTGAAGAGTTTGTTTGTTTGATCCGGCTAATCTCAGGAACTACTGGTTCGAATTTAAAAATGTTTTTGTGTTGTATAGTCCTTTTATCGAGGAAGGTTCTAGGCTGATTTTTATATATTATATTTTTATTAATTATACGCGGGTGAAAATGCGGGGCACTGCTAGTATTAAATAAAAGTGTATATATACATATTATATGTGCCCCGCGATTAAATTCGAACCAGTAGTTCCTGAGATTAGCCGGATCAAACAAACAAACTTTTCAGCTATGTATATTATTATATATGTATAATAAAGTTATATATTCAACCGGAAAATGTTATTCTTAGTCAATTTTCAAGCACACATATTCATTATTTCTACATAAAAAAAAAATGTTCTGTCAATTGTTTCAAATGATTCACTTTTAGTTGTCCTTAAGTTAAATGTTGTGTAATTTTATAAGTGGCTTGAAAATCCCGTTATTTAGTTGCTTCTCCTCAGTCTGAGGTATTTTTGGCAAAGCGGTGGTCGATTTATGGCAAGCTTATGTAAGTGATGTAATTATTCTGATATTGACTATGTTAAAACGCTTCGTCTGTCAGTCGCGTTTTTAATAACGTCATCACAGAAAACATTTAATTTGTAAAATAAATTATAATATTTAAATTTTACGTATTAATCAAATAAAAAATAAGGCATAAAATATAACAGTCTTGGCTTAGAAAAAATAAATAATAACATTTAAAAACAAATAACGCGTATATAATGTTAAGATCGAGTAACACACATGTTGTAAAACAACTATTAATTATCATTGCATTTACATGACATGAATAAGAAATAACCTTAAAATGTTATTTAAAATTTTTCATATTAATAATGAAAACTCCTTCGTACCTGCTAATCCTCTGCCGTCGGCTAAGTCATGGAACAGAGTCACAAATAAAAAAAATAAACTTATAAATGCCGCCATTTTGTTTTCGATAAAATGTCTTGCGACATGTAATTCTTACCGCGCACACGCGCGGACTGACCCGCGGAAATAGTGTCTTTAGTGCTTTTATCTTGATTAGTGGTTTTCAATGAACTTGTACGAACGTCTTATATTGTTTATATTAAAAATTCTCAAGCGTAAACATCGCGTTTAGTTTTGGGATTTTCTTGAATTGTTTTTCCTGTGTATTTGATCGTCAATACAAAAAGTATTGTTACTAAATGAGCATTATTTTGAACTTGGAAATTCTAAATTCGAATGGTTTTTTTTATTAATTCACACATTACAAATTCTAAATTGCTTATTATGTTTTATCAGGTATACAGAGTAAAAAGCAGAGTAAAAAATTTAGTTATTTAATTTAGGATATATAAAATACTAGCTGATACCCGCGACTTCGTCTGCCTTGCTTGATATATTAACAAAGTTTTCTTATGTACGAAAGAAAAAAACATCAAAAAGATCGCAAGCAAAAATATACTTTGTTTAAACATACATCACTGAACACGCAGTGCATATACAAATCGTTGTTTATTGAAACTGTAATAACTTTTTAGTAAATGAAGATATCGCAATAACTTTTTTTTGATAAGGGCCAAGTGTCTAAGAAATAAAATTTAAAAAAAATCATTGAAATCTATCTAGTAGTTTTTCCTTGATGCGCGCACAACTGCAGACTTCTATCATTTTATTTATATTTTTTCACAAATAAATTACTTTGAGATTCTTTTCGGTATCTGTTCATTAAATTTTCTTGAAAAATAACGATTTAAATGTGCTTGAAAGAGCCTACTTTAAGAACAAATATAGAGGGTTTTATGTACTTTTGAGTGTTTATAATTTATTTCATGTTCTATAATGACGGAAAATCGTGAAGCAACCTGCATGTGTCAGAAAGCCGGACCACAAAATAAGTCCGGTGAGAAATTACTATTAGAAATTACTGGCAATTATAATATTCTTTTTTTTAAAAGAGGTTTGTTATGCCAAATAATACTAATAATAATCCTCCAGACCTATTTTGGCCACGGGGGCCAATCTCAAGAGAGATTAGTCAACTCATCAGATTCCGGGCTGCTACTGAGAATTTTCGACAGAAAATCTCAATAACATATTGGCCCGACCTGGGATTTGAACTCATATACCACTGAGTACACATTTATACAATAAACATTATACTCTTCCTTCTGGTCTTACCTTTGAACTGTCATGACAAAATTTAGCGTAACCGGAAAACGAAGAAACTCGGGAGTTACCCTATTCTCATCAATGATGTGTTATAAATAATCGTAATACATTAAATTTATATATCCTGTATGCTAATTAACTTTTTTACCATATATATATTTATAATATATAATGGTCACCTTTTTTTATGCATGAGAAATATTTATCACGCCTTGGCAAGCGTAGATTAGGACGCCCTCTGGCTAGGTGGAGTGACGATACGCAAAGTGGCTGGCAGCGGATGGAGATTGAGAGTTGAAGATCGTGCTCAGTGGCGTGCCATTTGTGAGGCCTATGTCCAGCAGTGGACGATGATAATGATGATGATGGTATGTAAAATTATGATTGTTTTTATTTGTAAAAAAACATAAAAAAAGACTTTCACCGGTTCTTCTCAGGGCTGGGTGTTTGTTTTCCGAACCGGTAGTAGTTTCCAGTTTGACAATCAATAAGTAAGTGTAATACTTAAATATTGAATAAAGTATTTTGAATTTTGAATTTGAATTTTGAAACAGGTAGGAGGCTCACTGGATGGAAAGAGACTACCACCGCCCGCTCTTTTCTAGAAGTTTCCTATGTTTTAACGATTCGGAAAACTCGCCGACCAAATCTGAGGCCCTAGCCGAGTTGACATTCTACAATTGTAATCGCTAATAGAAACTGAAAATTGTATGAGAATGATCACGTGACTTATCGTTGAGAGATGTCATTCTCATACATTTGTTTAGTTTTCTATTAGCGTTTACGATTGTAGAATGTCAACTTGGCTAGGGTCTCTGGTTCCTCAGAGTCGTTGTGCGAGTCAGTAAAATCTTAAAAATCGCCTTAAATTGGCCCAAAAATAGCACTGTTGTTGACTGCCTGACATTGGGGTGATGAGGAAGTGTCACTTCAAATAATAATTCAAATCTAAAGTTACTGACGGTTCAGTTTCTAACAATTAAATTACAATAATAATGACATATATACATATACATGGATATTTGTAATGACCCAGCAACCTCACAGGACTTGATAGCTAACACCATAAGCAACTACATATTTTGTTTTACGACTTTTGATAATTTGTTAGATTTTATTTTCATACAAAAAAAGTATTAATTTTTCCACCTCTTATAAATCTTCTACTTCCCCACTTTTATAAATCTACGCGCATCGCAAAGTCACGGCAGTAAGACAAAAACTTGTACAATCATTTTTTTTTTCATGTATTGAGTTATGTCCGAAGTTGTAGAACAAAAGTTGTTGCTTATGGTTTTAGCTATCTAGTCCTGAGAGGTTGCTGGGTCATTAAAAATGACCCTCTATAGATAGATAATAAATACATTTTATTATTAAATCTTTTTATCATTTTTTCTAAATAAACCAACTCTCTCAGTAATATTACAATAGGTAATAATACTTCATCGGGTAATCACATTAATCAGTGTCGTGACATTTAACTTTATTAATTCAAAGCAATAGATTAAAGCATATTTATCAGACTTCAGATAAGATCTTTAGAATTATAGTGTGTTTTTCTTCGATCATCGGAGCATCGACGACTTACCCTCCCTGGCAAACTATGTCACCGCGTTATCTAACGTTTTCTAACAACTTAACAACCTCCTCCCCATTCCCTGGTGATATGGTGAGATTTTAGACTAAGCATATTTAAGCAGGTGGCCCATATGCTCGTCCGCCTTCCAATGCCATAAAATAAAACACTAACAAGTGTGAAATCATCTTGAAAGTCAGCTGTTGGCACTATAATCTGGTGAAGATCAACGTCGGCTTCATCAAGCCACTAATAAACACATAGCCACTATTATAAATACATGTTACATCCCCACCCCCTTCTTGTGATATTTCGAGATTTATTTTCGAACCCCTTTCGCTCACATGTGTTTAATGGACGATCCCTTATAGATAGCTGCGAAAATTATCAGCGAGCAACATAGGCGGAGTCGGGGCTGGTCGCTTGTTATTCATATATGTTTTCCTCAATCGATGATGATAATAGAATTTCAACCACAGGTCGAAAACTAATATAACAAGTGAACTGAAACCGAAGATAACCTCCACATATATAATCGTGTATACGCCAATCATAATAACATAGCGCTATTTTACTATTACATGATGTAAGCATCTTCTATTTATAGGATAATAGTCTTTATCGCAATCATTATATGAGTGTTTGTTGGTGAACATACGTCCAAAATTATAATACTCGTACCTCTCAATTATACTAATATATCGTGACTTTATCGCAATCGAATCGAGACGTTGTCGTTTCCGTGTTTCCTATTCGACTAAAACGATGCGATTAAGTTAGTTGGATCGTAATAGAATCGGAAGTGTATTGGTTTTGTTATAATTAGTACAATTGGTTCCAGGTTTATATTTAACCAATTTTTATTTGTTTGTGGCGTCATGCAATCGTCTGGTTAGTCACGCACTCATAACAATTTTTTTACCGCCAAACAAAAATAAATACAATAAATAAATACTTAGTACTGTGTTGTTTCGGTTTAGAGGGTGCCTGAGCCAGTCGGGACCACAGGACGAGGGACATTCGTAAGAGTGACGTAGACTCTCCTATGGACTTGTGAACAGAAATGTATTCACTAACTAGGAGTTAATTTTGTGCCAATACCACCCGGCCAGCCAGCCAGGCCCACATTTAAATTAAGGTGTAGAGTTTGTAGAGGACCTAAGACTAAGATCGATCTGATAATAATGTTCTCCTGACCGATTTCGGACACGGCGACCAATCTCAAGAGAGATTAGCTAATTGCGCAGGTGATATTATAGTGCAAAAGTATGTGCGCAAACTCAGGTCACTCTCTATTCTCATAATCCGATGGGACGGCAATCCGACACGACCGAAAAGAGTTCAAGCCCAGCGGCTTTACGTGATTTCCGAGGCACTGGAGTGTACGCACTTTCAACTTCTAGACTCCGTGCTGCTACTGATTTTCTGACAGAAATACACAACTTTTCATTCGCCGGTTCTGGGAATTGAACCAGAGACCTCCGCTATTCGCTATACGCTATGATGAGAGTTAGAGAGTGTTAGGTTAGGATATGTAGAGCTAGTAGCTTGGCTCTCCATAAGATTTGATAGCTTTTTTTACAGTGGAAGCAATATGAACTTGTCATGTCGTTTTTTTTTACAAAAAAAAGTTTTTGGTCAGATATTATAAAAAATAAGTTGGAAGTCCGTTAAGGTCGTTCGAAATTTGAAAATTAAGAAAAAAATTAAAAGGTGGCTTTTAAATTATGCTTCGTAGACCGTCCTACCATTCGTAAGCGACTTCTTACGTATACAATCACGTATAGTTATACAATATACAAACACGTATCAGTGTAATTACAAGCACAACAGACATAACATCTTAGTTTCCAAGGTTGGTGGCGCATTGGCAATGTAAGCGATGGTTAACATTTCTTACAATGCCATTGTCTATGGGCGTTGGTGACCACTTACCATCAGGTGGCCCATATGCTCGTCCGCCTTCCTATACAATAAAAAAAATCAATCAAACAATATAACGTAGAGTTGCTTAAATTAATTTTCGATATATCCTGATATTAATTACGAAGGCAAAAAGTCTTAATGTTTTTGTAACGTAGTTTAGAATAGTTTTAATAATAATTATTCCATTATAAAGAAGTTATGATGGGCAATTAGGTATTGTTGCTTTGATTTTTAATTAACTTTAATTATTACAGCAGTCGAAAGGTAGCGCCAACACTGGGTGTGGTCATAATTTATGTTATAATACCTCAATATCAAAAATAGATAAACGCGAATAGGTTTTTTTTTTTTTTATTATTTATCTCGAGTTTGGTGTTGAATCGATATGTGTATAATAATAATAATGTCCTCTGGATCGATTTCGGCCACGATGGCCAAACTCATGAGTGATTAGCTGAATGCGTAGGACAGATTATAGTGCACGAGTGTGTGCGCTACCAATGGTTCACTCTCTATTCCCTAAATCAAATAATCCGGACTTCCGAAAAAAATCGATAGAATATTATATAATACTAGCTGTACCCCGTGGCTTCACTCGCGTATAATTAATAAAAATATAATAAATTATTTTACTACTATAATAATACACACGTGCGAACACACAGACAAGTACAAGACATAGAAGTTCGAGTGCTCCAGTGTAACTTCTACGTAGGCTCAAGATACAACATCTTAGTTCGCAAGGTTGGGAGCACGTAGGCGATGTAAGTAATGGTCAATATTCCTACATGGTCAATGTCTATTAGCAGTGGTGACTACTGGCAGGTGGTCAATTGTCTGTCCGATTTCTTATATTATTTATGAAAACTATCAGTTCGTTGAAGCTATTACTCCGTTTGAAATAAATAAATAATTATGGAATTGATTTTTTTCATTGACAGTAAATCGAATGACCGAATAATTTTATTTACCCCCCCCGCGTGGGATCTCCACCTTGTCGTGGTGGGGGGGCTCAGTATCCGTGGTAAGGTCGGCCACGGGGAAGCGAAGCGGGATCCCGGGTGTGGGGCGCTCCTCGTGGGCCTCAGGAGGAGGCTTGCGTTGGATGCGCCCAAGGAGCGGGTGCGGGGGACAGTTCTGTCTGTCCCTCGCAGTCGGGAGTGATCGCAGGAGGAGAGGCGTGTCGGTGTTGCGTTGCCGCGCGCCCTATCTCCCGCGACCAAATGGGAGCGCATCATTTGGGCGTTGCGGTGGGGTCGCAGAGGAAGAGGAGATGCGGTGTTGTCAGGTTGCCGTCCTCCCTGTCCTCTGCGGCCGTCAGGGTGTTTTGGCGACGGAGCCCAACATCTTAATCCGTCGCCAAGGAGGTTGTGGCCTTCGGGCTATTCGTCGGGGTGTCAGGGTAGATACTCACGCGATCCCTTGGCACCCCCCTAAAGGCGGTGAAGTATACGCTGTGGTTTTAGTGGGTGTTACGGCCTTGCACTTCAGCCGTCGAGTCCCACATAACCCCCCGCTTTTCATCTTGCGGGGGGTATGCGTAAATGCATTTACACAGTGAAAAAAAAACTCCCTTAAAAAAAGGAGGAGGTTATCAATTCGTCTGTATGTTTTTTTTTGTTTGTTACCTCATAACTTTAGACTGGGTGAATCGATTTTGATGCTTTTTTTTTACTGTGGTGATCGAAGTTGTCGTAGCTTCGGTAGTTTCTAGTTTGACAATCAATAAGAAAGTGTAATACTTCGGAGTTTGAATTTATTAATGATATTCTGCTTTTTTACTTTCGAAGGGTTGGCAACACTGCCAGTAGGTACTATTGTTTTACGTTAGATAAGTGCGTCGGCATGAGCGTGAGAAATCTATTTCTAGTTTAATCTTTGTAAATGGAAAAAACACCGTCGGCAGAAAAAAAAGTTGATATATTAAAAACTAAAACTTTGTATGGTGGTAGTTGTTTTTCCTCTAATTTACAAAAAAAAAGTTGTATATATGTCTATTGTCTATACTAATATATAAAGTAGAAGAGTTTATTTGTTTGATCCGGCTAATTTGAGGAACTACTGATTCGAATTTATAAATCGTTTTATTGGTAAGACAGCTGCCCATACCTCAATCATCCTCAAATTTTAGGAACTAAAAGAACATCCCTTGTGCCTTGCTTGCTTGCTTTATTTTTTAAATGGAGAGGATGGAATTTTTTTAAATTGTCCTACGTAGGCAGATGGACAAGGCCACCTCATAGTGATATGTTATAAATCCCTGACGTGGTCATTGCATTTTTTTTTCGATTGGACCTGTTGCTATTGGCCCAAAGCTATAGCATCACCAGGCGGGTGGCGAGTCTTTAAGACACTCAGTCGGATGTTGAGAGCCCACTTAGTAACATCCTGTGAATGTCCCACTGCTGAGCTAAGGCCTCTTCTCCTTTTTTGAGGAGAAGGGTTTGGAGCTTACTCCATCACGCTGCTCCAATGCGTGTTTGTGGAATACACATGTGACAGAATTTCAGTGAAATTTGACACATGCAGGTTTCCTCACAATGTTTTCCTTCACCGTAAGCACGAGATGAATTATAAACACAAATTAAGCACTTGAAAATTCAGTGGTGCCTGCCCGGGTTTGAACCCACGATCATCGGTTAAGATTCACGCGTTCATTGCGCCTATCTTAAGAACTACGTGACATCTGTCGTGTCTGTCCACTAACTTACTCTTAATTCTTGAAACTAAAACAATAGTCGTACTACTGTAGGCGGTATTATGATTGATAAGTGGGTGATACCCACACGAGCTTTTAAACCACTAAGTGGTCTACTGAATTCTAATAATAATGAGTTCTTTATATTTTTATATATATTGTAATTGTAACTGTTATCAATTGTTTACGCTTTTGTATTATTTAGAACAATTTACCTTCCTCCAAGTTTGTTTTTAGTTATTGACAATGCATTCGCGGTTGTAACTCGTTTTTAGACGTAGTTTATTTCTAAAATGTTTTTCAGAACAAGTTTATTGTTAACCGTGACAGTGAATCTGATTGTGGGTGGCAGTAATATCGATGGTGAGACAGATTTGATTATTATAATGGATTATTGAGGAGTGATCAATTATGTTTATCAAAAAAAATATTAGAAAAAAAAAGCAAACGTGTTGCTGGAGTCTTTTTTTATGGTATCGGTAAGTGGACGAGCATATGGGCCACCTGATGGTAAGTGGTCACCAACGCCCATATACAGTGTTTTGTACATTTCTTTAAAAAAAAACAATATCGTCACTGCGTCACCTACCTTGGGAAACAAGATGTTACGTCCCATGTGTCTGTAATTACACTGGCTCACTCACCCCTTCAAACCGGAACACAACAGCACCAAGTACTGCTGTTTTGCGGTAGAATATCTGATGAGTGGGTGGTACCTACCCGGACGAGCCTGCACAAAACTCTACCACCAAGTGAATGGTAATGATATGACGATACATGAATAAACAAAGATTGGATTTAAAATCGCAACTGAATCTTAATTTGCTCAATTTGTGTTCATAATTCATTTCGTACTCTTTTTCGCATCGCGAGGAAACCATGTTTCAGATGATGTTCTACCTCGGAGTGTGCTGGAATAAACTACATAACCTAACTAATTCGATATAATATCTATAAACTTAAGTTAAGGCAGAGCTAGTTTATTATAAAGTAAATTATTTTTCAGGTCCAAAACATGGTAAAGTTGCCGTTTGCTACATAGCCTCCTGGGCGATGTTCAGGAAGCCTCCTGTGAAGTTTGAAATATTAGATATAGATCCAACATTATGCACTCATATTGTCTATGCTTTTGCTGGTTTGGACGAAGAATCGCATACTATTAAAAGCCTCAGTAAGTCATTTTATATTTTAATTTAAAATGTATTTGCGTGCTGGTGCTCCCAAACAACAGTTATATAACGTTATAGAATGTTGCGTAACATTTGTTATTTAATAAATTTTAACAAAAGTTATTAATTGTTAGTGATATTCTTATATTATACGACTTCAAGTAACAAAATGTTAAACAACTAATAACAACATGATAAAAAAATGATAACTTATGTCGTAAATAATAATATATCCTGGGACATTATTCACACACGGCCATCTGATCCCACACTAAGCAGAGCTTGTACTATGGAAACCAGACAAGTGATACACTTAAATATACTACTTTTCTTTTGTAAATACATACTTATAATAGATAATTACACCCAGATTCAGGACAAACAGACATGTTCATGCACACAAATGTCTGTCCTGGGTGGGAATCGAACCCACGACCTGCGGCGTGAAAGGCAAGTGTCTTACCAACCACGCCAACCGGCTCGTCGTCAATATGTATGTGTGGCACAAAACCCATGGTTACAGAATGTTATACGATGTTATACAACGAGTTGAACCAGTGCGGGAACGTTTATAACATATTATAACATTCTTAACTTGTACCAAAATGTTATACAATGTTATCGTACTACACAATGTTTTATAACATTATATTACTGCTGTGTGGGAACATCTTCAGGGATTCTGACTCTACAGTGCTGACGTAACAGTAACAGCGTGACGCTCTCTTATGACGTCATCGCTCAACGACGCCACTCTCAACCGCCTTGTGTATGCATAGCATACTTATATATTTGTTAATATTTATTATTATTATAATATGAAGACAATTATAACCACTGCAGGAATAACAGATTTATTTTTATTGATGACTAGCTGATATCCGCGACTTCAGCCGCGTTGATTGATATGTTAACAAAGTTTTCTTATGTACGAAGGAAAAAACATCAAAATGATCGCAAGCAAAAATATACTTTGTTTAAACACACATCACTGAACACGCAGTGCGTATACAAATCGTTGTTTCTTGAAACTTTAATACCTTTTTATTAAATGAAGATATCGCAATCATTTTTTTTTATAAGGGTCAAGGGTTTGTGAAATAAAATTTAGAAAATTTAATTGAAATCTATCCAGTAGTTTTTCCGTGATGCGCGCACAACTGCAGACCTCTATCATTTTATTTATATAGATATTAAATATAAAGTTTTTATACAAAGCTACCTATAAATAATCGTGACAAATTAATTATATTTATGTGGCATATTCGTGATACCACTGACTAACAAATATCGGTATTATACCAAGCAATGGTAAACACTACAAATCAATTCAAATTGTTCTATTCAACTTGCCTATTTAATGTCATCAGCTAACCATTAAAATGCGTACAAATTATATTGTTGTTAAACGATCCTACTTTACTAAATAATTGAAGAACTTCTTAAATTTAACCAATTATATCTGATGAGAATTTCCTATACTGTTTTTTTTCCAGACCAATGGCTTGATATAGAACAAGATAGTGGTAACGCTGGTTACAAAAACCTGACCAGTATAAAAAAGAAATATCCTCATATAAAAGTTACTTTGAGTCTTGGTGGATGGAATGAAGGCTCCGTGAAGTTCTCTAAGATGGCTGGTGATAGATGGAAAAGAGCCAGATTTATTAGAAGCGTCATGCAATATCTTGAGTAAGTTTTGAAATAAATAATACTATATTTATTATTTCTACTACCCTTTCTTTTACATTTTCTACTACCCGTCCCTTTGCACCGCTCAAATAAAGGTCAAAATAACAAATATCCTAATACATCAAATCAATCAAACCAAATCAAAAGTCTTTATTAAATATAGAAGCGTTATACTTGCTTACTAATTGTCATAAATCCACCACCGGTTTGGAAATAAACACTTCTCGCTCACTCACCTCAGACTTGAGAAGAACCGGCGATAGAAACTTTTCGGGTTTTTTATATCAGTGTTTTACTCGGTACGTCAGTAACGTTCCCGGCAGCAACATCTTTTCTGACATCTTCATTTAACATATTTCAACCAATTTTGACAAAACTTTAATGATTTCTACACTTAAAACCTTCACCATGAGTCACTTCATCCAATGGTGAATACAGTATGAAAATCCATTTGGTAGTATTTGAGTTTATCGCAATCACATAGATCTACACGACGGAGGACGTTTTTTCATAAAATTCTTACAATAATAGGAAATTAATCACCTATCCCTCAAAGTCTGGTCATCTTTTGGGTCATGTAATTGGTGACCACTACTAAAGTAAACAATGTTGCATGACTCTAAACCAGAGATTTGTTTGTAGGAAATACGAGTTTGATGGTCTGGACATAATGTGGAAATATCCTACGATGAGAGGTGGAAGTCCTGAAGATAAAGATAACTTCGTCACTTTGATTAAGGTATCGTATAAATGTTCGCATGTCACTTGGTGGTAGGGCTTTGTGCCTTGTGACTTAATCAAATTATACTTTCGCCATATTTGATTGCTACGATTATTCCTATAATAGTAGTATAGTATTTGGACTTGCAAATGCATTGCAATTGTTAATAAGACTTCATTGCTATTATTTTTTATAAGTGGTTTATAATATAATATATTATTAATTTATTTTATCTATATTCATTCATAATATGTAATAAATTACGTAATACATTATCTAACAATAGGCATATATGAATTCAAAGACAAGCTTTACTGAATTTCATGAGCTTAATTTAAGATAGCGAGAAAACCTGCATGACGTGTTGAATTTCACAGAAATTCTGTCACATGTGTATTCCCGTTAACCCGCATTGGAGTAGCGTGATTGAATAAGCTCCAAAACCTTCTCCTCAAAAGAGGAGAATAGGCTTTAGCCCAGCATTGGGGTATTCACAGGTTGTTACAACTAGTATGAGGCCTTTGCCTTACAAGTATGGAATATCAGTTATTCTATATTTTCAGGAATTAAAGGAGGCATTCTTACCATACGGCTACATTCTAAGCGCGTCATTGGCTAATACCAGAGAAATAATGAGTTCGGCGTACGATTTAGTGAATCTTAATCGTTATTTGGACTTGATTTATTTACTTGGTTACGACTATAATGGACCCTGGGACAAAGTTGTTGGAGCATCTGCACCATTAAAGGGCTTAAGTAAGCAGGATGAAAATAATGTGGTATGCCATTATATTATATATATACATAAATTTTAACGTATTATTTATGCTTATGTGCAATTAAAAATAAGGCGTGCAAATTTTCAATACACCATATAGGTATATATAAGCTGGATGTCCTTTGTTTTTAAAAACATTAGGTAAAAACTTGGTGGTGGTGCTTTGTGCAGGCTCGTCTGGGTAGGTACCACCCACTTATCAGATATTCTGCCGCAAAACAGCAGTACTTAGTATTGTTGTGTTCCGGTTTGAAGGGTGAGTGAGCCAGTGTAATTACAGGCACAAGGGACATAACATCTTAGATACCAAGGTTGGTGGCGCATTGGTGATGTAAGTGATTAACATTTCTTATAATGCAATTGTCTATGGGCGCTGGTGACCACTTACCATCATCCTATACACTAAATAAATAAATAAAAAATAAATAAAGTTTGTGCGAATTTGGGTATATATGAGGGCTATCTTTTCTGGTTGCTCACCAGTTGCCGCCATAATAATATTTCTTACAATACCAATATATTTGATCAGCGGTAATGGCGTTTGTCAGTCTATCAAAATATTCTTTATTTAAAAAATATATCTCACATTAGATTGAAGCCAAGGTGAAGCAGTATGCCTACGAAAAGTAATTAACTATATAAATAAGTAATTAAATAGGATTGATTATATTTTCAGGAATACACAATTAAATACTTGCTTTCATTCGGAATAAAACCTGATAAATTAGTTCTCGGCGTACAATTCCTCGGACGGACGTTTGTTATGAAAGATGCTGATGTACAAAATATTGAATTTGGTAAAACCCAAGCGGAAATTGATGGATTTTCTGGACCATACCTCAATGGAACTAATATGTACGGTTATAACGAGGTAGGTTAATATATCTTAGATAACGCAGTCGGAATTCAACCGGCTTTTAATCTATTGCTGGACATTATATGTCCACAGCAGCGATTTTTATTACACTAGCCGTCGTCGCGTTTGGACTCTACTACCACTATCATCAGGTGGAGTGGAGTCATTTGCCCTCCCGGGCTATAAAAAAAAAAATCTGTGGTCAGTGGAACCAACTTTCGCCGGTGACTTTTTGAAATCGATATGACATAGAAATCTTCAAGAAAACAGCGTACTCGTTCCTTAAAGACCGCAACGCACCTGCAAGCCCTCGGATGTTGCAGGCGTCCATAAGCGGTGGTAATCACTTTATATCGGGTGAGCCTCCAGCTTGAAACGAACAGTAGGCACGGGAGACGAGAGGCATCGGAGCTTAAACATTTTCTACTTCTAAAGCTCTTCTTCAAACTGCTCCTTAGTATTTCTTAATACAATAACGCATTTAGTTTTCATAACAGCATGGGTTAGTCATAAATCAATATGGCAAACATTTCTGTGAAGCAACTATAACTTTTGTAGTATTCAATTCAATCCTGTGTTCAAAATCACGATACAAAAAGTTTTGTAAAAGCCTACTTGCCCACTGTATATTTTGTATTATGTTTTTTTTTATCCAGGTATGTCTGGATTTCAAAAATAATTCCAAATGGACTTATCACTGGGATAAAGATTCGTCGACACCATATTTGCGTGATGGACGCCGAATTGTTTCCTACGATGACATAAGATCTATCGCCAATAAAGTCAAGTAAGATATAGAACTATAAAGCTTATGTATATGAGGTGAAAGAATTATACTATTACAATTAACTTGTAAATGTACCTTACATTTATTTCCTAAAAAGGAACAAAGTCCACTTAAACTTAGGAAATAATATTAAATATAAAGTATTATAACATAACTTATAAGTCTACATTTTGTGCCATTAAAGAACTTTTTATTCTTTTTTTCAGTGTTTTAATTCAATTTGCATTTATAATCTGAAAAATTAATGTAAACTTATTTATTATGCTATACTACGTCATAAATGTGACCAAAAAAAATCATCAAATTTCGTAGACAAATTTTAACCAGAATCGACTTGTTCTATATTTTTTTATGAATTATAGATTGGCTATTGACTACAATCTCGCTGGATTTATGGCTTGGAGTATAGACATGGATGACTTCAAGGGTCTCTGTGACATGCCAAACGATACTTACGCGGATTTCATTGAGAGATTTAATGATATAACTAAAGACAAATTTTGGCAACACTCCATGAATAACCCAAACACCCAGAGTGAGTATAACTCTTTGCCATTACATGAACTTTTGCCACATGAGACCAATTTATTTTTCAATATGTTAGTTATTTATTAGTTATTTATTTATTTTTTTTTTTTTTTTATTGCATAGGAAGGCGGACGAGCATATGGGCCACCTGATGGTAAGTGGTCACCAACGCCCATAGACATTGGCGTTGTAAGAGCTGTTAACCATCTCTTACATCGCCAATGCGCCACCAACCTTGGGAACTAAGATGTTATGTCCCTTGTGCCTGTAATTACACTGGCTCACTCACCCTTCAAACCGGAACACAGCAATAACAAGTACTGCTGTTTTGCGGCAGAATATCTGATGAGTGGGTGGTACCTACCCAGACGAGCTTGCACAAAGCTCTACCACCAAGTGACATTTAAAAATGTCACCGATATTTTTGAGGCTAAGCAGTCGCCATAAGTGCATTGAGGAATTAATCAAACATTTTTGTATTGTGCCAATCATGTGTCCTAACATCTAAGCTATGTTCTTTGTGTCTTAAATTTCATTGCTCCACAAATTATAAAGTACTAGATCACGGCAATAAACCGCTGTTTACAACAATCACTAGTAAGTAGTGACTAGTAGATGACCAGATCATTTAATAAATGTTCGTTAATTACAGCTGATTTAGAAGGAAACGTGTATGGATATTTAAGAAATAAACAAATTTTCGGATTAAAACAAAAGGAATTCAGTAATTATCCACTTTTGAGGACAATCAATGAAGCGATATATATAGCATTAGAAGAGAAGAAGATAGTAGACGCGATAAAACTAGTTAGAACTAGTTATGAAAAGCAGGAACACGAGCAGAATATAGGAGATTATAGTGACACACAGACTCCGTGTGTCAGAACTTGCTCAGAAATATGTTTTTATGGGCCTGGTTATTAGGATGGAAAAGAAAAGTATTAAGCCTAAAAATATAATTAACCGACTTCAAAAAAAGGAGGAGGTTATCAATACGTCTGTATGTTTTTTTTTTTGGTGTTGTTACCTCATAACTTTCGACTGGATGAATCGATTTTGATGATTTTTTTTTTATTTGAAAGGGGCTGCTTCCCATGTGGTCCCATTTATTTTAGTCCAGTTTTGACAATGGCATCCATGACAAAACCATATAAGTCGTAAATTTGCATAAATATGTGCGCGACAAATGGACGAATAACTCGATATCTATTCAACCGGTTTTGATGATTTTTTTTTATTGGAAAGAGTGTACTTCAAAGTTTGTTTGATGACTGTTTGGGTAGATTCTGTTTATAGGATCCATGACAAAGTAACGGAAATCTTTAATTCTTAGTAGCAAATTAACGATACACGGCCGAATCTTTTATAGGCTATCTAGATTTTTCATTCACCTACCATAACATCGTTATGATCAAGTAATTGTAGTACTATTGTATAAAACACTTCTTTATATACCGTCAATAGTTTTCGCAGCGCACGCGAAATAATAACTTTTATAGGCAACAGTTTGATACGTTGAGTTACATTGCTCCATTTTAAGTAGGGATCTATAAGTTTTTGAAAATATAATATAGCCTTTGTTACTCAGTAAAGACGTATCTTTCTAAGGGTGAAAGAATTTTTAAAATCGGTCGAGTAGTTTTTGATTTAAATCGTAATAAAAAATCAAACAAAAATCAAATCTTTCCTCTTTATGATATGTGTTATGCATGTAAGCATTAGTATATATGTATATGTTTGTAATTGAAACATATTTGAACATCTAAAAGTTGAGACCAATTTTGAAAATTATATATATCGTATAAGTACTCTTATATATGTTATATTTTTATTTTTGGAGTCGATTTGTAGCAATAATAATACGGGAATATTTTAAAAACATACACATTACAAATTGACTTTTATTCGCCTCGTTAAGTTGCGCGTGCGACACAAGCACATCTCACCTATAACTAACTATGTAGGTATGTACTATGTAGTTATAAACCCACCTTGGCTGACATCGACTCCAAAAATAACAATAATTGTAAATACATTATCAACCACACAACACAATCGTACCTACATATTGATGAGTAGAAAATAGTAAGTTAATTATCAAATTATAGAAGAATACGCACTTATTTTTTTACTTTTTAGTGCATATTAATTTGTTTTTCCTATGAAGTCGGTTTTTGTTTTGTTAAAGTTTTTATTTATGTATTGTATTTATTTTTGTTTAACGGTAAAAAAAATGTTATGAGTGCGTGACTAACCAGACGATTGCATGATGCCTCACACAAATAAAAACCATTGGTTAAATATAAACCTGGAGCCAATTATACTAATTATAACAATATCAATAGGTACACTTCAGAGATGGCTAAAAGCAGAGATGAACCTGTGGCTACAACGCGTGAATCTTAACCGATGATCGTGGGTTCAAACCCGGGCAGGCACCATTGAATTTTCAAGTGCTTAATTTGTGTTTATAATTCATTTCGTGCTTGGCGGTGAAGGAAAACATCGTGAGGAAACCTGCATGTGTCAAATTTCACTTCTGCCACATGTGTATTCCACCAACCCGCATTGGAGCAGCGTGGTGGAATAAGCTCCAAAACTTTCTCCTCAAAAAAGGAGAAGAGGCCTTAGCTCAGCAGTGGGACATTCACATGCTGTTACTTTACTACTTTATTTTACAATACACTTCCGATTCTATTACGATCCAAGTGACTGAATCGCCTCGTTTTAGTCGAATAGGAAACACGGAAACGATAATGTCTCGATTCGATTGCGATAAAGTCACGATATATTAGTATAATTGAGAGGTACGAGTATTATAATTTTGGACGTATGTTCACCAACAAACACTCATATAATGATTGCGATAAAGACTATTATCCTATAAATAGAAGATGCTTACATCATGTAATAGTAAAATAGCGCTATGTTATTATGATTGGCGTATACACGATTATACATGTGGAGGTTATCTTCGGTTTCAGTTCATTTGTTATATTAGTTTTCGAACTGTGGTTGAAATTCTATTATCATCATTGATTGAGGAAAACATACATATATGAATAACCAGCCCCGACTTCGCCTATGTTGCTCGCTGATAATTTTCGCAGCTCTCTATAAGGGATCGTTCATTAAACACATGAGAGCGAAAGGGGTTCGAAAATAAATCACGAAATATCACAAGTAGGGGGTGGGGATGTAATAAGATATCACATGTATTTATTATAGTCGCTATGTGTTTATTAGTGCCTTGATGAAACCGACGTTGATCTTCAACAGATTATAGTGCCAACAGCTGACTTTCAAGATGCTTACACACTTGTTTGTGTTTTTTTTATTGCATAGGAAGGCGGACGAGCATATGGGCCACCTGATGGAAAGTGGTTACCAACTCCCATAGACATTGGCATTGTAAGAGATGTTAGCCAATACGCCACCAACCTTGGGAACTGAGATGTTACGTCCCTTGTGCTTGTAATTACACTGGCTCACTCACCCTTCAAACCGGAATACAACAATACAAAGTACTGTTGTTTTGCGGTTGAATATCTGATGAGTGGGTGGTACCTAACCAGACGAGCTTGCACAAAGCTCTACCACCAAGTGTACAAGAGTCTCTCGCTAATCCGTGGTCCGAGGAGAATGTCCATTAAATTTAGTCACTTACACATATATGTTTTTTTACACCTTCCCTTATTTTTTTTATGGCAGTCATAAACAACCTTAATGTCTGTCTGGACATATTTACCACGATGCTTAATTTTCCAAAATTTAATAAGAATAAACCTGTATTTAAAGAACACATTATGAAAATTTAAATATGCTTTGTACTAAAAAATATCACGTGATTTTCTCTAGTCTAAAATCTCACCATATCACCAGGGAATGGGGAGGAGGTTGATAAGTGGTTAGAAAACATCACGTGATCGGACATATAACGCGGTGGCATAGTTTGCCAGGGAGGGTAAGCCCTCGATGCTCCGATGATCGAAGAAAAACACACTATAATTCTAAAGATCTTATCTGAAGTCTGATAAATATGCTACAATCTATTGCTTTGAATTAATAAAGTTAAATGTCACGACACTGATTAATATTGTTACTCGATGAAGTCTATTACTGAGTGAGTTAGTTTATTTAGATAAAATGATAAAAAAGCATGACATTTTATTGATGCATTACATTTTAATAATAAAATGTATTGATTATCTATCTATACAGGGTTTTTTTTAATGACCCAGCAACCTCGCAGGACTAGATAGCTAAAACCATAAGCAACAACTTTTGTTCTACAACTTCGGACATAACTCAATACATGAAAAAAAAAAAATGATTGTACAAGTTTTTTGTCGTACTGTCGTGACATTTGTAGGTCTATGTTTCATTCATAAAAGAAAGGACGACGCGTCGCGTCGATCTTTGTGATGCGCGTAGATTTATAAACGTTCAAGGGGAAATTAAATTAATACTTTTTTTGTATGAAAATAAAATCTAACAAATTATCAAAAGTCGTAAAACAAAATATGTTGTTGCTTATGGTATTAGCTATAAAGTCCTGTGAGGTTGCTGGGTCATTACAAATATCCATGTATATGTATATATGTCACTACTTATGTGATTTAATTGTTAGATGAGAGTACTCAGTTTCTTGGCTTACCTGGGTTCTTCTACAACTGAACCGTCAGTAACTTTACATTTGAATTATTATTTAAAGAGATACTTTTTCATCACCCCAATGTCAGGCAGTTAACAACAGTGCTATTTTTAAGGCTAATTTAAGGCGATTTTTAAGATTTTACTGACTCGCACAACGACTCTGAGGAACAAAATTTCGCCGGCGATTTTTCGAATCGTAATAACATAGGAAACTTCAAGAAAAGAGCGGGCGGTGGTAGTCACTTTCTTCATTCATATAAAAAAGCTAAATGGTCGTTCCCACGCTTATTCGTGGAGTATGTTAGTAATTTCCATAATTATCCGTCATTACTCTTCTAAAAAAATAATAATCTTGTTACAAGTTTATGTAAAAGTGCGTATAGAAGCCAATTTGAATATTAATATTTTATTAACAAATTAAAAAAATAAACAATCTCATCACCGATCCGTGATGAAGACGGCCAACTCCGGGACCACCATCCCACCCAGTGTCCCAGACGCTGATAAATATTTCATCATCATTATCATCCCTTTGTCGTCCACTGTTGGACATAGGACTCTCCAATGGCACGCCACTGAGCTGCCAGCCACTTTGCGTATTTTTTTTTTCTATAGCCCGGGAGGGCAAATGACTCTACTAGACCTGATGGTAAGTGGTAGTAGAGTCCAAACGCGACGACGGCTAGTGCAATCATGAAGACTGATTTGCTCTTGCCGACCCGCAAGATGACCTCTTCACGCCGCGTTTGAAGGAACCCATCAGATGTGCTGGTAAATAATTCTATGTTTAGGAGGTGGGACAAGGAAAAGAGTTGCCAAAGTTCTTTGTGTGCGATGGAATTGATGCCACATTTAGGCGGTGACATCGAGAGCCAGCACGCGTAGACTTGTGAAGGAATGGGGAAGCAGGAATGAGGGAGAATAATTCCTCTGAGCACTCGCCGTGATACAGTTGATAGAAATTGCTCAGTGCCGCTATTTCTCGACGCAATCGTAAAGGCTCGAGGGTATTGGTGACCTTTACGTCGCCAATAATATGAACCGTACGTCGCTGCAACCGATCCAAGGCCTTCAGTAAGTACTTAGTGGAGCCATCCCAGAGGTGTGAGCAATATTCGACGCAAGACCGCACCTGTATTTTATACGACAGGAGCAGTTGTTGTGGCGTGAAAAAATGCCGCACCTTGTTCAGGACTCCGAGTTTTCTTGAGCCTGTTTTCATAACATCCTCGATGTGATCCCTTGGATTGAGGTCGCACCGAATTTCAATTCCCAGTATGGCGACTTTGCTCTGTATCTCCAGCGTAGTGCCACAGAGAGAAGGAGGAGGGGAAAATGGTGACTTTTTCGCTGTGAGAGCGCATGCCTGTGTTTTCTTGGCGTTAAGCTCAACAAGATTATCAGAGCCCCATTTGGCAATGAGTCCTAACGTCCTATCAAGTTCAACAACAAGATCCCTCCGTCTCTCCTCAGTTTCCGCCCGCCCAGCTACTGCGCGTCCGTGGTATCCTCCGGAGAGAGCATATAATTGATATGCAAAAGAAAGATAGATAGATAAAGTCTTTATTTGGATCACACCACATGAGTAAAAAAAAGAAGATAAAAAAGAAATGACAAAAGTAACACAGAGTTTAAGTTAATTTATGACGTAGAAAATAAAAAAAAATTAACTAACTTACAAAAATATTTTGCATCTAATTTTATTTAATCTATATCTATTAAATATAATTGGATGTAAAAAGGGAATTGCATTATTATGGAAACACAAAGAAAAGAAAAAAATAATAATAAAAATTAACAAAAATGAACTGTAAAATGGTGTGGCATCCAAAATGGACAACCTCTCAGTTGAAGCTGGCATAATATTAACCCAGCACTGATTTTCAGAGGCCTCCATGTGACAGTGACGGACGGCCATGTAAACGTGACAAAGAGTAATATCAAATGTTAAAGTGGTAGATTGTTACGTATAAACAAGTTATTAAATTACAAGTTAATAAAACTTAAAACTAAAGTCGTTATCTGAAATACATATACGATTATAAAAAAAATAGGAGATTAAATCCGATATACAAATTAAAAAGTTGACATTTAGGCGGTATTTTTGAAGATTAATATGACTCCGACTCAAACTCAGCGATCAACGCCATGGGAAGTAATGGCGGCCAATGCTATTAAGAAACAACACGGCGAATGAGCATTCTGACAAGCGAGAATAGGTAAGTACTTAAGACCTAATCTTTGTTTTTGCTTTACATAAATATATTACGTTATTTGTGTTTACAGATTAACCATGTAATTTACATAGATAATATCAAGAATAAAATATATTTATGCCCAAATTTCTGTTGTTTTAGAGACGGCGATAATGGTATTCCTAAAACCTACAGTGGAGGCAGACACTCCGCAACCAATATGACATGAACAATCTGCATGAAACAAAAGAGTGTGGGGGATATCACAGACCCCTGGGGGTCCCCAGCATTCCCTACATAGAATTGTGAAGCGCAACCATCAACTAAAACCCGAAGGGTACGATTGTGTAGGAAGCTAACAATCCAGGTGCAGAGCTGAGCTGGCAGACCGTATGCCGGTAGCTTGGAGAGAAGACTTCTGTGCCAGACCCTGTCGAAAGCCTTGGAGATATCGAGGCTGACGGCCAACGATTCCCCACGCTTGTCTATAGCTTCACCCCAGAGGTGTGTTACGTACGCTAGAAGATCACCTGTGGATCATTAATGAGACAGTGATCTTCCAGGTAACGGATCAGTTGGTTGTTTAAGATCCGTTCCATCACCTTGCAAATTACTGAGGTGATAGCTATTGGCCGATAATTTGCCGGGTCAGACCGATCCCCTTTTTTGGGAACCGCTTGCACATGAGCTTTTCTCCAAGAATCCGGCACACATCCTGACACGGGAGACAACTAGAACAGGCCCGTCAGCACAGGAAACAGCTCCGCTGCACACTTCTTCAGCACTATGGCTGGTAATCCATCAGGACCACTAGCTTTCTGTATTTCGAGTGATTGCAGCTCTGCACGCACATCACGCTGCCTGATTTTTATGACAGGCATCGTGTGGCCACATGAAGGTATTGAAGGTGGAAGCGCACTGCAATCATCGATCACAGAGTAATCCGCAAAGCATTATGCCAGTAGATCGGCTTTCTCCTGTGGACTCTGAGCTAGCGATCCGTCCGGATTCCTGAGCGGTGGCAGTGAAGGTTGGCAGAAATAGTTTTGCACAGATTTGGTCAGACGCCAGAAGCCACGGGAGCCCCTAGGATTCGATACAAGGCCATGGCCAATCTGTACAATGCGCTGTGCATCCGCTTTTGTGTGTGCCTTTCTACAGGGCTTAGAGGTTTTATTGAAGGTTGCTTTTAGTGAGTCAATGTTAGATGACCCGCTAACACAGCCATTAATCCACGTGCAATATACCTGCTTAGATGACACAGCATCGGCACATTCGCGAGTGAACCAACGGTTACGCGTACCCTTACTGGTGAGGTGTGAGTTAAGAATATAGTATTCCATCCCGAACAGGATCTCTCCAGCAATAGCAGCGGCGCTAGCTGTCGGGTCATTCTCACTGAAGCAACATTCCTTCCAAGAGACTGACGCAAAGTAATCGCGCAAACCTTCCCAATCTGCTGACAGTGCCAAACGTGCCTGACTTATAGTGCCAAATGCGACGTTTCCATACCGCTGGTGGCGGCAGCTTGGCCTGTGGCCCTTTAATAATATCAGGCAATGATCCGAGGAACCACGAGTAGCTCGAACCTCAACCTGATATTCCACCGGGTGAGCAGAAGGTTCAGTAAGAAAGGCGCTTGCCCGTCAATGTCTGGGATCCTGGTGGGCTGATCAACCAGTTGGGTCAAGTCTTGCGTGAGAGCAAAGGCATGAGCAGTCCTTCCAGCATGATCAGTTTTGGAAGAGTTCAACCATGATTCATGGTGAGAATTAAAATCCCCCAAAAACATCAGTTCTGCGTTAGGAAACTGCTCTTGCGCAGCATCTGCCACCCAACTAAGATGGTCAAATAGTCTAGTACTAGTATATCGTCTCTCCAACTAGTCGGAGGGCGTTCTACGCTACGCTCAACGCTAAATATATCTCATGTGTAAAAAAAGATGACCATTATATGTTATAAATATATGTATGGTAAAAAAGTTAATTAGCATACAGGATATATAAATTTAATGTATTACAATTATTTATTACACATCATTGATGAGAAAAGGGTAACTCCCGAGTTTCTTCGTTTTCCGGTTACGCTAAATTTTGTCATGACAGTTCAAAGGTAAGACCAGAAGGAAGAGTATAATGTTTATTGTATAAATGTGTACTCAGTGGTATATGGGTTCAAATCCCAGGTCGGGCCAATATGTTATTGAGATTTTCTGTCGAAAATTCACAGTAGCAGCCCGCAATCTGATGAGTTGACTAATCTCACTTGAGATTGGCCCCCGTGGCCAAAATAGGTCTGGAGGATTATTATTAGTATTATTTGGCATAACAAGCCTCTTTTAAAAAAAAAGAATATTATAATTGCCAGTAATTTCTAATAGTAATTTCTCATCGGACTTATTTTGTGGTCCGGCTTTCTGACACATGCAGGTTGCTTCACGATTTTCCGTCATTATAGAACATGAAATAAATTATAAACACTCAAAAGTACATAAAACCCTCTATATTTGTTCTTAAAGTAGGCTCTTTCAAGCACATTTAAATCGTTAATTTTCAAGAAAATTTAATGAACAGATACCGAAAAGAATCTCAAAGTAATTTGTTTGTGTTTAATATTTTTCATAAATCATATATAATGTATATTAATATTTTATATATCCTATATCTATACACTTTTGACCCTGCTTTTTACTCTGTATACCTAATAAAAACATAATAAGCAATTTAGAATTTGTAATGTGTGAATTATTAAAAAAAAACCATTCGAATTTAGAATTTCCAAGTTCAAAATAATGAATGCTCATTTAGTAACAATACTTTTTGTATTGACGATCAAATACACAGGAAAAACAATTCAAGAAAATCCCAAAACTAAACGCGATGTTTATACTTGAAATTTTTTATAATAAACAATATAAGACCTTCGTACAAGTTCATTGAAAACCACTAATCAAGATAAAACAACTAAAGACACTATTTCCGCGGGTCAGTCCGCGCGTGTGCGCGGTAAGAATTACATGTCGCAAGATATTTTGTCGAAAACAAAATGGCGGCATTTATTAGTTTATTTTTTTTATTTGTGACTCTGTTCCATGACTTAGCCGACGGCAGAGGATTAGCAGGTACGAAGGAGGTTTTATTATTAATATTAAAAATGTTAAATAAGAAATTTAAGGTTATTTCTTATTCATGTCATGTAAATGCAATGATAATTAATAGTTGTTTTACAACATGTGTGTTACTCGATCTTAACATTTTTTACGCGTTATTTGTTTTTAAATGTTATTATTTTATTTTTCCTAAGCCAAGACTGTAAATATTACAGTCTTGGCTTGGCTTATGCCTTATTTTTTTATTTGTACAATACGTTAAATTTAAGTATTATAATTTTAATTACAAAATAAATCTTGTCTGTGATGACGTTATTAAAACGTGACTGACAGACGAAGCGTTTTAACGTAGTCAATATCAGAACAATTGTATTAAATGTAGTTTGCTGTGTGTGTTTGTATGAATGTTTGTATGTATATGTTAACGAATGTATGATCACCGCTTTAGTACTATGACTAGCTTGTAGCTGTACTTGTATAATGTAATTAGCTGATTATTGGATATATATATATATGGTGCGGAATTTAGCTCGGAAAAAAATCCTTAAAAATCGAAGTAACCTTTCACAGGCAACTTTTCCGAACCAAAAAAAATGTATGTGAACTCTAAATGAACCCAAGCGGTTTTGATTAAATAATCATTATAATATCACAAGTTATGATATCTCGTACAAATCTATTTTCCTTAAAAATTTATAAAATTGAATACTATTAATTATAAGATATTTGAATAATTTATTATAAAACTAATAACTTCGTGCCTTTGACCTTTTATTTTGATACGCAGAATTTTATAATAATAACATCTATCGAACTTTGAAAGGGACATTACATCTTAGTTCCCAAGGTTGGTGGCGTATTGGCGATGTAAGCGATTTTTACACTGTTAACATTTCTTACACTGCCAATGTCTAAGGGCGTTAGTGATCACTTACCATGAGCCTTGAACAGCTTTCATACTTTTAAATACTAATGTAAATAATAATTAAAGGCATTATTTTTAAACATAATATCATTTGAATCGTTTATATTATTTAGACTGCCTCATTGATCTAGTGGCTTGATATAAGGCCGCAGACTCGGTGGTCCTGAGTTCAATTCCCAGGTCTCTTCAGGTCAAATTCTCAGTAGCAGCCTGGTCTGGAAGTTGGAAGTGTGTACACTCCCGTACCTCGGAAAGCACGTTAAGCCGTTGGTCCTGCGCCTGAACTCTTTCCGGTCGTGTCCAATTGCCGTCCCATCGGATTATAAGAGCTAAGGAAAAGCGAATGCACCTGTGTTTGCGTACAAACTTGTGCACTATAATATATATCCTGTGCAGGTGGCTAATCTCTCTTGGGATTGGCCGCCGTGGCCGAATTCGGTCTGGAGGACCTTATATAATTATTAAGACATGTAGCCAAATTTTAATAATTTAACAGAAATGTTGGTTGTACGTCTGCGTAGATACCACCAACACATCAGATACTATATCACCAAAAACGAATATTTTGTTTGTACTGGTATTGTGTTCTGGCTTAGAATGTGAGTGTGTAGTGTAGCTTCAAGCACAAGAGACTTATTTGTTCCCAATGTTGGTAACAATTATGTAATATTTCTACACAATGCCAATGTCTGTGGACGATGGTGACCACGTCGTGTCGTTACTGGATATCATTAACTTCAACAAATAAACGAGTGGCTAGACAGACCGCAATGATCAGATAATACCAGAGTAATTTGCTGGACATCATCAGCCAAACGAAATCGACTGGACAAAGCCTCTGCCAGGTTGCGCCAACACTTTCGGTTTTCCGGCTTCCGATTAAAGTCGATTCCCGCCACCTTCTTTTACCTTTTTGGAGGTCCACTTCGCTGGTGGAATAATTTGCGTTCAATTCATAGTAGAATTTTAGAAATATACAGATTTGCGTACAACTTAATTATGAAGCCTATCCTTTCAGATTTTATCAGGTTATAGTTTTAAGCCGATCTATCACAATGAGGTAAATAATGCATAAAGGCTCTTTTTAAAAGTTAAAGTTATTACATGTGTGAAATAGTATACAAGAAAAACAACAGCTGCTTGTTCCACTGCTGGGCTAAGGCCTCCTCTCTTTTTTGGATAAGAAGGTTTTCGAGCTTTTTATATGACGCTCCCTCAGTGCGCGTTGGTGGAATACAAATGTGGCAGAATTTTAGTGAGTTTAGATACTTGCAGGTTTCGTCACGATGTTTTCCTTTAACTTCAAGCAAGTCAAAGCAATTAAGCATATAAACATTCAATGGTGCTTGCCCGGGTTTGAACCTACGATCATTGATTAAGATTCACGATTTCCAACCGTTGAACCATCTCGGCTTTTATAACAATTTGTAATAATCTAAATAATTATATTTGGTTACAGGATCCTCCCATGACAAGGTTATAGTGTGCTACGTGGCCCGATGGGCGGTGTACCGGCCTGGACCTGGTAGCTTTGACATTCACGACATTGAACCATCACTCTGTACACATCTTATATATTGCTTCGTCGGCCTTGACGAGAACACGTTTAAGATGAAGTGTAAGCTTTGATTTTTTATTGATTAGTTTTTTGGTAACGTTCACGAAAGAACGTCTCGATTTTAAATAAATAACTTTGTTTCAATTTAAAGCTGCACTAAGTCTGATGGGCTATGTTTGATTTTTGACACTTGATAGTGAAAGAATTTCATAAGAAAACATGTGTAAGAAGACTCTTAGATGTATCCATCAGTCGATGTAAGACAAGAAGATAATAGCAACTCAAACATCCATCCACAACTGGATGAACGCTTCTTTTTCTTATTATACTATTAAAAACTTTTCCGACCATAACCTAGTCTGCCATTGGTTATATATGTTGCAGAATTACATCTCCATCCCCATACTCTTCAGACTTAAGCAAATGAAAATCAAATGTTTGGTCAAACGTTTGATCAAATGTTTGATCCTCAATCTTATGTCAAAATTCACGTTAAGTTATTTATGTTAAGTCAATACATATAAGTTTCCATTGATTTAATATAAAAATGAATTTTAAAAACTCAACAAAGATTGCCACAGATCAAAAAACTAAAGGTCAATAAAACTTTTTTTTTTTTTTTAATTGACTTAAAACTAACTATACAATACGAATTAAACTTTTTTGCGTAAAATTAATTGTTTTGTGGTCAAGATTAAGATAAGTAACAACTACTACCGGTTTGAATGTAGATTCTGTCGAGAAGAAGCAAGAAACTATCGTAAAAGATATTAACGTTATTCGAACTGTTACAGATGCACTCGAAGATTTGGAAACAGGTAGTGGGAAGGGCTTCAAACGTATTGTGGCCTTAAAAGAAAAACACAAACATCTAAAAGTATCAGTTGCTATTGGTGGATGGGATGAGGGTTCTGCTAAATATTCCAAAATGGCCGCTGATCCAAAACTAAGGAATATTTTTATAAGGAGCGTCATGAACTTCTTAGAGTAAGTAAAGTCATATATACCAGCCCTTTGTATACTTTCACTAGATTAAAACATTTGACGTTATTAAAAATATATCTATCCTTTTTTAACATAACACATAAGATACGAGATAGAAAGAGACCGCGTCAATTAGTTCAGTTACACAACTATACACTTCAATGTATATTTTTATATCTAAAACCATTGTTGGTGGTGTGACAAAAACAAGGATGTTATTTATTAATAAATACATTTAGTAAGTGGTCAATTAAGCCCATAGACATTGGCAATGTAAAAAATGAAAACCACTAAATATTAAGGCTCTGACACGTCTCTGATGCCGGAACACAGCAATACAAAAGATTGATATTCGTAATAAAATATTATATAAGGGTACTCGAACCAACAATGTCTTATCGAGGTTAAATCTAGTTAACACGCTGATAATATGTACTTAAATATATTAGAAGTAAATATTAGTTAGAAATAAAAAGTTCCTTAGGACGTAAGTTGCCTGGAAGACATCGCTATGTAGCAACATGCCGCCAAAGTTGTATACTAATTCGGTACACCCAAATATACAATAAAATACATAACACGTGCATTTTTGTTCTTTTCAATCTATGTGACGTACCATAAAGCATAAAGTAAATACGGATTGCAGTCTAAGTACGGAAATATAATCTGGGTTTTTCTGATGCTCATTTTTATTTACACACAACGAGAACGTTTGCGCGTTCAGATTCAATTCAATTCAAGTCAAATATTTCGATCTATCAAGTGTTGGAAAGCTTACGGCCGAATACTGAAACGTCATTCAAAATGAAGTGGGACTTAATTATTTGGAACTTCATTAATTTCAAAATTATTAATTTAACTATGAGAAATTTGAAATTAATGGCGTTCCAAATAATTAAGTCCCACTTCATATTTGAAAGACGTTTCAGTATTCGGCCATTAGTGTAATAAACTTCAAACCTTTGTCCAAAGGGGTCGAATTCTACTAATCTGTAACGACTGCGATATGTTCCCGATTCGATTCCGGTCCAAATTTGGATATAGAATAGAATAGAATAGAATATGCTTTATTGTACAACACATACATGATCAGGGAAACATACAGTTATAAATACTATTTAAGAACAGTCTTAATGTACAAAAGGCGGTCTTATCGCTAAAAGAGCGATCTCTTCCAGACAACCTTTGGGTAAAGAACACAAGAAAAATAAAGCGGTAAGGAGGTGCACAGAATCTAATTTTACGTTGAAATAAATATGTTTAATTAATATACATACATAGTATGATATATATATAAATAAATATAAATTAAATTATATATATATATGTATATATATATACATACGTACATAAAAATATATAATGTATATATTTATTCGTTTCGGAGCCGAACTGAGTTATGAGTTCAGTTCGAATAAATATATTAATGTTAAGTTATACAAAGTCAAAATCAAACTTAATTAACTTTTATCGCAATATTCGGTAATTAAATAAAATTAATGAAAAGGAAAATGGCTAAACGGCAACGACCACGCTTCGATTCGATTGCGATAATTTTATTTTATATTTATTTTATTTTATTTTATTAGGATCTCCAACAAGGAATACACATGACATGCTTAAATAAATTATGTTAGTTACACAACTATGTGCTCCCTCAGTTACAGGAAACCACAGCATCCATCTTATGTAACTAAGTAACAGCTATTAGAGTAATATTAAAATTAATCACTACAAATTACTAAATGAACAAAAACAAAAAACAAACTACAAAACTTCTTATTTTAAATAACTAAAGTTAAAAATAAAGAATACAATTTGAAAAACTAATATAAAAATTCTAAAACATACTAACAATGAATAAATGAATGAAGTGTTATTTTATATTAAATATTGCTTAAGGTTTTTTTTAAATTTATTTAGATTTTTTTATTTTTTTTATTGCATAGGAAGGCGGACGAGCATATGGGCCACCTGATGGTAAGTGGTCACCAACGCCCATAGACATTGGCGTTGTAAGAGCTGTTAACCATCTCTTACATCGCAAATGCGCCACCAACCTTGGGAACTAAGATGTTATGTCCCTTGTGCCTGTAATTACACTGGCTCACTCACCCTTCAAACTGAAACACAGCAATAACAAGTACTGCTGTTTTGCGGTAGAATATCTGATGAGTGGGTGGTACCTACCAACGTAAGTACCACCAAGTAAATTATCGGCAATATCCAAATTGTTGCTTTTTGCGAGTCCATTGTATTTTTTACATATTCGAGGTATACCAGAATGATGTCCGAGGTTGGTTTTAAAAGTATAATGTGATGTGTGCGTATTTGTTAGTAGAATTGACACTGAGAAGATATTCTAAGCGATATACTTGTATCAGCTCACAAGCTTTTCAAACATTTGATAGATCAAAATATTGGTTTTCAAGGCGCAAACAAAGAAACGCCTTTAAATTTAAACATCTTACACTTTTCATTCTTATTCTTCCAGCTTCCATTTCATTGGGCTTATTATAGACTAGCTGTCTCACCCGCGTATAATTAATAAAAATATAATAAATAAAAATCAGCCTAGAGCATTCCCCGATAAAAAGACTAGACAACACAAAAATATTTTTTAAATTCAAACCAGTGCAGTAGTACCTGAGATTAGCTGGATCAAACAAACAAACTCTTCAGCTTTATATATTAGTATAGATATCCGTAATTTGATATTTTATTTCATCTTTTCAATAAGTATCAACGACCTTCAATTGAGATGACATGTTATCTTAGTCATCTCTGATCTTAGAAACATCAGAGGTATGTTAGAAAATACTATACGACAGAATAGTGAGTCACAGGGTATTTTGCCTAATAAAGACTTATTGAATTTCTTGGAACGAACCACAAATGTCTGAGCATCTAGCGTTTCCCATTATTGTGACTATTTAAAATGTCTGATTTTCCTTACAGAGCTCATAAGTTCGATGGTCTCGATCTGAACTGGGATTACCCGACACAAAGAGGAGGTAAACCGGAGGATAGAAAAAACTACGTACATTTGATAAGGGTAAATATTATCAGTGACATTCCGATTTTGGTATCATTTTATCTTTTACAGCTGAATGATTTGTTCTTAATACGTTGATTAAAAAGTATTATAGGACTTTTGGGTAATTGTCGATTAGTCAAGTCGTAAGGATACAGCCGAGATGGCCCGTCGGTAAGAACGCGTGAATCTTAACCGATGATCGTGGGTTAAAACCCGGGCAAGCACCACTAATTTCATGTCTTTAATTTGTGATTCATGTGTAACCTGCATATATCAAATTTCAATGAAATTCTATCACATGTGTATTCCACCACGCATTGGGGCAGCGTGGTGGGATAAGCTCCAAACCTTGTCCTCAAAAATAAAAAAAAACCTTAGCCCAGCAGTGAGACATTAACGGGCTCTGAAGTAGTCGTAAGGATAGATCACACGAATCTTGACGTAAACTTACAGTATCTTTTTTTTTTATAGCCCGGGAGGGCAAATGACTCTACTCCACCTGATGGTAAGTGGTAGTAGAGTCCAAACGCGACGACGGCTATTGCAGTCGGGAAGAATGATCTGCACTAGCCGTCTATTTATCTACTTGGAAATATAATTGCACTAACACCAGCATGGCCATCGTGCAGTGTCTGTACTGGTGATCATTTACCAGCGATCATCGCCGCTACGTTTCAAGAACGAATAATAAAAACAACATCATAAACATCAACAATGTCATTAAATTACAAAGCTATGGGTTTTTCCAAACGATTGGTTAACTAATTCGATAGACATCGCACCCGAACTCAAAATTCCGTCCCCACCACTTCGATGTCTGGAAATCCACAACAGTGCGTTTCTTAAGGAATTTCCTTCCTCGCATAATCACTCTGTGGAACTAGCTTTGATGCAACAAAGCATGAAGAGGATGAAATAGCAAAGTAACAGCCCGTGAATGTCCTCTTTCTGGACAGAGATCTTCTCTTGATGTGAAGGAATACGGATTATTCCACCACTTTTTCAATACACATGTGACAGAATTTCATCTGATACATAAAGGTTTCCTCACGAGCTTTTTTCACATGACAAATATGATACAATAGCTTGGTAGTTTGCTGAAACGATATCATAGTTGTATTTCCGGTGGCATTTACACTAAGCTTGTGTCGTGGATACTTGTGTGTACTCTCTGTGTCCTTAAGACATGAGTGTAAACAATAAATGAAAAATATGTAGACTATCGGCCGAATATTGAAACGTCATTTAAATATTAAGTTGGACTTAATTATTTGGAACGCTATCAATTTCAAATTTAGTTTGCGAAATTTTAAAAAATTAACGGCATCTCAAATAATTAAGTCCCACTTAATATTTGAATGACGTTTCAGTATTCGGCCATATGATACATAAATGATAATAATACTAACAATTCAGAAAATTCAATTCAAAAACATTTGTACTCAAAAGTTTGAACGCTTTTGAACTCAGACAAACTCAAAATATCTTCTTTAAGATTATTTTATTCTAACCAATAATCCTTCTCGCTCGTGTAAACATGTCACCTTTTTATATCAATATTAATTATATAAAAATCTTGCCCGGTTTTTTTGTGTCAGCCCACACTCAACATCCTATTTGAAATTAATCATCAGCTGGATGATATAATTTTTAACTTAACAATTACAAAACAAATACACCAAGTTAATGCTAGCGTCCCACACGATCGAGATTGTTACAATAAGTATTTTATAATTGTATATATCAAATCTTTAATGGAAAACATTCTTAATATGGAAGGACATTTTTTATTACTTCTTCTATAAAAGAGGGTACTGCAAATAATACAATTATCACCGATGTCAATTTAGGAAACTTTGTAAAAAACAAAAATACTTGTAACATATGCAAAGATTATCGTACTTCAAAAACAAAATCGTTGTTAAATACAAAACAAAATTTAAAATATAACGTAAATTAAAAGCCGACCTTACGAATAAGATAGCCATTTCTTTCACACCCCAAGTTAATTAATTGACTTTGGTAATAGATGGAACAATTAATTCAATTTCGATTTTTTTCTTTCCAGGAATTATCGGAAGCTTTCGAACCGTTTGGTTTTCTGCTAACAGCTGCATTAAGGCCTGGTAAAGACGCTATGGACACTGTTTACGATCTGACACATCTGAATTACTATCTGGATTTCATGATAATTATGACATATGATTACCATGGAGCTTGGGATGGTGTGGTTGGATCCAATGCGCCAATACGTGGCCAACACAAAGATGACATATATTGCATAGTAAGTAAACATTTTGGTTATGTTTTTGATGACTGTAAGCACGTATATAAGTACACTATGTGCTCTGATATTCTTCTATGGTTTTATTTTAAGATTTCAATAACAATTATATGATCTATCACGGAAGGGATGTTAGATATAAGAAATACATATATAGATATCCTTGGAATTCAATTTACTTTAGATAAAAATTTAATTAAATTTATTCAGTGGTCATGAAAACGCAACAAACATTCAGACAGAGTTTCGTTCGCATTTATAATATTGGTATAGATATAACATTAAAGTGGTGGTAGAGCTTTGTGCAAGCTCGTATGGGTAGGTACCATCCATCATCAGATATTCTACCGCAATACAGCTATATTTGTAATTGTTATGTTCTGGTGAGGTTAAGTGTACGTCGAACACAAGGGACGTAACATCTTAGTTCCCAAGGTTGGTGGCGCATTGGCGATGTAAGCGATGATTAACAATTCTTACAGTGCCAATGCCTATGACGTTGGTGACTTACCATTAGGTGGCACATTTCACCTAATGGTAAAATAGGCCTTATTCGCCTACCTATTCGCATAGGTAGGCGAATAAGGAAACACTATAATATACCTAGCAATAATAATACGGGAATCTTTTAAAAACAAACAAATACATACACATTACAAAATTGACTTTTATTCGCCTCGTAAAGTTGCGCGTGTGACACAAGCACATCTCACCTATAACAATGTATGTAGTTATAAACCCACCTTGGCTGACATCGACTCCAAAAGTAACAATAATTGTAAATACATTATCAACCACTCAACACATTCGTACCTACATATTGATGAGTAGAAAATAGTAAGTTAATTATCAAATTATAGAAGAATACGCAATTATTTTTTTACTTTTTAGTGCATATTAATTTGTTTTTTTTATGAAGTCGGTTTTTGTTTTGTTATTTTAATAAATAAATGATGTAATATTTTCAGGAATACACAATAAACTACCTTCTAGACCGTGGTCTGACTCCGAGTAAGATGGTATTTGGTTTACCTATGTATGGACGAACCTATACGTTCAATTATCGTGGTATCAAAGACGTAGTCTTTGGTGAAACAACAACAAAAACCACAGGTTTTCAGGGACCATTGAGTAATGAAGACGGCTTCATGGGATACAATGAGGTGAGAATAGTACATAATGATAATGGTCCTCCAAACCGATTTCGGCCACGGCGGCCAAGTGTGCGCAAACATCTTTATTACCTAACTCTCATAACCCGATTTGATAGGCACTATATGAACGCTATTTCGTTATATGACGTGACCTTGGGTTATTGCCATTTCACTTTACTGTAAGCATTGTTAAAGAACTTCGTTCCAATAATAGAAATAAATATTAATAAATAATGAACAATTACGTGTCCTTTCGAATTATATTTATCAGTAACAGCCCGTGAATGTCCCACTGCTGGGCTAAGGCCTCATCTCATTTTTTGAGGAGCTTATTCCACCACATTGCTCCAATTCGGATTAGTAGCAAATTGGACACATGCAGTTTTCCTCCCGATGTTTTCCTTCACCGTCAAGCACGAGATGAATTATAATCACAAATAAAGCACATGGAGTTCAGTGGTGCTTGACCGGGTTTGAACCCACGATCATCGGTTAAGATTCACGCGTTCTTACCACTGAGCCATTTCTGCTTTTTTATATTGCTGCTTAAATCTCTTTTGACAGATCTGCTTGGAATTAACAAATAAATCCGCGCTATGGACTCATCACTGGGAGGAACATACGAGCACTCCGTACATCCAAGATGAGATGCGGTTCATCACTTATGACAATCCTCGCTCAATCGCCAATAAAGTCAAGTAAGTAACATTATACTAAAGGACCACATACTTAAGAATGTAAGTTATTTGAAGCGCTGTGACCAAACTTATACACACAATACTAGTTCTCTATTTATTTTATACTATCGAACACCAGGTCTCATAGATCTTCCTTCAAAAAATAAATCGTACAAACTTTTGTCTTTAAAGAATTGGGTAGAAATATTTAACTCGGACACTGAGGTCCGTTTCAAATTAATTTTCTCTCTCTCTCTCTCTCTCTCCTGTGCATTTATTATTCCCATCTGGTGGTTGGGTCTGCCTTCCTAGTCTTTTGCTTCCACTTCGCTCTATTCGACGTATCGTTTTCAGTAATATTGCAGTGACTAAGATCTTTTCTGACCACATCTGTCCATTTGGTTTTAGGTCGCCCTCTGGGTCTTGACCCTGTAACGTTGAGAGTGGTCGCTATATTTCCTATGTACTCAGTTGGTCTTCTTCTGATGTGCCCAAACCAGCGCAGCCTGCTTTCTTGGAGCTTATCGGCGATGTCACGTACTCCCAGACTACCGCGAATGTACTCGTTGCGAATTTTATCGCGTCTGGTCAATCCGCACATCCACCGAAGCATCTTCATTTCAGCGACTTGCATGGACTGGACATGGTGCTGAGTCAAGGCCCACGTTTCGCTACCATAAGTGAGAACTGGTCTGATATATGGAGTTTTTCATAGTAAGCGTGCCATGCTGCTAAGATGTCTTTGTCTACGTACTTCTTTGCCCCGTCACAACCTTTGATGACCCTTGTTTTCACTGGATCTTCCGATGCCTTACTACGAGACTTAGAGAGTCTCTACTTTCCAGCGTGTTATATAAAGATCCCAAGCCTTTTCTGCTTTCAATGGCCACAGTTTTCTTTGCCCTTTTCTTTGCAGTTTTATACACATCTCTATTTGTTCTCTATTTTATTTGACCGAAATTTGATCAAGTTCAACCTCTTACATTACAATGTGGTTATACATACAATATTAAATGTTTCACCTGAATTTAGCCCTGAACAATTAAATCCATGATAACTAAATGTACTTTATGATATGATTTCAACAGATACGCAATGGATCGTGGTCTTGGTGGCTTCTCAGCTTGGAGTATCGCTACTGACGACTTCAGGGGGTCCTGTGACGAGGAACCAGACACGTACAAAGATTACATTGAAAGATTCAATAAGATTTCAGATCAAAATCTTTTGAAAGATGCCTTGATTAGCTTAACAGAAGGTAATGTCATAAACTCTATATCCAAAACTTTGATTTGACTGAAATCTCTCTTTCTGTCACCACTAATTTGATGGTCGAAAGAAAAAGACACAACATTATTAATCTATGATTATATGACTTTTGACAATTTGTTAGATTTTTTTTTTTTTTTTTTTTTTTTTTATTGCATAGGAAGGCGGACTAGCATATGGGCCACCTGATGGTAAGTGGTCACCAACGCCCATAGACATTGGCGTTGTAAGAGCTGTTAACCATCTCTTACATCGCCAATGCGCCACCAACCTTGGGAACTAAGATGTTATGTCCCTTGTGCCTGTAATTACACTGGCTCACTCACCCTTCAAACCGGAACACAGCAATAACAAGTACTGCTGTTTTGCGGTAGAATATCTGATGAGTGGGTGGTACCTACCCAGACGAGCTTGCACAAAGCTCTACCACCAAGTAAGCTCTACCACCAAGTAATAAATATTTTCATTCAAAAATATTTATTAATTTAATTTCCTGCTTGAACATTTATAAATCTACGCGCATCGCAAAGATCGCATATAGACCTACAAATGTCACGACAGTAGTTTTCATTTATTGACTTATGTCTGAAGTCGAACAAAAGTTGTTACTTATGGTGTTAGCTGTCTAGTCTTGCGAGGTTGCTGCGTCGTTACAAGTAAATCAACAAGTAAATAAAAGCATTATGAAAGTCAATCGTGTTGATTTATGGAACAATTGTACACATTCAAACATAAGCACACATGTTTATATAAAAAATAATTACACAGCCGCTGAATGATCCACTGCTCGTCATCTCCCCTTAAGGATTAGAGCCTATTCCATAATACTAGTTCTGCCCACAGTTTCGCCTGGGAAGTTTTATGTATTTTATGTCTCTATTTATACTCCTATTTATGGGTGCGTTTTTTAACTTTTAATTATTTTTTAGGCGAAGGAGGGAATAAATTCTACGTGATATCGGATAAAAAAGTACGCTTGCGTCTTCCGAAGGCGAGTTACGCTAATTATCCCCTCCTTAGAACTGTCAACGAAGCCATATTCCTAGCAACGGAAGAGAAGAAGGTTCTAGATGTAATGGAAAAGATTAAAACTCAAAGAAGGAATGAGTTGGAGAAGGGCAGTTCACCCTGTGTGAGGACTTGCACGGAGGTCTGCTATTATGGCTTCTGAAGTGACCTCAGGATGTGACGTCACGAATTGCAGTTAACCAAATCAAATCAAATCTCTTTATTCAATGTTGAATTGTTACACTTTCTTATTGATTGTCATAAATCTACCACCGGTTCGGAAATAAACCTCAGACCTGAGAAGAACCGGCGAAAGAAACTCAGCGGGATTTTTTTTTTCAGCTCATATTTTACAATATTTATATAATATTATATAATAACAATACAATAATAATATTCTTCTTTATTTGAAACAACCTGGAGGCGATCGTTTCATTCCCAGAGTGTGCAATCATCTAAAAAGTCATTGATTGTATAATATCCCCTAGCACACAAGCGATCCTTAACACTCCTTTTAAATTTCGCAATTGAATATATTTTTGAACGCTTTCTGGGATCCTGTTGTAAAAGCGTATACATTGTCCCATAAAAGACTTACTAACCCTGTGTAATCTGGTAACAGTGGTTGTAAGTTTAAGCTTGTTCCTGGTGTTAACAGTATGTACGTCACAATTTCTGGGAAAATCTTTTATGTTTTTGCGTACATATTATCAAATATATATTGAGAAGCGACAGTCATTATTTTAATTTCTTTAAATTTACATCATCTTAATGAATCTTTCGGGCCCAGGTTATAAATTGCACGAACAGCCCTCTTCTGCAGTACAAAGATCGTATTTATGTCAGCTGCATTACCCCAGAGTAGAATGCCATAAGACATTATACTGTGGAAATAGCTGAAATACACTAGGCGAGCCGTTTCAACATCAGTCAACATTCTATTTTTTTACCGCGAAAGCTGCAGAGCTGAGTCTATTTGCCAATTTATTAATATGAGGGCCCCATTGAAGCTTAGAATCTATGGTGATACCAAGAAATTCTGTGGCTTCTACAGAATCTAAAGGTTCCTCATTTAGAAGTACATTCGTTTTTATAAATTTCCCGTTGGGAACAGTGAATTTAATACATTAAACCAATGTACTATTACGGAGAGAGCATTGTTTACCTCGTCATATATTGATAGGCGTTTTTTGATTTTAAAAATTAATGAAGTATCATCAGCACACAATACTATCTCATGATTATTATTTAAAAGATGGGGCAAGTCATTTATATAGATGAGGAACAGAAATGGACCAAGAATAGATCCTTGCGGGACCCCCACACCAACTGGAGCCCCGGGAGATCTCTTTCCATTAATATCAACCCTCTGAATCCGATCGCTCAAATACGAATTCAGAAGGCTGAGTGCTTTATCTCTAATGCCATAGTGACGTAGTTTCCTGATCAACGTTTCGTGTTGCACACAATCAAAAGCCTTAGATAAGTCACAAAATATTCCTAAGGCATCCTGTGACTCTTCGCAGACTCTATAAATATTTTTAACGAGCTCGACACCAGCATCGGTTGTCGAGAGACCCCTTGTAAAGCCAAATTGTTTACTGTGTAGCAACTTGTATGTATCAAAATGTTTTAACATCTGATTAAGCATTAATTTTTCAAAGATCTTACTAAGCGTTGGTAGAACAGAAATCGGTCTATAATTATTGGGGTCTGCAGTACTACCTGATTTAAAAATAGGAATTACCTTACTATGTTTCATTAGGTCAGGAAATACGCCACTAAGAATACAATTATTAAATATAATAGCAAGATAAGGTGAAATTACATCAATAATTGACTTTACTACCTTAACAGAGATTCCCCACAAATCGGCCATTTTCTTAACATCTAATGAATTTAAAGTTCTTATGATATCTATATCACTTACACTGCTAAAGTTAAAAGAAATGTTACATTTAGTAACATTGTTTTTCAATAACGATTCAGCAACGGTAGGGGAGGAATTGAGTGATTTAGTGGTTGAAATTGGAATATCAGCAAAGAAATTTTCAAAAATAGTAGCAACGTCCTGGTCAGAAGAAATTGGCTTATTATCAATTGACAGGTGGTAATTAGTGGTGCTACTTTTGATTATTCCAGTTTCGCAATTAATAATTTTCCAAGTCATTTTTATTTCATTTGGTGCGTCTACAATTTTTTTTCTTATATGCATTGACTTGGCCATGATACATACTCGTTTGAATAATTTAGAGTATGCACTAACATGATTAATGAAAGAAGGAGACCGGTTGTAAGTTCTTTCATTATAAAGTTCGTACAACCTTTGCCTACTCTTATGAATTCCTACAGTCGCCCAATCATTAAATGTGAGAAAACTTCTTGTACTGACTGTCTTTGAAGTAAATATAGCATTGATTTCGTCTTTAATTAGTTGAAAAAAAATTGTTATAAAACGTATTAGAATTTTCATGTAAGGGTAGATATGAGATCTTTGCCATAATATTACTTCTGAACTTCTCCATTCGATACACATTGATTGGAACAAACATTTGTTTTAATTCATTATTATTATTTTTAATTTGTAAATTAAATGAAGCCACTGTCCACTATGATCGGAACTTAACATATTTATGACACATTTGTGATGTGGTACACAATTAGTAAATATGTTATCAATAAATGTTGCAGTGGTTTCTGTAATTCTGGTTGGCTCCAGGAACAAGTTAACAAGGTTATATGAATTTAAGCGAGATCTAAATCTTATACTTGTATGTTGTTGTATGTTTGTACTTAATGTAAAAATAATTACTATCAAGCTGAATGTTCCAGAATAGCTTCGTTTCAATGAGACGCCCAACTAATTCTTATACGAAAATTCTCGATTGTGGTTTATAACTAAGATAATAGGGACGAAATATGTTGCTTTGACGAATAAAAAAAAATTATTACTAACCGGTTTTTTTTTTGTTAGTTATCAACATAATTATCTAAATAACATGAAAAAATATTTGTCCTACAAAATATAAGGTTTTATCAGAGAGTCCCCCCTCTCCAACATGTATCATAAATAAGGTCATGAAAAATAATTACTAACTAGCTGATATTTTTTTTATTGGTTAGCTAACATTTGCATAGTTTACCACCTACATTGTCCTACAAATTGCGTGGTACGTTATTCCAGTCCTCCAGTTACATAGTTGAAATTCATGAAATTAAAAATAATGCATCTGACAAAAAGACAGATGGATAATGTATGTGTCGCTGGTTTAACTGAGCATCTTACTAATATAAGTTCACTTTTTAATGTACAAATGCCTAACAAAATTACGGAAATCTGACTATGAAATGATTCTACTTCGCTGATAAACGTTAATATTATAATTATCTTTCGATTCCTTTTATTTAATATTAAAGTTATATTTATCTTTATAGTGGGAATGGTTGGTATCTATTACTTCCCATGCTTGCCCATGCTGGTGTCGATCATAACCACGTAAAGCTGTTTTTATTTATTTATTTAATTGGATCCACAACAGTTGTAAAACTAACTACTTATGTACAACCAATTATAGGAGAACACACCATTCAATTAAATACAAGTTCCTTTTTTCCATCTTTGTGAATAGGTACTATTCTTGCTTTCTTCCATTCATCAGGAAAAATGCCGTTTTGCAATGATATATTATAAATTAGATATAAAGGGTAAGATATAGAATTTGCACAACTAGTAAAAAATATTGGAGGTATATTGTCAGGTCCAGCAGATTGTTTTATATCGAATCTTTTTATTTTGTTTATTATACTCTTTTGGGATATATATATATTTGACATTTCGGGAAACTGTGAAGTATGTTTTAGTCAACCTCGTATTTTATTTGTCTTTCGAAAAATAATGATGGAGTGTTTTTTGTGTAATTTGTTTTGTAAAAACTCTAAGTTTCGAGAAAAAAGAGAAGAAATCAAAAAAATTAATAGAGATATATGGCTTTCTTGTAAGACTTTTTTATCCGCTCGAAAGCATCATAAACACAAATATTGTGATGCTGTATTACCTGAAAGTTGGAGTGATGAAAGAATAGGTTATCATTCCTCTTGTTACAAGGAATTTAGAGTAAAATCTAAATATTTGTCTTATGAAAGGTAAGTCCATTGATTATTATTATTTTTTTAAATAAATAAAAAATAATTTTGTTAGTTCATATTTTTACGTAATTATGTGTAAAAAAATGTAGTAATATTAATCTATAATTATATTTATAACAATTATAATTATAATTATAATTAGTCAAGCACGAGATGAATTATATACACAAATTAAGCACTTGAAAATTCAGTGGTGCCTGCCCGGGTTTGAACCCACGATCATCGACGATCATTCATAGAAAACAATTTGGATTCACAAGGGGTCGTTCAACAACTGATGCTGGCATTGAACTAATTAAGAATATCTATGAAGCATGAGAGAAGTACAGTATGACGATGTAAGCAATGGTATCTCTGATATAGTACATTGGTTTAGTGTTAATAATCTTATATTATGTTAAATAATAAAAAAGCAAAAGTTGTAAAATTTAGCGCGCCAAATGTAAAAAATGTAAAAGCTAATGTATCAATGGGGAGTCGATGGATCCAGTTGAGTCCGCTGTATTTCTTGGCATTACTGTTGATGCCAAATTGCAGTGGGCCCCCCATATTGACGGATTGGCGAATAGACTAAGCTCAGCGGCTTTTGCAGTTAAGAAAATAAGATTTTTTACCGATATCGATACGGATTTATATATTTCTTGTATACATCTTGTATATTTTAGTTATTTTCACAGTATCATGTCTTACGGCATTATGCTGTGGGGTAATGCGGCCGCTATCAATACGATATTTGTATTGCAGAATAGGGCTATTCGCGCGATCTATAACCTAGGAGCTAGAGAATCCCTAAGACAGAAATTTAAAGAAATTAGAATATTAACTGTTGCTTATCAATACATATGTAATGTTATTTATGTACGGAAACACATTAATAATTTTGTGTTTCTTTTCCGAACCGGTAGTAGTTTCTAGTTTGACAATCAATAAGTAAGTGTAATACATCAATATTGAATAAAGTATTTTGAATTTGAATTTGAATCGGTTAAGATTCACGCGTTGTAGCCACTGGACCATCTCGGCTTTATGTTTATATATTATATATTACTTCATTTCATATTGTAAACTCAAAAATTACGAATATTGTAGGACTAATAAAACATACCTTTTTTTATGTAGGACATTGTTTTATTTGGACGAAAAATATATTAACCTATCACGTGAAACCTTTGTCCTACAGTTACTAATAAAAAAAAAGTCCTGCTGTATTGACAACTTTTGAGCGTAGGACCAAGATGACATACCACGCAATTTGTAGGACAATGTGGGTGGTAAACTATGCATATGTTAGCTAACCAATAAAAAAAAAATCAGCTGGTTAGTAATCAGTTTTCATGATCTTGTTTATGATACACGTTGGAGAGGGGGGACTCCCTGACGAAACCTTATATTTTGTAGGACAAATACTTTTTCACGTTATTTAGATAATTATCTCGATAACTAACAAAGAAAAATTCGGTTAGTAATAAATTTTTTAAATTCGTGAAACCAACATATTTTATCCTTGCTACCCTAGTAAGCTACCATTTACCAACGTTACTGTAAGGAAAAAAGTTGGGCGACTAGTCAAAAGGAAGCTACTCACGAAAAATCAGCTTGTTAGTAATAAATGATAAAAGGTGTACCAGGGATCTTGTACTAGTAGGTATTGGCGTGTCAATACAGTTTATATCCTTATTATTTAAGGAACAGTAATTTCTTAAATTATTCTTCGTTATATCACATATAACGGAGTTTTGTAAATTATAAGCTACTAATGTAGCTATTTTTTTCTTATCTCTAATGGGCAGATACATTATATCTTGTGTCAATTTAAATTTACTTATAAATTTATTCAAATCAAATAATATAAAAGCGTCGCTATGACGATGAGTCAGATTATACAACAACATGTTTAAGTTGTATAAATGCCTATTTTGTTCATCAGTTAAATTATTTCCATATGGAAAAGCACAAATCATGAATTTACAATTTGTTTTAATATTTAACTTTAATAACGAGTCTATACATTTAATAAAATGCTGTTTTTTAATAGACAGCCCATCACCATATAACAATAAAACAGTAGTATTCTTACATAGTTTCATACTACTAATTTTATCAATAAGGTATTGATATGTAGCACCAGGGAAACAAAGACTGAACACCTGATTCATACAATTACTCAGGATGGAACCGAAACCTTGACCCAATTTATCGCTGACAATTATAACATTATGAGAGGATTTTTTTACATCCTTGTTTACAATATTTTTATTATTACTTACTAAAATATTGTTGTGTTCATTTATTTGTTCCACAGTAATGTCACACTGCAAGGGCAAATTTTGATCATTATTTAAATAATTATTTTATAAATATTATTCACACTAGTAGACATTTGCGAGCAACTACAATGTTTTGTGCAAAGTGAATCAAACCTCTAAGTGAATCAAACCTCTCAATCACGCCAACTATTAATTTATTGCATTGGATATCTAAAATCAATCAATCATTTTAAAATTTAACCTTATTTATAAAAAGCCAAATTACGCACCAAATTACACAGCACACAGTTTATTCAAATCGAAGAAAGCTTAAGGATAAACAAACCTAAGGTTGTAAACCTTTCCAATCGATTTGCTAATAAAACTTAATTCACATACAGTTAGGGGATTCCTCGATCCATATAACAGCGTTATTAAAAAAAAGAAGCTGGCTAACTTTAAACCGCCATTTTGTTTGTGGACAGAAAGTTAAAGTAATTAATTAATTATTGGCGCGAATGTTTATTAGTTGAATGTTTATAGTAGCATGTTGAATGTTTATTAGTTCAAATGTGTTCGTTGGATTTTTAAGAGTAATTGATCTATTTACATCAATTTATATGATTTGGTGTTCCATTTTTAAAAAGTACAATTTGAGGTTTTTCTTAAATCTGTTTCACATCTGAATGCTGTGTCATTAAGCTATTTATATTCAATATTACTTCCAAAATGTCGATAACAACGCTCACATACAAAACGCCAATTATTCCCGAATCCATAGTGATGACCATAGATTATTCAAAACCTCGACCAATCATATCGCTTCAATTCAATGCTAAACGCATCCTCTTAATTCCTGAACTCATAGTTGCCTGTATTAGTCTATTTTATTGTTAATATTATATAAACATCTTCCTCCAGTCTTACTTGAGGGCCAAATATTACCACTGCAAACTACTGTTAAAAACCTTGGACTACTTCTCGATGCTTCCTTTTCTTGGGTACCTCAGGTTGCAGAAATGAGCCGTAAGATTTATGCTATTATTGGTTTCTTAAGGCGATGGAAAAACCTATTGCCTATCAAGGCTAAGATCAGCTTAGCCAATTCTTTTCTCTTGCCAATATTGGATTATGCTGATGTCTGTTGTACAGATTTAACTGAAGACCTTCTAAGCAAACTGGAACGGCTTCAAAATATAGCCATAAGATTCATCTTTGGTCTACGAAAGTTCGATCATGTGTCCCAGTATCGGTCTCAGTTAAAATGGCTGCCAATCAGACTTCGAAGAAACCTACACGCCTTATCTCTTCTCTATTCTGTTCTATACCTCGAGCACACACCGACGTACCTTAAAGATCGCTTTAACTTCCTTGGCTGTGACAGCACACACAACCTGCGGTCTTCAGAGGATAACAAACTTGTTACTCCCTGCAGCCGCACACACACCTACAGTGACTCTTTCACTGCAAAAACCATAAAACTATGGAATGCACTACCCACTGAAATTCGACAGTCGAATTCAGTGAACATTTTCAAATATCGCTTAAAATGCTATTATTTATCTATATCTAAGTAAGTTATATTGTATATTATATATATATGTGTATATATATATGTATGTATGTATGTATGTATGTATGTATGTATGTATGTATGTATGTATTGATGTATGTATGTATTTATGTATGTATGTATGTATGGAATAGAATGTAGTTATGTGTAGTTTATTATAATTAACTTATTTGATTTATGTATCACGTAGTTTCTCCTTTTAATATTAAACACATCTACCTGTTCTCTTGCAAAGCTTCATTCACCAAAGGTTGTCTGTGAGAGATCGCTATAAGCGATAAGACCGCCTTTGCGCACCATATTTTGTTGTTTGATTGTGTCCTATTACTTGTATGTTTTTTTTTCTGTTTGTTGTGCATTAAGTGTTAAATAAATAAATAAATAAAGTGTCATAAAATGAAAACTAGAGAAATATTAATCTATATCCTGTTTTTAATAATTAATTAATAAAATATTTTGAAATACTTATTTTGTATTTGATTATGTTTTTTCTTAAATCAAGATGTTTAGTTTTTTATGGTCAAAATAATCAATCGGTTTCTGGAAATATTTATAATATGGCCTAGTCTTTATTATATAGAGCATATATAAATAAAAATAATTATTTATATCAAAGTTGAGGTTAAGTAAACCAGATATATATTTGGTCCGTGTTGGGGAAATTGGTCATTAAACCAACTTTCATAGACTTTCCATAAGTAAACAAATAGTAACTGCAACGTTGGTCAAGTGACTCGATGTGAGGACGCAGGTGTACCGATGTCCTGGGTTCAATGACCTAGAAGACGAGTACAACCGAATCCAACCTCCAACGATTTTTCATGTGCTTAATTTGTGTTTATAATTCATATCGTGCTATGAGCATCGTGAGGAAATCAAAATGTGGGAACTGAAAATCTGCCAAGTGTATCCACCCGCTTTATGGCAGCGTGTTGGAATGAGCTCCAAAATTTAAAAAAATAGAAAAGGTCTTGGTACATCATGTACAGGCACAGGTTGGTACATGGTACAGGCTGTTACTGTACTAAAGTTGTGTGTAAATCTTCAGCTCAATATGGTAAGAACTGGTTTATATACACACACACACACAAACAGACACACACATACATGTTATTTTAATAATAAAATTGGAATCATTTTAATTGTGGAATAGAATGGGATAATTTACATAAATGATTTTCAATTCAAGATAAATTTTTAATTTTAATTTAATTTAAAAAGATCACATGTGTATCACAAGTCTTCGTATGGAGAGCCGCATCGGACGTTGTAGAAATGATCACAAACCTGAATAAGAAACACATTGGTATATACTCGTATATATGTATGTATATATGTATGTACAACATGTTAAACATTGATTCGATCTCTTTCTATCATTATTCTTTAGATATACGGATGAGAGAGACAATATTGTTTAAATTAATCACCCTCTAAATAAGGTTTATAAATAAGACCGTAAATATTTTTATTAAAATAAAATAAACTGTTTTCTTTACCTGAAACTGTTCATTGAACAGCGTTCCATTGGTGCATAAATCCGTGCTGACGAGACGCTGACGCCAGCAGAAATGGAAAGCCTGGAATTATGACGTTCTTAATTCATTATTCCACAAAAATGCTCGTGATAGAATTGAAACTTAGAATATATACTCTTTCTATTACTTTGTTCTTCTTTTTTTTTATTGTATAGGAAGGCGAACGAGCATATGGGCCACCTGATGGTAAGTGGTCACCAACGCCCATAGACAATGGCATTGTAAGTTATGTTAACCATCGCTTACATCGCCAATGCGTCATAACTTTCTTCTCTGTCATGTTTTTATAGCATAAATAGGTGGACGAACACATGGGCCACCTGATGGTAAGTGGTCACCAATGCCCATAGAAATTGGCTTTGTAAGAGATGTTAACCATCACTTAGATCGCCAATGCATCACCAACCTTGAAAAATAAGATGTTATGTCCCTTGTGCTTGTTATTACACTACCTCACTCACCCTTCAAACCGGAACACAAGAATACCAAGTACTGCTGTTTTGCGGTAGAATATCTGATGAGTAGGTGGTACCTACCCGAACCAACTTGCACTAAGCTCTACCACCTAAATTTTTCAGAATTGTCACTGAAAAATGACAGCTTACTTTTGAAAGCATTCTATAAGATGAGAATAAAAAGTTACTTAATCAAATAAATATGCGCCACATTCAGAACAAAGAAGTTGATTTTTTTATCTTTGTCTTTCAACAATGACATTGATTTTTTTTCTCTTTCTTTCATTCTCTCGTTACCTGACAGCCACTGTCAACGTCAGCGTAATAGCCCCGAGTCCGCCCTTCGCAAGTGAAACGCGTTGGTGGCGCCTTCTCGAACACGGGATGGAGTGGCGGGTCATGAGGTAGATGCAAGATGTGGTAGTACTCAAAGTCTTTGGGATGCTGACTGACGACGGCAGTTAACGCTGGAAAATTATTTACTTTATTATTTTAAGGATATAAGGGATCTGCCAAGTGAGCCGGCGAAGGTTCCACTGTAAATATAAGGCATTCTTTAGAATCAACAGAATGCCAAATATATGCAGTGCAGTCTAAATTATTTTTAGTAGTCAATGGCAATCGATCTTGGGAACTATGATGTTATGTCCCTCGTGCCTGTTATTACACTAACTAAATAACCCTTTACACCGGAACAAAACAATACTAAATATTGTGGTAGAATATATGCTACTTATATATATATAGCCTATTCCAACCACAACAGGAATAAACATAAATAAACAAATTTGACACCGAATTAATGCGATATCATTGGTCATCGATATCTATTGACGCGATATCATTGGTCGACTTGAATAATCTATGACATTCACTATGGATACGCGAAAAGATGGCGTTTTCAATGTCCGCGAAGTTGTATTCGGAACTTTGGAAGTTAAGTTAATGTGGTTATAACTATTTAATTGGAATAGTGTTGTGTAATGAATAAGGGTAAATTAATCAAGAACTGTTTACAGTGCATAATAATGCAGAACGATTTGACAATCGCATGCAATTTATAAATCTACGGTGTGTTTACATTTATTTCTATTCCCATTTGAATAGGGTATATGTCTGTGTGTTACCTTAAATTTAATGGATGTTCTTTTTTTTTTAAAAAGACTTCGTATAATAATGATGAATATAATTGTATTATTATGTAATTTTTATGATTTTCTAATACAGCACATCGGTTATATTTAGATCTCTAATTTTTATTATCATTATATTATTGAAAGCCCTCATAGACAACGGTTTATTTAAATAAATATATCGGGTGAAATTTGACCACATTGGTACCCCGCTTTTGGGTCAACGTGGAATAAACTTCAAACCTTCCTCAATAGGGGAAGTCTTGGCTCAGCAGGGAGTCATAACCATGCTAATAATTTTACATAAGGACATAACAACGTATGTTCGTTTTTAGTTCGAAATAAATAGAGTTTTAATATCTAATTAACTGTCAACCTTACAACTGATTGATAGATTGGTTCAGAGGAAAAAAAACTGTTTGAAAAACGGCGTATTTATTTTTTGCAGTTGTTAAGTATTAATAAAAACGGCCTAGATACACTCGTTTAGTACTAATTGTATAAATATGATCAACCTGGTTTTTTTTCATTAATTTATTTGCTTTATGAGTAAACAAATGCTATGGCCGTATTCCGCATTGCGATGCAAAAAGGTTTTTTACAACCTGTGCATGTCCCACTTCTGAGCTAAGGCCTCTTCCCTTTTTTTTGAGGAGAAGGTTTGGAGCTGGTAGTGGAATCACCACGCTGCTCCAATGCGGGTTGGTGGAATACACATGTGGCAGAATTTGAGTGAAATTTGACATGCAGGTTTTCTCGCGATGTTTTCCTTCACCGTCAAGCACGAGATGAATTATAAAGACAAATTAAGCACTTGAAAATTCAGTAGTGCCTGACCGGGTTTGAACCCGCGATCATCGGTTAAGATTCACGCGTTCTAGCCACCGGGCCATCTCGGCTTATTGATGTTGTAAAGCATATAAATATATCCAGAGATTTAACCCAAAAACAAAACTTTTTTTTTCTACGCAAATGGTCAATAAGTGGTTACCAACGCCCATAGACATTGGCCATGTAAGAAATATCGAAATATAAACCATGCCTTAATCACCAATATGCCACCAACTTTGGAACAAAGATACTATACTGGCCCCTTCAAACCGTACCGCAACTATACAAGTATTGCTGTTGAACGGTAAAATATCTGATGATTTAGTGGTACCTCAGACGGACTTTTACAAAGACCTACCAAGTAGTTAGTTAAACGAACTGTTTTTTGTGATAAGCGCGTTCAAACATAACCAAATTGACCACTTTATTTAATGCGTTACTTATTTATAATATAAAATTTTTATAACACTCGCGTTGTCATTTATATGAGCATAATTCCGTGACAAGTAGGTTCCCTATAATATGAGCACTTGGAAGTCTTGGAGGAATATGAAAAAGAGACACTGAGACGACCCGTTAAAAAAAATCGCAAATTTCTCCCTTACTCTATTAAAAACAAAGGTTATCTCCATAACTTAAAGCTCTAATGTCTATTTTAATCTGTACATTGATAGACAGCCAATATTTTATATATAGTAGTTTAATAATGTCGACTTGGTACGCCTAAAATCTGAGCAAATTCACCCTTATAGTTTAGAAATGTTCCAAATAAAAAAAAAAAAATACTTGATTGAAACATTTAATTGAATATTTTTTATTCAAACACTCTTAATTTAAATCGTGATTTTACAATATTAAATTTAAATTAAATCTTCCAACGAACGGTTGGGATAAATTCTATCGACACAAAACTCAGCAGCTCCATAAAAAAGCATACAATTAATTAATAACTATTATATAACTGATTTAAACTCACCCATTAAAAACATAGCAATACTTTTCAACATTATAAATTTAATTAAATTTTAAATAAATAAATAAATTAATAAAACCACGCGTGTGGTTTGTAACACTTATTTGAACTAAATAACATGAGATTATCATTGAAATTTAGAATGTACCGACTGTAACGAGATGTGACAGCGTTATGCATAAGTTACCAAGATTTTTTATCAATATAATCTTAAAATAAATTATAAATATAGTTTTCTATTATCGATAGTATCTTTAGGCTTAAAGCTTAGAACAAACAATATTTTATTATCATATAAGTAGTACAACTAAAGTTAATATTTTTAAAGGTTTGAATAATGTATACGTTCGGTTACCGTAAGGTGTCGTGGACGGCAGCGACACTTCTTGCGAGCGATTCACTTTGGGAACTTCAGACCGAGGTGCTCGCGGAAGGTACCTTCCGGGTAGAAGCCAGGGCGGATGGCAACCGTTCATGACCAGCGGAGGTGAAGCGAATCAGTACTGTAGCCCAACAAGCCCTGATTCGCAGATGAGAGGAGAACCTTGGGAGCAGGCTTGTCGACAGTGCGATCCATCCCCACTTGAGTTGCTGGGTAACAAGAAGAAGCGGCAAACTCCGTCACAATCTAGCCTGACGCAGGTGCCTTCCGGACCTGGCTGCTTCGGCAAGTACCTGCACAGAATAGTGAGGTGGGAGGTATTACCCTCCTGCCACGAGTTTTTTGTTCCACTGGACGTGGCATACCACACCCTGCCAGAGTGTGCCGCGTATGGGCCCCAGAGTCATTCCCTGTCGGTGACAGTCGGCGGAGATTTCTCTTTGTCGAGCTTGATCAAAGTCTTGATCAAAGAAATGTTGGATGGCGATGGTTACTTTCTGCGAGAGTTTTATGTGAGAGATGATATGAGAGAGGAGCGCGGAGCGGAGGAAAGTGCCTCTGGTGATCCGATCCGCCGAAGAAGACCGGGGAGGAGGCATCGGTATTATATGCACCTACTCACTCTGCCATAAGCGCCGCCGGGGCTAGTTGTCTGTTTTCGAGGAACCCAACAAAGAAAGGAGCGTCGCCGGAGCGTCACGGTAGTATGCACAAGCAATCCCCTTGAGAGACGATGAGGGAACTCTGGTTTTTTAGTGGGTATTGGTGGCGCCATCAGCGCCGAAGAACCCCACTTCACGTGGGGGTAACGCAGAAATGCGTTTTTCCAGCTAAATAAAAAAGTATAAGTTAATTAAATAAATTGTACAATATATAATTACTTATACATTTATTAAGAGGCTATATAAGGCGCATAGGCGATGTAAGGTGATACATATATCTTACAACTCCAATTGAGTGTTGGTGACCACTTATATAAGAATAAGGCCCATTTGCAACAATTCCATGGCTTCAATAAATCCGTATTGCTGCATGACAATCTCCAATGGATCAGTGTATCAATTTTCGCATATTACAAAGGTCGTGATCATAAGAACCTTGCGGTCATCAACTGTCCTTTATATACTAGTATAGTTTGTGTCTTTACGTGCACATTGCTGACTGGCAATTTGGTAATATTTTAATTAACACCCGGTACAAAAAAGGAAAAAGTGATTTTTTTTTTATGTAAGAGGGGGCAAACGAGCAGGAGGCTCACCTGATGAAAATTAAATTGCGTTTGGGCGTGTGGTAATTAGTAAAATATTTATGTCGCTGTAGGTAATGAGCTGATGAACTTCAGCAAAATTTATAGTGAAGAAGGATCACATCTAGTTTTAAACAGAAATAACCGCTATATCATATGAACCGGTTTTAATTAAAACCGGTTTGGGGGGGGACACCCCGTATGTGGCAAGATAGATGTCGCTACACCGGTATAAATCAAACTAGAACCCAAGAGAAAGAGATTCGTTACTTTTTTATTACAAGTACTCCACTAAATTCGGTGGTAGAGCTTTGTGCAGGCTCGTCTGGGTAGGTACCACCCACTCATTAGATAATCTACCGCATAACAGCAGTACTTTGTATTGTTGTGTTCCGGTTCGAAGGGTGAGTGAGCCAGTGTAATTACAGGTACTAGGAACGTAACATTTTAGTTCCCAAAGTTGGTGGCGGATTGGCGATGTAATCGATAGATAACATTTCTATGTATATGTCTAAAGGCATTGTGACCACTTACCATCAAGTGGCCCCACATGGTCGTCTGCCTACCTATCCTATAAAAAAAACTAACACGAGGGTGAAGCCGCTGACCTAATAGTACTATACTAAAACCTCCATAACACGTTGCTTCTTCTGGTATAAGTTTTATTTATATTGACAGAAGTTTATTTACGTAGTATTACAAAAAAGGTCTCACTTATTAATTAATATATAAAGTAATAGCCTGTGAATGTCCCACTGACGAACTAAGGCCTCTTCTCCTATTTTTTTTTTTGAGGAGACGGTTTGGATCTTATTCCACCACGCTGCTCCAATGCGGGTTGGCGGAATACATGTGTGGCAGAATTTGAGTGCAATTTGACACATGCAGGTTTCCTCACGATGTTTTCCTTCACCGTCAAGTACGAGATGAATTATAAACACAAATTAAGCACTTGAAAATTCAGTGGTGCGTGCCCGGGTTTGAACCCACGATCATCGGTTAAGATTCACGCGTTCTCATAAATGTTCCATCTCAGATTAATAAATATATATTAAATAAAATTCTATTGAAATTGGAACTCTGAAATATGTTATATGATTCGTAACAAAATCCTTGTGAACTGTTGCTTGTCCTAAAGTCACAAGTTTAGGAATGAGGAACAAAACGAAATGCCAGAGGGCGTTTCTGTCACGATTCAAACACCTACCATGTATCACCAATGGCGTAACGTTTAATAAGAAATAAAAATGGTTGTCTGTAAAGTCGGTTTACGGACGATAGTTTAACGTTACAACGTCATAACAGATAGATGCGGCGCAAACGTACATTCAGCGTAACGGGACAATGCGCGTAACGGGACGATGAGTCATCCTTTTTCGTGCATGCAGCCAGCGTTCATCGATTTATTAGACGTTGTCACGTCAAAAGATAAAAATTGCTGAATAGAGAAACCTTCATGTATAAAAAATATATAAATTTCTATATTGTAAGGACTTCTCAAATAGTAAGGTGGACTTTGGGCAATGGGGCATTTATAAACTGCTACGTTTACGTAAAAAACAAAAAGGATTTACTATCGAGTTCAATCAACATTCAATTGTGAAATTAAAAATAATTGTTAAGGAATGCTTGTGTGCAAATGGATATTACACAACCAATGACTTCTTAGATGACTGCTCAGTGCACACCCTGGGAATGATACGATCGCCTCCAGGGTATTTGAAATAAAAATAAACTGTTATTGTAAAAATTTCCTGTATTGTAAAGATGAGATATTAAAAAAACCCGCTGAGTTTCTTTCGCCGGTTCTTCTCAGAGATTTTTGACTTTGACTTTGACTTTGATTCCGAACCGGTAGAGCTTGACGAGTCATAAGTACTTGTAAAAGTCTATTTTAATAAAAATAATTTTATTTGATTTTGATGGAGGACGTTTTGCTGAATACGAGTTCATCATAATATCATGACACAATGAGTTTTGAGAGTTTCGAAGAGTTGAATAATTTTCGTTTAGATATTCATGACTTACTCTTTACCCTAAGCATGAAAAATTGCTATTAAAAACAAATAAAAATTAACAAACCGTTGTAAATTTACATAACAATTAATAAAAGTACAGATAAATCAGCCTGAAGAAGTTTTGACAAGAAGACATCTTGAAGACGACCGAAATAAACCAGTTTGCGTTCGATAGTACGTGCCTAGAATGCTTGCAAAAGTAGCGTTATAAAGTTAGAAGTGTCATATTTATTATTATTTTCTAATTAGTTCATTATAAAATATAAAGAGTAAGTGATGTCTCCAAACTAATTTAGCTGTAATAGTCATTGAAAAAAAATGTCTTTTTGTTAATATATCATTAACAAAATTATATCATTATTGAACCTGACCTAATTTCTATAACGGCTACCAATCTGGAATGCTGGATGCTGAAATAGTAGGTGCACAGGTGACCATACTAATGCGAAAGAGGAGCAAGACTTATGGCTTGACGTGATATTCGAAGCATGAGCTGGTACTAAGATCCGTGGATTTGAACCTAGGACGTTGATCTTTATATGACTTTAACAGTAAGCGGAAATCCCTCATTATCAAGTTAATTTTACTGTTCTTTTTTTAAAAACAATGAAATAGGGATAAAACCGCAAGATCATTATAGTTTTTTTTTCTAATCAATGTAGCCAGTCATGTCGCATATACAAGTAAAGGAGAACAAGTATCTTCATATGGTATACAGCCATAAACGTCACCAGCTCACCATCAGCGTTCAGTAACTTTGATACAGATTTAATATTATTAATCAAATCAATTATTTATTCTACAAAAACGTTAAACTGATAAGCACAGTTTAAATTTATTTTTAATATTTATTGTATACCATTTTAATGATTCTCTAGTACTTTTTTATTTGTTTTAAATTATATTAAATTTGTTTAAAAAAAGTAACAGATTCAGGACCATAAATAATAGACGTGACTAAGCGGGAACTTTTCAAAAGGTCAGTTATATTTTCGCAGACGTCAATGGATTGTTTTTTTTTTTAATTTTTATAGCAAAAGTTGTTCGTGATATCATATTTAATATGCTTTAATATCTTATAATGACATCTATAAATTTTAAACTTAAAAACGTTAACATTTTTTATTTTACAAAAATTAACGTGACTGTGATTGAGTACTAACCACTTTTTAAGTTAATATAGCCATTTGTAAGTTAACATAAAAAAAAAAAAAAAAAAAAAACAAAAAAAACAAAAAAAAACGTCAACCGCGAAGCGCGTCACATAGTCTCCGTGATTATATTAAATAATTAGTTTAAAATAAGTCATAATTGTGTAAATTTGTTGTTATTTTAGAAAATGGAACTTAATGCTTAAGAGCTAGTGTTATCCTGAAAAGTTATTCGTTGAAATTGCACTTTTGAACTTTTGAACTTTAGACAAACTGAGAAGACTTTGTGTGTTTGGTGACATTTATTATTTACAGTGTTTGTGAAAAATTAAAATATTTCTGTGTATTAAATGACTGCACCTAAAAATAAATAAATTAATAAACATTGAGTGGTGTTAAATATCAAGTGTAATTAAAATAAAAATACAATAAAATCAGCTATTAATACTGAATATGTCGGTAGTTGCATAAAAAAAAAACCTAAGAGTCGTTGGTAACATTAACTTCATCGTATAGTTTCAAACCCGTTCTATATTTTCACTTGGCTGAACAACTTGTACGTGGACCAGTGTTGAAGACGTTAGAATAAAAACGCGACTTGTCGACGGACTCGAGTTCAAACCCTGCTCGGTGGCATATGATTTTGAACATTTATAAATTTTATATAATTTAAACTTACGTTTCTTACATTTCTTTCGGACATAGACCTGCTAACCATAATATTTAATAATAAAAAATAAAAATAAAAAGTACAATGACCGATACAAGTCATAAAACCAAATTCGAATGCTGCAATCGTCTGCCAACTTCATGTGAAGTACTAAATTGCGCTTCATGTAGAAAAAAGTATCACTTTACTTGTGTGATAACTTCTAATACTTTGTACAAAGATGTTACTAACGAATTCAAATTGTCGTGGCTTTGTCCTGCATGCAACCGTCCTCAAGCAGGCAAAGATAACACAAATACTCCAGTCAGATTGCTAACACATCAAAGCAAACAAGATTCAAATATAAATGTAACATTGAGAAATAAACAAAACAAATCTAACAGGTCAGAGAGCGAAATTAATAACAATTTAACCATAGCTGATGTTCGCCAGGTTGTAAGAGAAGAATTAAAGTTTATACTTGATGAATTCAAGTCTAACCTAATATCTCACTTTAGTGTTAAATTGAGTGAAATATCCGAACAACTGTCTCAGGTTACTCAATCAATATCTTTTATGGAGCAGGAACATGAAGACATTAAACAAGAAATGAAACAGAAAATCGAAGTAATTACCGTATTAGAAAAAGAAAATAACTTACTACGTACAGAAGTCAAGAATCTTAATACTAGACTGACTCAAGTTGAACAGCAATCCAGAGCCAGCAATATAGAAATCCATTGTCTTCCAGAGCATAAAAATGAAAAGTTGCCATCTGTTATTAAGCAAATAGCAAATACAATAAAATTTAATCTTAACGAGTCGGATATTCACCTATGCACTAGAATTGCTAAGCTTGAAAAAAGTAGTCCCCGACCGAGATCTGTCCTAGTGAAGTTTAGTTGTCCCAGGATTCGGGATGAATATTTGGCAGCCGTTATTAAATTCAACAAAAACGTCAATAATGAAAAAAAATTAAACACTTCTCACTGTGGTCTTGGTGGTGATCATAAACCAATTTTTATTGTAGAGCATCTGTCTCCTTCACAAAAGGCTTTGCATGCTGCAGCTCGGCTGAAGGCAAAAAAACTACACTACAGATTTGTCTGGGTAAAGAGAGGGCACGTCTACATGCGCAAGAGTGAAACATCGGAATATAGGTATATTAGAAATTTAGAAACACTTTCTACACTGGGATAATCTTACACACAATTATAAACTTTATAATTATTTGGTAATATTGCATGACATTTTAATTTTATATTTATATAATTCAATTCAGTTAAATGTTATTATCAGAATGTTAGAGGCCTAAGATCAAATACTACCGAGATATATCAACAAATATTAAACAATAATTATGATATTATTATTTTAACTGAGACATGGCTCAATAGTAGTATATTTGATGCGGAATTATTTGACAACAGATATATTGTCTACAGACGCGACCGAGAAAGTTCTCGCCTTTCCAATAAAAAAGCCACCGGTGGGGGCGTCCTTATAGCTGTTTCCAAACAGCTATTATCATATCGTGAGCCACAATGGGAAAGTGATTGTGAGGACATATGGGTTACAGTCAAGCTTAACATGAGTAACGAAAAGAAACTTATACATTTTTGTGCCGTATATTTGCCTCCTCCGATTAATATTGACCTGTTGGGGAACTTTGTTGAAAACGCAAATAAGGTATTATTCAGAATAAACAGTAGCACTTTAATTGTTGGTGACTTTAATTTAAGCGGTATAGTATGGTCTCCTTCTAAAGATACACTTGAGGCAAGTCCATCCAACTATAGCAATTGTATACTAAAGAGTGCCCTTATTGACTTTATATCTTTTAATAATCTAAAACAATATAATTTAATACACAACTTCAAAAGTAAAATACTTGATCTGATATTGAGTAATAGTGAAGTTTCCGTCACGGAATGTCAAAAACCCTTAAGAAAAGTAGATAAATTTCATCCCCCTTTAGAGATATCCATACCAGAGTTAATACCACCCAAAAAGAGTAATGAATCCCATAATAAATATAATTTTTATAAAGCTGACTATGAAAAAATAATTTTTGATCTAAATAGCATAGACTGGATAAAGGAATTTAGCGATTGTTGTAATATTAACGAAATGGTAAATATATTTTATAACACTGTTCGAATGATTATTTGTAGGCACGTACCAATTAATATTCACAAACGTCGATCTTATCCAATTTGGTTTACACGTCAACTCATTAAACTGCTTAAATTAAAATACAAATATCGTGTAAAAGTAAGAAAGTACAATAATCCATTAGACAAATTAGAGTTTCAATATTTGCGTAGAGATTGTGAAAAATTGATGATAACTTGCTACAACAACTACATAAGTGCCATAGAAAATGAAATAGGAAAACATCCAAAATATTTCTGGACCCATTTAAAAAATATTCGAAAAAGTAGCTGTTCATACCCACCTGTTATGTTCTTAAATAATGTTAAAGCATCTGATGTCAACAACATTTGTATGCTCTTCGCAACTCATTTTTCGTCGGTATATGAGTATAATAATGGTATGTTATATGAGCCAATTATCAGTAACCAGACTAAGTGCGAAGAAATCGAACACTTTATACTTAAACGTGATGTGGTTTACCAAAAGTTAAAGAGACTTGATGTATCTAAGGGGCCAGGACCCGATAGTATACCACCAATATTTTTGACTAAGTGTGCAGCACCGTTATCTTTACCGCTTACGATGATTTTTAATAGATCTTTGTTAACGGGTCAGTTTCCAGATGTATGGAAAGAAAGTAGAATTGTACCTATTTATAAATCAGGTAAACAAAATGAAATAAAAAATTATCGACCAATATCAATAATATCATCAATAGCAAAAGTCTTTGAATCTTTAGTTTACCCCTTTCTATATACTCATGTTAAAAAGTATCTTAGCGACTATCAGCATGGATTCATGACTAAGCGATCGACAAATACTAATTTAGCTCTCCACGTCTCAAAGCTTACAGATTTTGTTGACGCTGGTCATCAAGTTGACGCCATATATACAGATTTTTGCAAGGCCTTTGACAAAGTTAATCATTCTCTGCTTCTCAATAAACTATCAGTATACGGAATTACGGGTACCGTGCTTAAATGGTGCAGTTCATATCTTGAATGCAGACACTCTAAAGTAGTTATAAATGGTTATGAGTCCAATAACTTCACAGCCTACTCTGGAGTCCCTCAGGGATCAAATTTGGGTCCATTATTCTTTAATATATACATAAATGATATTGTGCATATTTTCAAAAACTCCACTGTTAGCTTATTCGCAGATGATCTGAAATTGATCCGTACTATTAAGCAGATTTCCGATGTACAATTATTACAAGATGACATCGCTAGGCTGGTTGAATGGTGTAGAATCAATAAAATGACTTTAAATATCGATAAATGCTACCACATAAAATTCACTCGCAAAAATAAAGTAATTCCATCAAAATATTATATAAATGACATAGAATTGACTGAAGTAAATGAAGTACGTGACTTGGGTGTTACGCTTGACAGCAGGCTTAGTTTTATTTCACATATTAACAAAACCGTGGAACAGGCGAATAAATCTCTCGGATTTGTACTCAGGTGCTCCAAAGATTTTAAAAGACCTTCGACCGTAATAAAACTTTTTGACAGCTATGTTCGTTGTAGACTCGAATACTGTTGTATAATCTGGGCACCTTATTACAGCATACATGTTGACAGAATTGAGCGAGTCCAAAAACGGTTTCTGAAGCATATGTCATATCGATTTAAAATTAGCCAATATTCATATTGTGACAGGCTTAAACATTTTGAGAGAATAAGTCTTGAATCCCGGAGAACACTTTTATCTCTAACTTTCTTGTACAATATCTTTAATAATAATATTGATAGTCCCGAGATTTTGGCCTCGATGACATTTAATTTACCTCGTAGCAATTCCAGACGAATAGGTAATCTTTTACATACAAGAACATACAGGACAAATTTAGGGAAAAAATCACTTATACCCCGCTTATCTGATTCATACAACAGCATTTCAAAACTAGTAGCTGATTTGGATGTTTTCCATAATAGCCTGTCTCAGTTCAAACGCAACATTTTAAATTACCTAAACACCTACCCTCGTTGAACTATCTCGCTAAGATCCAATTTGATTATTTACTGCTTATATAAGGATATTCTTCTTTAAAATTATATTTAAGTCAATATTCGTAAATTTAATAATCATTTCACAATCTTTTTAATAATTTTAATAATGTAATTTTAATTTTAATAATGTATTTGTATTTTATGGACTTGTTTTACTTAATTTAATTTAATGACTATTTATAATTTACAATTCATAATGTAATATTCAATTTAAATTTTTCAATTATTGACCCTATTTAATAGCTATTTATAATGTGATGCTTTTATGAAAGATGTGATAACCTATAATTAGTGGAACATTTGTCAAAAAACTTTGAAATTTCTATTGTTACTACTTTGTAAATCTGTAATGTATCTACTGTTGGTTGTCCAAAATAAATAAATAAATAAACATAATTTGTTTGTTTTACTTTACCGCTGTTATCTAATAATTTATACATATATAATACTAATAATACACATGTATACAATAATACATATGTATATATACATGTATAATACATAAATAATTCTAATACATATATAGTACGTTCAAATTCGATTTTGAATGATTTTCGACACAAACTAAATTCGACGCTGGCAAAGCCGCGGGTTATGCTATGCTAGTTACAAAATATAACTTAGTGCCCTTCACCTTTGAAAGGCTAAAAATACTATTTTTATATATTACTAGCTGATACCCGCGTCTTCGTTCGCGCTGCTTGATATATTAACAAAGTTTTCTTATGTACGAAGAAAAAAACATCAAAAAGATCGCAAGTAAAAATATACTTTCTTTAAACATACATCACTGGACACGCAGTGCATATACGAATCGTTGTTTCTTGCAACTTTAATAACTTTTTATTAAATTAAGATATCGCAATAATTTTTATTTTTGATAAATGCCATGTGTCTAAGAAATAAAATTTCGAAAATTTCATTAAAATCTATCCAGTAGTTTTTCCGTGATGCGCGCACAACTGCAGACCTCTATCATTTTATTTATATAGATTCCTAGAATGGATGCTGTTGGTTTTTAAACGCAGCATAATGCGTCTTGCAGCTAAGACCGTTGACATGAAGAAAACGCTGGGACTGGATGCGGAAGGCGCACCTTGGGAGTCTATGACCAGGAATAGATAACCAATCGTTAATGATTATGGTTACTTAGTTATCAATATCACTTACATAATATATTTTTATTACGTCATGCATTTAGATAATAAATTGAGATAACAGACATACTGTTTTTTTTTTAAATATAATTCTTCCAAAGGGCTTATGAGCTATTTTATGTAACTGAACCGTTTAAATGCCTTGAGCTATTAAAAATAAATATTCAAAAAAAAAAGTAATATATTTGTTTTTTTTAAGAATAGAATGTCTATTTTATAATAATAATATTAGTATAACCTTAAGTTATTTCTAATATTACATCTGAAAGTAGTTTTAACCTAATGCACTGTGATACGAGATCGACCTCTGATTCCAACTTATACATGTCAGTTTGTGAAATAAAAAAACTTGTTAAGAATGATTTTATATTTAATATCGAGTGTTCCGTGTATAAATAATTTTGTATTGCTCATTTTTATAGATATTTATGTTATATATAAATGCTTGGATGAATGACAGCTGGATCTCGTGCAGGAACTAAGTGTAATTTATAAAAAAAAATTTAAAAGAGTTACTACTGAGCTTCTTGCTTGTTCATCTCGGTAGAATTCACATTCCGAACCGGTGTTAGCGCTTCACGATAAAGTACTTGTAAATTTTAGTTGAATATAATTTAATTTTTGATTATATTTACAGAATAGTTATCTTTTTTATCTTTTATTCTATTGTTTTTTTTTACATTATAATGTCACTAATATTTATATCAGAATTCACTTTCTTTGTTTTTTTTTTGCTTGTTTATTTATTTTTTTTGTTTTTTTTCTCGTAAATTAGAATTTTTAAGTATTTTTAAAATGTTAAGTTAGCCTATAATTGTTTATATAATTTGTTACAATATTTTTATACAGTGTTTTTGTAAATATATAACACTGGTTTTCTATTGGATAAAATTAAAATAAAATAAATATTTTGATTGATTGAATTACATTACATTGGAGCTAGTGGCAACACTACAATTACATAAATATTGCCAATGATTACGGATTCAAATCCAAGCAGCACCAGTGAATTTTCATGAGCTTAATAGAGCTCGGCGGTGGAGATATAAACATCGAGAGAAACCACTTGTGGTGGAACTTTAACTAATAGATTAGATTGGTGTCGTGATTAATTTTCAAACTTTCCTTTATGAGTAATCAGCTAGGTGATCAGCTTAACTAGCTTACGGCCGAATACTGAAACGTCATTCAAATATGATTGGGACTTAATTATTTGGAACGTCATTAATTTCAAAATTTAGTATGCGAAATTTGAAATTAATGGCATTCCAAATAATTAAGTCCCACTTAAAATTTGAAAGACGTTTCAATATTCGGCCATTAAAATCGTTCATCTACGTGTGAATGACGTCACATGCGACATGACATACGAAAAGTTTTTTATTGTGCGTCGTTAACTTTACAATCCGTTAGGAAAACGAATCGTTACTTCACTTGTAGTAAGTAAAGTATATAATTAGATATGTATATAAAATTTAATTAATACAAAACATCTTAAGGATTTGTATAGCTGTGCGCTTTTAAGTCAGAAACTAGGAGCCCAAATTTAATATTTTATTTTTATTGAGTATATATTTTTTTTAATTCTATAGAAAGCCAGACGTGCATATTGCCTGCCCATAAATATGCCCGCCCATTATTGTAGGCGGACAAGCATATAGGCCGCCTGATGGTAAGTGGTCACCTATATAATACCCATAGACTACGGTTTTGTAATTATTGTAAGAAATGTTAACCATCGCTTACATCGCCAATGCGCCGCCAACCTCGGGAACTAAGATGTTATGTCCCCTGTGCCTGTAGTTACACTGGCTCACTCAACCTTCAAACCGGAACACAACAATAACAAGTACTGCTGTTTTGCGGTAGAATATCTGATGAGTGGGTGGTACCTACCCAGACAAGCTTGCACAAAGCTCTACCACCAAGTGAATATAATATTTAAACCATATTTAATGATTGATTATAACTAGCAAAAATACGCCAGCTTATAATAATACCTAAATACGAATATACCAAAAATTTTAAAGGTTTTTTACATTTCACAAAGGATCTCTAAAAATTCAAATTTAACACGACCTCGGTACGGTATGCGCGACCCGCTCTCTTACATGATGCTAATATTATAATTTAATTTTTTTTTTCGCAGGTGAATATATTTAGCTAGCTTTATACTGATGGTCTGTCGATGTAAAAAGACCTTTTATTTTCGGTACCGTTTGTTCAAAGGTACCATAAACTATAAACGTTTACATGGTGGTAGAACTTTTTTTGTATCCTGTCCTTATTTGAAGCGATGGTGCAGCAGTTAAAAATCGTGATTGGTGTTCGTTTAACCGATTGATTCTAAAAGGTTCAATCTATAGTAATAAATAAAGCTGAAGAGTTTGTTTGTTCGATCCGGCTTACCTCAGGAACTACTGGTTCGAATTTAAAAAAATATTTTTGTGTTGTATAGTATTATCGAGGAAGGCTCTAGGCTGATTTGTATTCATTATATTTTTATTAATTATACGCGGGTGAAACCGCGGGGCACAGCTAGTTTAATACAAAACTACCGCCGGGCTGGACTGATGATTATATTAAGTTCAACGTGACAGTTTGAAGATAGCTTATGATAATGTAAAAAAGTAAAGTAACAATCTGTTCCATAAGAAAACCGTAATAATATTTGACGAGCCGGTTGCCGTGGTTGGTAGATATTGCCGTGTTCGATTCCCACCCAGGACAGACATTTGTGTGTATAAACATGTCTATTTGTCCTGAGTCTGGGTGTAATTATCTATATAAGTATGTATTTGCAAAAGAAAAGTAGTATAATTATGTAGTAAATCAGTTTTCTGCTTTCCATATTGTCGTTTGTGAATAATGTCCCAGAATATAAGCAATGGTGATCTCTTACTATCAAGTGACCCATTTGTGGTATAGAATAGCACACGTGTCTTGTCAATTCGAATGCACGAATTCAAAACGATATTATAATTAATCATTAATTATAATCGATAATAATCGATACATCGTAAACAAAAGTCGATAGTAATTGATCAACCTCATTTTGACATTTCAATGCTATTGATAATATCGCGTTATCGCAAACGAGATTTATGTAGAGCTTATATACTTGTTAACTTTTATTATATATTATATACTTCATTTTATTTATGATGAAAAAGGTTTTATATATATCTATATAAATAATAACACTGGCCCGTGGTTTCATTCGCATATTATTTTTATTTAGAACTAGTTTATGCCCGATTGTGTGTTAATGGCAATTTAAGATTCCCTTATTACAAATTTCAGCAGTGGTTTAACAGTGAATGTGTAACATACAGACAGAGTTACGCATTTGTAATATTAGTATAGATAGGACAGAGAAATGGACCACCTAATGGTAAGTGGTCAACAACGCCCATAGACATTGACACTTATTAAAATTATTTTACGACGAAATTACATTATATTTACTACCCACACACACACTCACACATTAAAATTTAGTCAAAAAACAAAGATTAATACAGTTATCTACGTCTATTTCCAAAAAAAAAGTTATCAAAATATTGTTATAAGTTTTTATAATAAGAATTTCTTAGTAGAGTGTCTGAATAAATAATTAACTAATCAAATGTTATTTTGAAATGTCTAAAATGTTGTTATTAATTAGTATCAAATATGATTTCTGACAGGTCAGAGAGCGTGGGCGCGTAACAATGATTGACATTACACTTATTTAGAAATTGTAGCACAGATTATGCAATAATGGCCTTATACTTTAACATAGCAAAGGCTAAAAATTATGTTTATTGTTTCGTTCTTTCGTTACAAGGTCATTAGTTAGCTTGAGCATAGCTTTTATTTGTTGTATGAATTTTATTTTAAAGAGTATAGATTACCAGGTAGACTTTATATTCTTCATAGCTCAATGTGAAATAATAACATTTATATTATAATAAATAATATAATAATAATAATGGTCCTCCAGACCGATTTCGGCCACGGCTGCCAAGAGATAAGCCAACTGCGCAAGAGATATTATAGTGCACAAGTGTGTGCGCAAACACAGGTGCACTCTCTATTCCCTAACTGTCATAACCCTATGGGACGGCAATCCGACACGACCGGAAAGAGTTCAAGCGCAGGACCATCGGCTTTACGTGCTTTCCGAGGCACGGGAGTGTTCACACTTCCAACTTCCAGACTCCGGGCTGCTACTGAGAATTTTCGACAGAAAATCTAAATAACATTTTATTGGCCCGACCTGGGAATTGAACCCAGAACCTCCGAGTTAGCAGCCTCAATCCTAGCCACTAGACCAACGAGGCAGTCTAAATGATATAATATCACGAAAAAAGACGATTTTTTCAATTTTTATTGAAATACTTTCACATGAGTTCTAATGTTTTTTTAAGATACATATCAGAATTAGTAACGTACCACAAATCTATATCGACATTATTCGGGACATGTACCATAATTCTAAATCATCAGTAGTAAAGACCGCAGTTGGCGACACACATCCTTTCCCTATCACAGTTGGTGTCCACCGATGTGTGTCCACCAAGTCTCGGCTCTAAGTCCTTTTCTGTTCACTGTAGTTGACTTGACGTTATCACAGCGAAAGCCCATGAGCCGGCTCCTTGGCTTATGATGTATGCTGATGACAAGCAGATATTGGAGCAAAAGGTTAACCAGTGGAAGGGTGCGCTGGAGACCGAGTACATGGTCTGGACCCCGAACCCATAAAGATCGGCGGAGAACCCGTTATCAAGACAGAAAAGTTTAAATACCTCGGTCCATACTACACGAGTCTGGTGCAACCAGACCACGACGTCAGAGCTCGTATAAACGCAGCTTGGGCCAAATGACGGGAAGTCACCGGGTTCATCTGTGATCGCAGGATACCGGTGAAATTAAAGGGCCTTGTGTACAAGTGCATCATCCGACCAGGCCAGTTCTCGCGAGACACGTCCAGCAACTTCACGTCGCAGAAATGAAAATGTTGCGGTGGATGTGTGGCGTTACACGACTAGATCGATGGCTCGATGTTGTACGGAACGACATGAGATACCACGATCTCACTAATGAGGATGCTTTAGATCGGGAAAAGTGGATGAATAGGCCAGATCAGAAGATCAGAATTAGTAAGGTTTATCCTGAATTTAACTATTAAAATATTAACGTAGATCACTTCATTAATATGTATTTTTTCTATATTTAAAAACGATAATTTTTTTGAGATTGTAAATATTGTAATGAATGTTGCGAGGAACCGAATTTACTTTGACTATATAACTTTGACAGTTATAGTGGCAATACCAAAATCTCAATTCTCAAGTTGACTTGTCTGTCATTTGTCAACTTGTCACTCCTGGTATTCAGTTTTAGACATAAACTTTATTTTGTTTTTCGTTTGTAAAATAATCGACATTAGATATAAATGATTGAACTGTGATATGATATGATTTTATTTTAAAGACTAGACTAGTTTACTTTAAAATGAGTAATATTTATATTCAAGAGCCACCTGCGCTTGGCAAGGTATGTAGATTCATGCAATATTATATACAATAAACATTAATTTATTTCTTTTCGGCTGAAGATAGTTTTCTTGAATATTAAATCGCTAAATATAAAAAAAAAAAAAAAAAACTATTCATGATTTGATTCAATCTATACCTAATATACAGTTCGTTGATCGGTTTAAAATGCTTAATTAATAGTTTTTTTTTTCATTAAATATTCCAGGTGCTTTTAAAAACTACAGCTGGGGATATAGATATTGAATTATGGACGAAGGAAACGCCGAAAGCGTCAAGGAATTTCATACAACTATGTATGGAGGGCTATTATAATGGTAAATTTTAAACTGTTTCAAGTATTAAATTATTAAATTACTTGGTGGTAGGGCTTAGTGCAAGCTCGCCTGGGTAGGTACCCACTCATCAAATATCCTCCCACAAACAGCAGTACTTGCTATTGTTGTGTTCCGGTTTGAAGGGTGAGTGAGCCAGTGTAATTACAGGCACAAGGGACATAACATCTTAGTTCCCAAGGTTGGTGGGGCATTGGCCATGGTTAACATCTCTTACTATGCCCATAGACATTGGCATTGTAAGAGATGTTAACCATTGCTTACATTCATCAATGTCTATGGGTGTTGGTGACCACTTACCATCAGGTGGCCCATATGCACGTCTGCCTTCCTATGCAATAAAAAAAATACATATAATATGTAAAAAAAACTAAGCAGTAATTTAATTGATTTAATTGATTAACTTTTTTGAATATTTAGTATTGAAATAAGTTTAAAAACAAGTTAAGAAATCTAGGCAATAACTTAAAGATGATAAAAAAGAATCACAATGTATTTATTTCTAGCTTTAAAAAAAGTAAATCATTTAATTAGATTATTAATTATGATTTACATATTAATACATGATTTTATTGTTTACTATTAAACAGTCTGAGCAACAAATACTATGTACATGTATATTTTTTGCCACACAGCTCATAATTTTAGACTTTTTAGCATTATATTGGTTTCCGCCCATGACTCACCTACATGTTAATGAGGGCCTGGTGTTAGGTACTTTATATCATTTTCTCTAACCTTGACAATGTACATACAAAATACCACAAAGATTGGTTTAGTAGTTAAGACGTAAAAGCAAAATGAACAAACACACGTCTTCTACCTTTACGAAATTTTTTGGTATTATATAAATTAACTTCATATTAAAAAAAATTGTTATAAGTAATTTTAAATTCATTTTTAATTTCAGGTACAATTTTTCATAGAGTAGTGCCGGGTTTCATTGTACAAGGCGGTGATCCAAATGGTGATGGTGCGGGAGGGGAATCAGTGTACGGTGAAACATTTAAAGTAAGGATATATTTATGTACCTCTCTGTTGTACACCAAATTACATAGATTATAAGAATGCCTATTGTTAAAATTGCTATAAATATAAAACAAATATATGTTGTGCTGGACAAAGGGCCGTCTTGTTACTAAGAACTTCTTCAGGACAATCTTTAGGTTAGGATATTTGAAAATTCAGATCAGGCTTTGCCAGTGGTATTTTAAAGCTGTACTGTAAACTGTAAGAAAAATGTACTTGTAAAATTACAATTCATAAGTATAATAATTCATAAATATGTTTGATTAATTGATTTAAAAAGGTATTCATTCTTAAATTATCAATATATTGTGATTAAATAAATTATTATGAAAGATAAAACTAAATCAAACTTAAGATCTATATTGACATATACAAAACAAAATGGGCTTATATTCACTCACTCAATGATTTATTTTATTTTAGGATGAATTTCATTCTCGTCTCCGCTTCAACCGTCGAGGCCTGGTGGCGATGGCTAATGCCGGGAAAGATGACAATGGTTCACAATTCTTCTTTACACTAGCGGCTACACCGGAGTTACAAAACAAACATACAATATTTGGAAAGGTTACTGGTAAGTTTAAGTACTTTCCATCATATTTTACGTTGTTCCACTTTTGTAGACGCTAGAAAAATTGCCAGTTAATATAGTTGCAGACCCTAAAACCCTGGGTCCAAACATATACTATATAAATATATATATATTTTTTATTTCATAGGAAGGCGGACCGGCATATGGGCCACCTGATGGTAAGTGGTCACCAACGCCCATAGACATTGGCATTGTAAGAGATGTTAACCATCACACATCACCAATGCGCCACCAACCTTGGGACCCAAGATGTTATGTCCCTTGTGCCTATAATTACACTGGCTCACTCACCCTTCAAACCGGAACACAACAATAGCAAGTACTGCTGTTTTGCGGTAGAATATCTGATGAGTACCTACCCAGATGAGCTTGCACAAAGCTCTACCACCAAGTAAATCTGACGAATGATAAAATAATTATACCTTTATTACAGGTGACACAATCTACAATGTTCTAAAGTTATCCGAAGGTCTCATAGGCCCCGATGAAAGACCGGAGCATCCTAACAAGATATTGAACACTCAAGTATTAATCAACCCTTTCACGGATATCGTGCCAAGAGTTCAAGAGAAACCCCAGGATCAAGACTTAGAGAAATCTAAGAAGAAAAAGAAGGAACGACAAGGGGTGAAGTGAGTTTGTATTACATATTTATTTATTTATTCAATGGAAACAAGCAGTACATAATTAATTTTATAAATATCAAATATTGACAAATCATTACAATCCAATGATTAATAACTAACACATAACACGCGTAGATGCATTGGATAACAGATAAATTTAACGATCAATTAGAGATTAGGTACAAAAGAGAGAGTGGGAGAAATGACAAATTCATTCAATGACAATTAATTCAATTAGTTAAAATATTTGTGATATAACGATTAAAGCTATCAAAAGAGACATGAAATATATCACAATCTAAAAACATCTGGTTATATTTAGAACAACTTATATTTATAAAAGTATTCGTAGAGAATTTAGTTCTGGTTACAGGAACATAGAACGTTTACGTTTACGCCTAGCATTAATACGCGGACAAAGGAAAAGCACTTTCGAAAGCAGATAAGGAGAATCAATATAATTATTAATGATTTTGTCGGTCAGTGGCCGACATGGGTATAGCAAAATTAGTATTTTTATTCAAAACATATATATATATATATATATATATATATATTGATTAATTTAATTAATATATATAATGATTAAATTATTATACATAAAATGTCTGAGTGATGCAGTTAGTAAGTTTTCATCAATGAAATTGCTTACTAAAATTAAATTTTTATGAAAAACAGAAATTTCGGTCTCCTATCATTCGGAGAAGAAGCGGAAGAAGATGAAGGGGAAGCCCAAGAGTTCAGAGGGAAACCTAAATCAACGCACGATCTTCTAGAAGATCCTAAGTTGAGCAAAAAGACTGCTGCGGGTAAGTCTTTCTAAATCTTGGTGGTAGTGCCTTGTGCAAGTCCGGCTAGATAGGTACCACTCATTCTACTACAAAAAAAGCGGTACTTGGTATTGTTGTCTTCTGGTTTGAGTAGTGAGCCAGTGTAACTACATGCATAAAGGACATAACATCATCGTCTTAAACAACGAATTGTGACGTACATTCAGAAGCGGAGTTCTTAAGGATTTCGTGTGCCGATTTCAAGTGGGGGTCTGTCCCCAGTTTAGTTCTCAGTTGGCGGCGCTGGCGTCATTCTCCGTCTCTCTTGCTCTCGTAGTTAAGATACGCTGGGAGAACGTCCGTCTCTCTTGGTCTCGTGGTTAAGATACGCTGGGAGAGCGTCCGTCTCTCTTGCTCTCGTAGTTAAAATACACTGGGGACATAGCTGAAACGTGTTTTCGCTTTGCAATGCGTAAGAGAGAGACAGCTGCCGCAGCGCGACTGCCACGCCGCCAAGCAGCATCTTAGATCGCAGAAAGCTAGTTTTCAGAACTCCCATAAGAACTGCGCTTCTATAGCCTATTCCAACCACAACAGGAACAACAAATAAACAAATTTGACACCGAATTAATGCGATATCATTGGTCATCGATATCAATCGACGCAATGTCATTGGTCGACATCTTGAATAATCTATGACATTCACTATGGATACGCGCGAAAACGAACAAGATGTACGTCTGAATTCGTTGTCTTAAGCTTGGTGTCGCATTGGCGATGGATTGGTTAATATCCATGCACACCCATTTTTTTTTTTATCTAGATGTATAATTTTTGTGGTGACCAGATAACATAAGGTTGCTAATTTTCCTGTCCGCTTACACACCACATATAACATAAAAAGAAATGTGGTATAATACATAGTAGTTATTTAATTTATATTTAATTAGTAATTGGATTATTTCTTGGAGTAAATGTAACAAAATGCTTTTTTCTAAGTTCATTAAAAAAATACATATGCTTAGCCCTAAAAACGATTGATTAACTTAATAAAAATAGAATGATTTACATTTACAGAATTGGAATTAGAACAAGAGAATGAAAAAGAAGAACAATCGAGCAAAGAGAACGATCAGAAGAAAGAGGAAACAGCACAAGCCGTTAGTAACATACGGGAGAAGTTGAAGAATAGAGACACGCAGCAGGAAAAGGACGGAAACAATTCGAGAAAGAGAGGAATGAGTCCGGACGATGACGAAGATAGTAAGAGGAAGAAAGAAAGTGACGATGAAGAGTACTATCTCGGAAAAGAGAAGGATATAGAGAGAGCAAAAGAGAGGTAGCTATTTAAACTTTGACTTGCATTTTGTCTGCCGTTTCACCCGCGTCGTTCTCATTTCCGTGGGAATACGGGGACAAAATGTAGTATGTTACTCGCTGATAATGTAGCTTTCCATTGGTGGTTCCAAATCAGTTCAGTGGTTTAGTCGTGAAAGCGTAACAAACAAACTCACATTAGCATTTATAATATTAGTTAGGATACATTTTCAGATAGGAAATATTAAGTATATAAGTACACAAAAATTCACACTGGTCTATATTTAGTTGCTTAGTAGCTGTTTTAGTTAGAAGAAAATGTCTCCTCATATATTAGTATAGAAATGCTTCAAATTATTCTGTTAATCAAATATACAGGGTTATTTTTAATGACCCAGCAACCTCGCGGGACTAGATAGCTAACATCATAAGCAACAACTTTTATTCTACGACTTCGGACATAACTCAATACATGAAATGAAAATGATTTTACAAGCTTTTGTCGTACTGTCGTGACAATTGTAGTTCTATATTTCTTTCATACACGAATGGTTGACGCGACGCGTCGATCTTTGCGATGCGCGTAGATTTATAAACGTTCAAGCGGGAAACCAACCACTTACCATCAGGTGGCCCATAAGCTCGTCCGCCTTCCTATGAAATAAAAAAAAAAAACAAACAAACAATAATGAAAGAGATAATAAATCTTATATACAATATTTTAATATCGATAATATTTATTCCAGGGATCGTATAAGAAACGAAATAAAGAAACTCAAAAAGGAAATGAGAGACGCTAAGGAAGAACCGAAAGAAGAAAAAGAAGAAGAACCAAACGTCGCAAAGAAGTTGGAAGAAGAAAATGAGATGTATAAGAAATTTATTGATGAACAGGAGAAATATAAAAAGATGAAAGAGAAGATACCAAAGAAAGGAGCTGCTAGGTAAGAATCTATGTATCTCTTTTTTTATATAGCATAAGGTAGGTGGACGGGGATATGTGCCACCTGGTGGTAAGTGGTCACCAACGCCCATAGGCATTGGCATTGTAAGAAACGTTAACCATCGTTTGCATCGCCAATGAGCCACATTTGGAAATATGATGTTATGCCTATAATTACTCTGGCTCACTCACCCTTCAAACCGGACACAACAGTACCAAGTACTGCTATTTTGCGGTGGAATATCTGATGAGCGGGTGGTACCTACTATTAAATATCAAAAACCTTTCCTTAGTGTATACTTAATGTGTGGTACTCGTATGCAATCTTTCATGGTGCTAGACCCAGTAGTTTGGGCTGTGCGTTGGTCCGTCGGTCTTGTAATGTCAGATTATAATTATTATTGGTGAATGAAAAGCTCGATATATATGTCCTGCTCGTGTGTTATCATGGCGATCGGTTTAACGGTATAGAAGATGTGCTACAGCGCCACCTAGTGGCGAGTTACACATAGTGGATTGCAAGTTATTCTTTTTTCAAAATATGTATACATATGTTTACCGTCGGTAACAGTGTCGAAGTCTATTATTCTCACACAAATATACCAATATCTATATATGTAAATATATATATATATATATATATATATATATATATATATATATACATAATAATAATATTATTATTATTATTATATATATTAGTATAAATTCTCTATTATTAAAATTATTATATTTATTAGAGTTCAGTATGTATTATATACTGAAGCTTTGCGGAATAAATATAAATTATCTAAGTTATGGTGAAAACCCTTCCCTTGTGTGTGCGTCGCTCGTATATTATATACTTCGTTGCTATATATTATTACAATATATTTTTATGAATAGCCTCGTTGGTCTAGTGGCTACATCGGCCACAGACACGGTGGTCCTGGGTTCAATTCCCAGATCGGGCCAGTTAAATGTTATTGAGATTTTCTGACAAAAATTCTCAGTAGCTGCCCGGTGTCCGGAAGTTGAAAGTGTGTACACACCCGTGCCTCGGAGAGCACTTAAAGCCGTTGGTCCTGGGCCTGAACTTTTTCCGGTCGTGTCGGATTGCCGTCCCATCGGATTATGAGAGCTAGGGAATAGAGAGTGCACCTGTGTCTGCGCACACACTTGTGCACTATAATATCTCCTGCGCAGTTGGCTAAAATCTCTTGAGATTGGTCGCCGTAGTCGAAATCGGTCAGGAAGACCATTATAATAATAATAATATTTTTTATGATTTTTAATCGCTCATATCATATTATTTCTACTCATGAATATTTGACATTTTCCGGACATCTTGTAGCGGCCATTTTGTTTTTCAACATATCAACAAAAACATCAAAACCATTAAACGCGTTCAACAATAGAAAATATTATTTTCGTTCTAACGGCACTAGCGCTGTTAGTAAGTACACAAAAGAATTAGAGAAAAGTTCAAGAAACGGTAATCAAGAGAGGCGTCCTTTTCAGAAGCAGAACAAAGTTCACACGGAGAACAACGAGAAAGAAAGTGTGGTCGAAGAATCTATACGAGAATCGAGACTACCCAGACAATTACACGGATAGAAAATTCCTAGAAGACCTAAGGAAGAACTTGTTCGTTGAAAAAGTGACTCTAGAACAAGCGATACAAGGCTCATTTCGCGTTGTACTCAGGCTGTGCTTGTGTGTGTTATACGCCATCTTGTTCGTGTACATGCACAACAAATGGATTCACACACACACGGTCATATATCTATCGATAACGATTGCGTTTGTGTGCTATACGTTGTACGTATGCGTTGAAGGTGGAGCGTTTTTGAGGCATTTCAAAATAGTCCTTGTTTACTTGGTCATAGGGTATATTTTATCTCCTATATTACACACATTGACAGATACAGTGAGTACGGATACGATATACGCATGGGCGGTTATAATGATGTCGATACATTTGATGTTCTTCGATTATGACGTACCAGCTGCTTTCGTATCGAAGTCGTTATCGATAAACGCGGCGATATTCGCGTCCGTATGTCTAGTTTCACGATTGTCGACGCCGTTCGACGCGTTCGTACTCCTAACGATATCGGTTATATTTTTCGTTCTAAGTCCTCAATTGTTTCAGACGATTCTACGAACGAAGATTTTCTTAGCGTTGTTTTTTTTAACGTTAACAGTGACAATGGTCGCGTTGTACGCTGTCTCGTCGATTTTATTGTTTTATTTTTCGTTCTTTGTGTTTATACTGAGCGGTTACTGCCCGGTGATGTTTGTGAAGTGGCAGATATATAAAGATAATATCTACGGGCCGTGGGACGAGGCGATAATAAACAATTCGAATGAATTCGACGAGTTCACATAATTAGAATTAATTTTAATTAAGTTTTTATGAATTGTGTCGGTGACTGTATCCGAGTCTGTGGTTTGGATTCGATTTTTAAATTTTATTACGCTTGATAACCAAAGATATAGGCAGACTGCCAAATTGGCGTCCTGATAATTCAAAATTTTAAGTCATATTGAAAATATTTCATTCAACATTGAAGTATTACACTTGCTTATTGATAATCAAACTAGAAACTACTACCGGTTCGGAAAAACAAACAAACAGCCCTGAGAAGAATCGGCGAAAGAAACTCAGCGATAATAAGTGATCATCGCCCTTAGACATTGGTTACTGTGAGAAATATTACCGATCACTTACGGCCGAATACTGATTCAAATATGAAGTGGGACTTAATTATTTGGAACGCCATTAATTTTAAATTTCGCATACTAAATTTTGAGTCCCACTTGATATTTGAAAGACGTTTCAGTATTCGGCCATTACACCATCAAGTTTTTATTACGACGATTAGAATTATGACGGTGACTGTATCTGAGTCTGTGGTTTGGATTCGATTTTTAAATTTTATTGTTTTATAACCAAAGATATAGGCAGGCAGACTGCCAAATTGATGACCTGATATTAAGTGATCATTGCTCATAGATATTGGTAATGTGAGAAATATTACCAATCCGTTACACCATCAAGGTGCCACCAACCGTGTCAGCCAAGATGTTATGTCCCTTGTGCCTGTAATTATACTGGCTCACTCACCGTTCTAACCGTAAGGAAGTGTACACGCCCGTGATATTGAAAGCACGTAAAGCCGTTAGTCCTGCGACTGGAATCTTCTTGGTTGTGTCGGATTGTCGTCATTATTATCATTGGTTTATTTTTTTTAAATCTTATTACAACGAATAAGTTTATTGTGTAAAATTTGTTTTTAATTGTTATCTATTGTAAAAAAAACCTGTGGTATAATATATATTCTACAATAATTGTAATATAAATATTTTCAATAGACAATAATGAAAAATGATTTTTTTTTTCGAATACACATTGTAAATAACAAGGGATTACGTGATTTTAAAAAGTCTTATAAATAAATATAATATAACACATTTAGTGTTTTTGTTTTATTTAAATAGGTACGCAGACTGACAAATAGGCTACTTGATGGGAAATTTACACCATCATCCACAGATGTCATCACATCATCAAATGTCATGACACACTAAGAAATACCAAGTACCAACCATTCCTTTGTATAGTCAATGCTCTACCAACCTTGGAAACCAAGGTCCATTGTGCCTGCTATACTGACTTATCCTTGTGGCAAATATTGGCAAATACATGTATTTTTTTTGTTTCATGAAGAATGTTCTTAATACTATCGCCACTAGATGGCAGCACTTTAATAGGTTTTACTCGATCGCCATTACAATTGGTACAAAAACAAACCGAAAAACGTCTGTTCGTTTTTGCTAGTCTATATATTATGTTAGTAGTAGAAATAGCCTATACTTGTCTGACTGCTAGGCTTACGGCCGAATACTGAAACGTCATTCAAATAGTAAGTGGGACTTAATTATTTGGAACGCCTTTAATTTTAAAATTTCGCATACTAAATTTGAAATTAATGACGTTCCAAATAATTAAGTCCCACTTACTATTTGAATGACGTTTCAGTATTCGGCCATTAGCCCATCTTGCCTTTTGAGGAAAATGGCTAAGCCGGAGGCCAGATTTGGAGCACTATGCAGGTTTCCTCACGGTGCCCTTCAAATTAAGCAAATGAAAATGCTAATGGTGCTCGTCTAGATTTGAACCATATAGGGCTCCCCATCAAGGCTTATTAAAGTACTTCTATTGATTGTTGAAAAGAGTAACGATTGAGTTTCATACCGGTAAGAACCGGTCTGAGAATCTACACCACGGTGGTAGCTTTATTATTTATAATTGTAATATGACGGTACAAAAGTGCTTTGGACAAAATCGAATAAAGTATATTTTTTTTATTGTATAGGTAGGTGGACGAGAATTTGGGCCACCTGATGGTAAGTGGTCACCAACGCCCACAGACATTGGCATTGTAAATGTTAACCATCGCTTATATCGCTAATGCGCTACCAACCTAGGGAACTAAGATGTTATGTCCCTTGTGCCTGTAATTACATATTTGTATAATTGTGATTAGTAAATAGTTATATAAACTTATGTTACAAATAAGAAAGTAGCTCTGTCTGTCTGTTACACTTTTATACCTAAACCACTGAACTGGTACGTATCAAGCTTAAACACCAAGGACAGACAGACTGTTTTTTTTTCACTTATGACTCGCCCTTCTCCTATTTGTATTTGTATATTGTTTCAGAGAGGAGTTTACACTGAAACTCTTGGCGAAATTCAAAAGTAAATTGCACGCAATCAAAGAGAAGGCTCCGGCTGATGAAGAGAAGCCAACCGAAGAGGCCGGTGACGAAGACGACATCAACACTGATAATTGGTAACTTTAGATTTTACTTTATTTTTCTATCATTTATTAATTTTCTTAAATAAAGAGATGTTAACCATCTCTTAAATCAACAATGCGCGACCAACCTTGGGAACTAAGATATTACGTCCCTTGTGCCTGTAATTACACTGGCTCACTCACCCTTCAAACCGGAACACAAAAATACCAAGTACTGCTCGCACCCAGACGAGCTCGCACAAAGCCCTACCACCAAGTAAAATCAACAAATAGAGTTGAAAAAACCGACAAATATGACTTCTGTCCAAAATATGAATGTTCAACGACCATTTAGAAAATAATATTCCAAATTCAAAATCATTTTAACGCGATAACGTCTTAGAAATCGATGAAAGCCGGATGCACGCACGATAATGCATGACTCATTGTCACGTCCGCTTGAGCCGGGCGCGCAAGCGAGAGCGTGGAAGGAGCTATAGTGGAGAGAGAGGCACGATCGGCCTAACCGCTCGGCTTGCGACGCATCTATCTCTCTCCCACTCCATCGGCCGATGCGTCCGAGTATTTATCAATGTTTTCTTATGACGTTTCTTATGACTTTACAAACAACCTTCTATGTTTTTTTTATTGCTTATATTTCAGGTTGGCTCACACACTGCGGTTCGAGGATAAGGGTTCTGTGGTTGCGAAGGACGCTTCCTCGAAAGGCGATGACTGGTTCGACATCTACGACCCGCGAAACCCGATCAATAAGAGAAAGAGAGACAAAACGGATAAAAAGAAAAAGAAATAAACTGTTTTATTTACTATTGTATATATTTGTTTTATTCAGTTTCATATAGAGTGTACTTATTTAGCTAATAATAGAGTTGTAAGTAAGTAACAGCCTGTGAATGTCCTACTGCTGGGCTACGGTCTCCTCTACTTTTTTGAGGAGAACAAGGCTGGAGCTTACTCCACCACGCTGCTCCAATGCGGGTTGGTGGAATACCATGTGACACAATTTTAGTGAAATTTGACACATGCAGGTTTCCTCACGATGTGTTCCTTCACCAACAAACACGAGATGAATTATAATCAAAAATTAATCACATGAAGCTGAGTGGTGCTTACCCGGGTTTGAACCCACGACCATCGGTTTTACCACTGGGCCATTTCGGCTTACATAAATACAACACACTTTTTTATTTCCTAAAGATAAAATACGTTTTGCAAATGACTCATTGTTTAACCAATCATGTTATGAGTCAAAGATCGCCGGTCAAAGTTTATGGGTCAGTTGGTGTAATTACAGCAAGCGATGTACAAGTACGCCTTATCATTTAATCTTGAACATTGAAAATTAATTTCCCGCAATTTTTCTAAAGGTTTTTCCTTGTATTTGCGTTTAAACAATTAAGATGTTGCTTTAAGTATTATCGTGTGTCTGTTTTTATTTATTTAGTTAATTAGCGGTTTACCCGCTTTGCCCGCGACATAATCAAAAATAATAAAAAGTAAAATATGTTAATTTTTTTTATTTTTTAGCTTTGATAAAGCTTGAAGAAGTAACATAACGGACGAGCCCGCCATACAAACTTTCAACCAAATATTACATACAAACAGTACATGTAAAACGTGCTATACATGTACTTAATATGTACAACCAATTACAGAAGAATACACCATTCCATACAACCACAATTACGAAAAAAGGTAACAAATGTGGTGGTAAAAGGTAACTTGGTGGTAGAGCTTTGTGTAAGCTCGTCTGGGTAGGTACCACCCACTCAAAACTCGAAAGATATTCTACCGCAAAACAGCAGTACTTTATATTGTTGTTCCGGTTTGAAGGGTGAGAGGGTGAGAACATCTTCCTTCCCAAAGTTGGTGGCGCATTGACTATGTAAGCGATGGTTAACATTTCTTACAATGCCATTGTCTATGGGCGTTGGTGACTTACCATCAGGTGGCCCAAATGCTCTTCCTCCTTCCTAAACAATAAAAAAAATATGTAAATGAAAGTGATGGTGATCTATTGAAATTAGAAACATTGGTGTAGTCGCTAGGTTAGGCCTGACAGATTACACGGTAGCATACGCAAGCGATCCCGGGGCGCACCCCGTTAAGAAGAAAAGGGTACCGCTGGTTTTGTGGATATTCCGATGACCGGGGCGCACTGTGCCCCACATACCCACCACTGTTCCCGTGGGGGAAACGCGTAATGCGTTAAGCGTTAAAAAAAGGCCAGACAGGCTACTTGTGACAAGCGGGTTTGTGCATATGAAGTGCTGGCAGCTCCTTTTTACTTGGTGGTAGAGCTTTGTGCAAGCTCGTCTGGGTAGGTACCACCCACTCATCAGATATTCTGCCGCAAAACAGCAGTACTTTGTATTGCTGTGTTCCGGTTTGAAAGGTGAGTGAGCCAGTGTAATTACAGACACAAGGGACATAAAATCTTAGTTCCCAAGGTGAGTGGCGCATTGGCGATGTAAGTGATGGTTAACATTTCTTACAATGCCGTTTTCTATGGGCGTTGGTGACCACTTACCATCAGGTGCCAACATGCTCGTCCGCCTTCCTATACAAAAAAAAGCTATGATCACGAAAGCTGGCAGTCACATAGTGATAGTAATCTATTCATTATCATAGCATTAGCTTAGGCAGCGTATTAATGTAAAGTACCTACCTCGTTCGGTGAATTGCCTTTAGCTTTGAGAATTTTATAAAAATCCTTTCTAAAGTTTATTGTGAATTATTTTGTTAGTGGCATCATTTTAGTTTTTCGTTTTGAAAGCATCTTATTGTGTAGGTATAAGTGTAACGTGGAAATAATATATTTTTGGGTTCCGCGATAAAAACACGATCTATGAAGTGTAGTTTTGCTAACTTGAAATAGATTTACGAATTTAAAATGGACTATTGGAAAATTAGTTTTCGTGGTATTTATGTATACTGTACTAAATCACATACGCCTTTTATATAATTAAGCATAGTCTTAATTTATTGAGGATATGTCATACTAACCGCCGAATACTGAAACGTCACTCAAAGTTAAACACTACTTAACATTGAGAAGCACCTAAATTTGTATGCGAAATTTGAATTTAACGGCGTCTCAAATAATTAAGTTGTATTTAATATTTAAGTGACGTTTCAGTATTCGGCCGTAAAATTATTATACACAATTTTTTTTTTATGTATGAGGGGGCAAAGCCTCTGGAGGCTCACCTGATGGAAAGTGACTACCACCGCCCATGGACATTTGCAACATCCGAGGACTTGAAGGTGCGTTGCCGGCCTTAAGAAAAGAGTACGCTATCTTCTTGAAGGTTATTATGTCATATCGGTTCGGAAAAGTCGCCGGCGAATCGAGATATCGTTCGAGGTAATACGACAATTCTCGTTAATTTATGTCTTAATTTATATTTGACATACCTAATCTATATATAAATGTACATATATATGTGAAATATTACTCATCACGGGATCTTAACAATCCCCGACTAACGGCCGAATACTGAAACGTTATTCAAAATGAAGTGGGACTTAATTATTTGGAACGTCATTAATTTCAAAATTTCGCATACTAAACTTAAATAATTAAGTTCCAAATAATTAAGTCCCAATCATATTTGAATGACGTTTCAGTATTCGACCGTAAAGACGCTCAATAAAAACTGTTTTCTCGGATCCTATTCAAAATATATTTTTGTTCTACCAATCCGTGCGAAGGAACGATTAGCTAGTTGTCAATATTTTCTAACACCTCAATGTCTATATCACCAGTCAGCCAAATACATTATAATAATAATATCCTGGACATTATACACACAATTCTGATCCCAAACTAAGCAGAGCTCGTACTATGGAAACCAGACAACTGATATACTACATATACTACTTTTTTTTTGTAAATACATACTTATATAGATAAAGACACCCAGGCTCAGGACAAACAGACAACTTTATGCACACAACTGAGTCCTGACTGGGAATCATACTCACGACCTGTGACAACACAAAAAAAATGGTTGTCTGTTTACGGACGATAGTTTAACGTGATAACGTCATAACAGATAGATGCGACGCAAGCGTACAATCAGCGTAACGGGACAATGAGTCATCCTCTTTCGTGCATGCAGCCAGCGTTCATCGATTTATTAGACGTTGTCACGTCAAAAAAAGCATATAGAAAAATATATAATATTGATTCTGATTGATCCTAACTGTCAATCTATACTGATATCGTCCAATTCCGTATGAAATCTTGTTCTTCAACTTGTTATACAGGTTTATCTTAATGTTTTACAACAGGGATATTAGCTATAAATTTTAAAACTAATTGCAACTGTTTATAGAGGGAACCTGATTTTACTGTTGCAATTTCGTTTTAATTGACTAATATAAGCTATAATTGTAAAAGTCAATCGTATTAGCGACGATGGTCGCAAGTTCGATGACTCTGGGATTATTTATTTGATATTAACAAAAAAATACAAAAAGTAATAAAAAAAATATAGAAATGTTTTAACTTTTTTTTTATTTAATACGAATTAATTCAATTAATATTGTATTTTTTGTCTTTATTGTATAGGGATGCGGACGAGCATATGGGCCACCTGATTGTAAGCGGTCACTAACGCCGATAGACGTTGACATTGTAAGAAATGTTAACCATCGCTTACATCGCCAATGCGCCACAAACCTTGGGAACTATGATGTTATGTCCCTTGTGGCTGTAATTACATTTTTTTAATAATAAAATCAATTGTAAATGATTTTATCTAAGGCTTTTCATTGTGTGGTAAACCAATACGGTTGTGGTAAGTGGTCACCAACGCCCATAGACAATGGCATTGTAAGAGTTGTTAACCATCTCTTACATCGCCAATGCGCCACCAACCGTGGGAACTAAGATATTATGTCCCTTGTGCCTGTTATTACACTGTTTCACTCAGCCTTCAAACCTGAACACAACAGTACCAAGTACAGCTGTTTAAGTGTAATTCACTCCGGCTATATAATCTGTGCTGGCGGTCCTTGGCGATCACTCGTGAGGCAAACACCATCCCTGCCCATAATTTCTTAACACTACATGGCGACCACGACCACGACCACTGACAAGAGTGCCACGAAGAAGAAGAAGAATATAATCTGTGCGTAGTATTGTACTCTACCAAATATAAAAACGTAAGAGTCATCACTCATCATCAACCTGAGCCTATTGGGCTGTTGTCTACGTTGCCTTAAAATTCTCTACTGCTTCCACAACTTAATATTGAATTTGGATGTGAGTAAAGAAAAATTAGTTGTTATTTTATGCCAAGTATTTTCATTGCAACTGTAACAAACCTATTTAAATTACCTACAATTATTGATTAGGGAGATTGATAAATATTTCATATTTATAGTATACTAGCTGACAGCTGGGCCCCTCGGTTTCATCCGGCTATAATTAATAAAAATATAATGAATAAAAATCAGCCTAGAGCCTTCCTTGATAAAAGGGCTATACAAAACAAAAATAATTTTTAAATTGGAACCAGTAGTTCCTGAGGTTAGCCGGATCAAACAAACAAACTCTTCAGCTTTATATATTAGTATAGATTAATTTATGTTTTTTGTTTTCCCATATTTAATTGATTTTGTTATCATTTATAAATAAGTATGACGTAATATTTTTTTGTTGTGGTTACAATCTTTTAATTTTTTTAAGTTGGCATCATGGTTCTCTTAAAAATGGCGGGCTTTCACAGCTAAGCTGCTGGACGGATTCTAATGAAATTAAGGGCATAGGCTTTATACCAAATACCTAGTCCCTAACACGCAAGCGATAGGTTTCGCTAGCTAAAGAAGTAGCCTTTGGTTTTGTCTTAATAGTATACAAAAACCGTTAAAGATACCTACCTGGATTCAAGCGTCACAGAGCTCATAAAAAAAAACAAGCAGAAAAAAAACAATAAAAAAAATTGTTACCAGTTACACACACACATACACAGCGTCGAGTTATTTAATTGTCTTATAATTTTATGTAAATAAACGTAACAAAAAAAAATGTAACAGGGACGAGTAACAACAGATTGTGTTTCGGATAAGTTTCCGATTGTAACAAAGAAAAACGAGGTCTATAAACTTAGCGGTGTTGCTAATCTAAAATTATAATGTTCAAAAGCTACGACGCTAAATAAAGGTGCGTCTCCACTGAACATTGGTAATTTCTTTAATTGCAAATATTTGCGAAATTTAAGCAAAGATGGCCTAGTGGTAAGAACGCGTGAATCTTAACCGTGGGTTCAAAGTTCAACTGAATTTCATGCGCTTAATTTGTGATTATAATTCATCTCGTGCTTGACGGTGAAGGAAAACATCGTAAGGAAACCTGCATGTCAAATTTTACTTGAATTCTGTCACATGTGTATTCCACACCCGCATTGGAGCACCGTGGTGGATTAAGCTCCAAACCTTCTCTTCAAAAAGAGAAGAGACCTTAGCCCAGCAGTGGGACATTCATAGGTTGTTACTGTATTTGCAATTCTCACAAAACTTATCAAGTTCATATTACAAAATACAAAAATGTAATTCCAATAAGTGACAATCTCAAGAGATTAGACAATTTCGCAGGACACATTATAGTGCACAACTGTGTGCGCAAACACAGGTGCATTCTCTATCCCTTAATTCTAATAATCCGATGGGACGGCAAACCGAACGGAAAGAGTTCAGCAGAACCAACGGCTTCACGTGCCATCCTAGGCATGGCAGTGTACACACTTGTAAATTCCAAACCAGGCTGCTATTGAGCATTCTTGAAAAATTTTTTATTGGCCCTCTACTGGGGTTTGAGCCGAGGATCACTAGATCTACGGCCCATATGAATCTACCTACGAGGAAGTATACGCTACGTAAAAGCGTACACACAGAGCAATACATGTTTATTTCTTCGTATTCTTTTGAAGCTTACCGCCTCTTTCTCTTTCCTCAAAGGCCGGCAACGCACCTGCAAGTCCTCGGATGTTGCAGATGTCCATGGGCGGTGGTAGTGACTTTCCATCAGGTGAGCCTCCTGATCGTTTGCCCCCTCTTACATAAAAAAAACATATACCGCATAATTGTCAGGAGGGTCGAGTCAGGAACATATTGATATATGACTGAAGCAGATGGTTTGTAGAGGGAGTGGCCTGTCCCCAACAATAGGAATCACAAGGCAGTAGTTAATCGCTGAAATATATAATGTATATTTACGAAAGAAAAGTTGCTCTTTTTGTTTTTGTTATTTTTATTTTAAATATATGTGATTTTTTAATTTGATATTTATATATTTAAGATTAAAAAAAAATTAAAAAAAATTATATATACTTTTTGTAATTGGGTGTGAGAATGGTGCGTTCTCCTGTAATTGGTTGTACATAGTTTTAATTTAATGTATATTATGTACAACTGTTGGGGATCCAAATTAATAAATAAATAAATTTTAATTTTGATGGCGACTCAGTTTAATACACTTGCTTTTATTGTGTCACGGCTCTTATCTTAACGCTAACTTGTGGTAATTTTATGCAAACATTTTGATAGTAAAGTAGGTGCGTACGTGTAGCGCAATAAAAAATAACATGTTGATAACAGCTGTCATAGATAATTGAAATAATCCTTAGTAATATTATAAACGCGAAAATAAGCTCGGTTTTTTTTGTTTGTTACGCTTTAAATACTAAACATTATGAAATTTTATATTATCAGGGATACAGTAAAAGTCATGGGGATGTCATCTAACATCTTCCTCCGCAGAAATATTTTTAATTATTAAAATTTTAACAGATTAAAAATGAAACAAATTACAGCTATATTCGATTTTTGAAAATAATTATCTGAGAATAGATTTCGTTAATTGCTGTTTTATTTCGAGTATCTACCGCTATTCGTCTTTATAGCTTTTTTTTATCTTGGAAGGCAAAGGCGTCCTTTTGACTATGCTAGTATTTTTAAGGAACTATATTACAATATACTTTTGTAATATGTATTTGAATAAAAACTTATTAAAACAATTATGAAATATATATATTAACAATAAAATATACATAATAAGGAGGCTTCTGTGCAGTAGAGTGACATTACCAGGCTTTTACTTCAGTTTTATATTTGCACAGTAATCAAAGGGGCATTATGTGAAATATTAAGGAGATAACTTGATACCTACAGCAGTGTTGTAAAAAAAGACGCGCGCTAATTTTAAAACCGCCATTTTGTTTGTGAACATAAAGGTGAAGTAATTAATTCATTATTGGCGCGACTTGTGATTTGTTGAATGAGTACAATTGTTTCGACTTTTAGAATAAATTATTGAGTAATTAATATTAATTTATGATTTGCAGCCGAATACTGAAACGTCCCTAAAAGTTAAACGCTACTTAACATTGAGAAGCTCCTAAATTAGTATGCGAAATTTGAATTTAGCGGCGTCTCAAATAATTAAATTGCATTTAATATTTAAGTGAAGTTTCAGTATTCGGCCGTTGGTGTTCTATTTTTAAAAATACTTCTGGATTCTACGTATTTATACAGACATACAGACATATATTTGTAAATCTGACTGCTTATCTGCCTCATCTCTCTGTTCGTTTCAATTAAAAACAACTGAATGGATTTGAATGACAGTTTTCAAGGCAATGACATTTAATGCAATGTCAAAATTAACACATTTTTTTATTAAAAGAAATGTATATTTGATTATTACAATGTTTACAATATTTTATATTATTTTTATATATTTATGTAAGAATCCACGAATAACATCGCAAAAAACATTTTATTATTAAAATTAAATTATAATAATTTTAACGATGATCGTGTGCTTTGATGCAATAACGACACGAAAAAAGACCTTACAAATACAACCTATACCATATAAAATACCTACCCGTTGTCTCGATTAACCAACAAGATTTACATGCCAAGGAAGTTCTGGCCATCGTGCACCGGACCGAGACGTACGGTCACACCCAAGATTTACGCCACAATATTTGCAAAACCAAAACTGAATGGACGTGTTCTTATCCTTGAAATAATTAAAAAAGTTCGTTGACTCGCGCGCTGGCGGGAACACTTGACGTTTCTATTTTTTTTTTTATTCTTCGTCGTTGTATTGTGACGATGATCTTTATTTTAATTCCAATTGAATTAATTTAATTATTATTTAAAGTTAATAATTAAATATGTTTTAGTTTTATATATTTTGATTAAGATAATTTTATTAATTATGATAAAGCTTTTGTGTTAGGAATGATCGTAGAATTGTACGTTAGAATGTTTTACGTACTAGTTTTGTGTCCGGTTTTACTCGCGTCTGCTGTGCTGACGCTGACCATCGATTCTCAACTCGGGACATCTGTAGAAGGTGAGATATATTTTTTTAATTTTTAATCAATAGTACTAACAGTAGCCGATCTGGCCCAGTGGTTAGAATGCGTGAATCTTAACTGATGATCGTGGGTTCAAATTTTCATGATCTTAATTTGTGCTTATATTTCATCTCGTGCTTGACGGTGAAGAATAACATCGTCAGGAAACCTGCTTGTGTCTGATTTTACTGAAATTTTGCCGCGTGTGTATTCCACCACCCCGCATTGGAGCTTGGTGGAACTAGCTCTAAACCTTCTCGTTAAAAAGGACAGAAAGCCTTAGTCTAGCAGTAAGAAATTTACAGGCTGTTATTGTATTACTAAAACATGTTCAAATTCCATATGCCCAAAAAATCACATCAAAATCAGTACAGTGTTTGTCTCAAGATCGTGCAGTTTTACAAAAATGCACAAAAGCAATAATGTACTTTTTAATATTATGTAAGTACTTTGTATATAATGCGGAATGTTTGGGGCAGTGGTTAAATTGCACGACTTTGTGTCGTGGACTGCCAGTTCAGGGTATATTATATTAGACCACACTATATATCCATTTAGAGTCGGTACAGCTCTGTAGTCAGAACACGGTGAATCTTAAAAGATTACCGGTTCAAATCCAGCTTTCAACTAAATTTTCATGTAATTAATTAATAATGTGTTTATAATTTCGTGCTCGACAATTAGAAATTCTGCATGAGTGAGCCAGTGTAATAACAAGTTACTTAATGGGTAACCTTCCCAATAGACGCCCACTCATCAGATTCTCTACTACAGCAGACTGAATACGATGTAAGAACTCTTAGTATATCTAATAGCGTCATTGTCTATTGACGGTAGTGACCACTTCCCACATGCCTCAATCGCCCGTCCTACCTACATTGTGCAACTCAGTAAAGTATATCACATAGCACAGTTATCGATGAAATTTCGCCTCTCACAATTAAACGGTAACAATGTATCTACCACTAAAAAACATTCAAAGCAATATGACCATTACAAACTCATAACATTGTTAATTTTCAGATATTTTATTCCGAAAAAAATATCTTGTTATCAAATTGTCAACTTTTATCAAACAAGAGAATAGCTGATTGACTATGAGATGGCCCAGTGGTAAGAACGCGTGAATCTTAACCGATCGTCGGTTCAAATCACCATTGAATTTCAAATGATTAATTTGTGATTATAATTCATCTCGTGGTTGTCGGTCGAAGCCTGCATGTGTCAAATTTCACTAAAATTCTGCCACATGTGTATTCCAAACATTAGAGTTGCGTGGTGGATTAAGCTTCAAACCTTCTCCTCAAAAAGAGGAACAGAAGCCTTAACCCAGCAGTGCATTCAAGCTGTTACTAAAAGTTACCTGACAAGGTACGTAATATCTTAGCCGCCAATGTTCGAACAATGACGTCATGAGTCATGTTTAATATTCCTTACAGAACCCTATTGCCTGTCTGTCTATATTATATTAATAAATAAAATCTCTTTACTATGTCATCTGCGCAGGAGATTTTATAGTGCGCTAGTGCAGAAACAGGTCACATTTAAGTGTTAGGCCAGGTCACTCTCTATTCCTTTACTAATATATCTGATGGAAAGGAAATCTGACATCAGAAAGAGCACCATCGGGACCGATATCAATAAATGAAGCATTACGAGTAATATATAACTATATACTCCAAGAATCTTATGTATCTTATTTGCTAGTGAGATTGAAGATGATTCTTATATAATTCTCGGTTATAGAGGTGTAATGACATTGTAAGAAATGTCAACCAACGCTTACATCGCCAATGCGCTACCAACCTTGGGAACTAAGATGTTATGTCCCTTGTGCCTGTAACACTGGCTCACTCACACTTCAAACCGGAACACAACAATACCAAGTACGGCTGTTTTGCATTAGAATATCTGATGAGTGGGTGGTACCTACCCAGACGAGCTGGCACAAAGCTCTACCACCGAGTAACTAGTCGACCCGTGCCCACTTCGTTGGTCTTTCCATTTTTCGGGTTAATATATAGCCTATGACACTCACAAATAATGTGGTTTTCTGTTGGTTAAAGATTTTTTAGAATCGGTTCACTAAATCAAGAGATTACCCCCTACAACCTCACAATCTTTACCTCTTTATAATATTAGTATAGACAAAAAAGAGCATGGAACCAAGTCATTAAATTTTAATACGGATTGTATATAACTTAATTATATACAATTAAATTTATACATTATGACCTTCATGAAAACATTAGTGAATTGCAAAAAACATAACGCACTGTGCAAGCTAATTAAAATTCAAACACATTTTTATGTAATTGTTGTTGTAAGTATCTTGTTCATTGTCGGAGCGTCACGGTAGCATGCGCAAGCGATCCCGTGGCGCTCCCCTTAAGACGGGAAGGGTACCGTGGTGGTTTTAGTCGGTAGGAGTCCGACATAACCCTCCATTCTACATCACATATGGAGGGTCTCCAAGATGGATTTCGCCACGAAAAAAAAAAAAGTATCTTTTTCATTGGACGGAATAGTGAAGTTGGAATTTGTTGGTAAAAGATGAAACTGGCAAGTCCGTTTGGGTTACCCATAATCTACCGCTGAGTATTTACGCAGTGTACTAGTGTAACAGATTGAAGGGACATAAGAACTTAGTGCCCAAGAATCACGGGCAAAAACAGTACAGTGTTTGTCTCAAGATCGTGCAGTTTTACAAAAATGCACATAAGGAATATTGTACTTTTTAATATTACATAATATTATATAAGTACTTTGTATATAATGCGGAATGTTTGGCACAGTGGTTAAATTGCACGACTTTGTGTCGTGGAGTGCGGGTTCAGGCTATATTATATTAGACCACACTATATATCCATTTAGAGTCGGTATAGCTCGGTAGTCAGAACACGGTGAATCTTAAAAGATTGCCGGTTCCCCATAATTTAACGCTAAGCAGTTACGCAGTGGACTAGTGTAACGATTGAAGGGACACAAGAACTTTGTTCCCAAGAAGAGTGACGAAATTGTAGTGTTGTATATGTAAGGGATGATTAAAATCTCTTATCTTGGTGTGGCGAAACATCGTGTGGAAAACCTGCATGTGTCAGGTAATTGCCACGAGCCACCAACCCGTATTGAAACAGCGTAGTGGAAAAATCTTATAAAATTCTTAAATGAAGAGACTCTGGCCAGCTGGGTGACATTTGCAGCTGTTCACTTTATGCACCACTAACAGTAACAGTAATAAAAGCAGATGATCGTACAGACCACGTGACAGACAAACATTATAATTTTAATTTGTAAGATTCTTTTAAAATTTGAAATGATTCATATCTTTCGACATATTAATTGCGTTTCAAATCTTGATTTACAAAATGCTAAGAAAGTAACGGTGAATTAAACAGTACCACTAATTTGAAATGTTATATGGTATGTTAGGGTTACAGTTTCTTTTGATTTTTGTGGATTTTTCAAGCATCGTTGATTTATTTATCTTAACTTTTAATCAGTTTAAAAAGAATATTCTTAATTCATCTGTCTGTATGTATGTAAATATTTCTTTTGTTTTTTCTTTTTAATTTAATAATAATAGTCCTCCAGACCGATTTCGGTCACAGCGGCCAATCTCAAGAGAGATTGTCCAGCTGCGCGGGAGATATTATAGTGCACAAGTGTGTGCCCAAACACACGTGCTCTATTTTCCTTAGCTCTCAAAATCCGATGGGTCGGCAATCCAACACGACCGGAAGTTCAGGCGCACGAACAACGGCTTAACGTGCTTTCCGAGGCACGGCAGTGTACACACTTCCAACTTCCAGACTCCGGGCTGCTACTGAGAATTTTCTGACAGCAAAACCCAATAACAATTTATTGACCAGACCTGCGGCCTTATATTTAGCCACTCGAGTAACGAAACAGTCAGTTCATTTTACTATAGTAATACTGCCAAAAATGTGCCACCTGATAGTGAGACTCACCGCTCCTAGGCATCGTCACCGTAATAAAAATCTAGTACTACCCGACATATTGCTGAAGCGCTAGTTAACTATTTAATATTTATTTTCCTTTGAGAATAAAAGTAACTACTAACTCTTGTTTGACATACGGAACCGCTGATAGTTTCAAATTCAATTTAATTATGTAACATGAGTATTTTTGACGAAGCGACCGTTGCTGGTGAAGCTCATTTCAATTTGTTTTATTTTAATTTTTGTTTCGTTATAATAAATTTTGTGAGTCAATGTTATAAACACAAAGGATAAAATATGAGTCAACGACTCAAGAACTCATGCTTTTTTTTATTATCGTTCATTTGTTTAATTAATGCAAATAAATTAATAATTGCTTCCTTAGTAATGTTAATGCGAGAGTGAGTTTGTTTGATTGATTGTTGTAGATTAATATTTAACACAGTGCCAAAAAGAAGAAGTGGTAAGAACGCGTGAATCTTAACCGATGATCGTGGGTTCAAATCGGGCAAGCACCGCTGAATTTAAATGTGCTTAATTTGTGATTATAATTCATCTCGTGCTTGACGGTGAAGTCAAATTTCAATAAAATTCTGTCATATTTGTATTCCACCAATCCGCATTGGAGCAGCGTTGTGGAATAAGCTGCAAACCTTGTTCTCAAATAGTGGAGAAGGGTTAAATTACTGTACTGTGTAATCTATGGGATGATCACTTACCATCACGTGACCAAATTATCAGTCTAACTTTTAAAAATAAATAAGTGAAGAGTATATAGGCAATTATAACATGAGTAAATGCCTATATGTGGAAATTTACAATAGAAACGAATTCCTTCCTCCAGGAAGGATGTGTTATTGACTTTGTGGACTAAAAACTTTGAAAAAAAAACTATTTTGAATTCTAATGAAGCATTTAAACTTCTAACTTATAGTTTAAGGATTTTTATCCAGTTTTCGTAATTGTTTATTAATGTCTCCAGTAGTATATGAGATTTACTTTCATTTTCAGATTGCTTTGACCGGATATCGATTGGCGAGCAGCTACCACGTGACTCCATCTATCGGAACGTCACGGAACTAACGACGACAGAGTGCGAACAAATATGCAAGCAGGATAAACAATGCCAAGCTTATGTTTATGGGTGCGTATTTTATCTATCTGTAAATATTAATATATTTTATTCATAATTTTATTTACTTGGTGGTAGAGCTTTGTGAAAGCTCGTCTGGGTAGGTACCACCCACTCATCAGATATTCTACCGCAAAACAGCAATACTTACTATTGTTGTGTTCCGGTTTGAAGGGTGATTGAGCCAGTGTTATTACAGGCACAAGGGATATAAGATCTTAGTTCTAAGGTTGGTGGCGCATCGGCGATGTAACCGATGGTTAACATCTCTTAAAATGCCTATGTATATGGGCGTTCGTGATCACTTACCATCAGGTGGCCCATATGCTCATCCGCCTTCCTTTGCAATTAAAAAAAACTGAGAATTTATGAGAAAACTAAGAATTCTAAATAAAATAAATATTTAAATTAAAATGAATCTTTGTTTTTTTTTTTATATTTTATCATCCCTTGTAATTGATAGAACCAGATTATACTCAGAAATAAGCTTAACTCAATGGAATTAATGTATTATTTGCAATCATAAGATCCTTATATATAATTTAGCGCAATGCTCGTAAGATAATTAACTTATAAGTGAATCCGATTCCCGCCATGAAGATTATCTGTCGTTGTTCTTGCTCATAGATGAAAAATATAGAATATTACGACTGTTATTATTAAGGTCCTCCAGACCGATTTCGGCCACGGCGGCCAATCTTAAGAGAGATTAGCCAACTGCGCAGGACTTATATTATAGTGCACAAGTGTGTGCGCAAACACAGGTGCACTCTCTTTTCCTTAGCTCTCATAATCCGATGGGACGGCAATCCGACACGACCGGAAAGAGTTCAGGCGCAGGACCAACGGCTTAACGTGCTTTCCGAGGCACGGGAGTGTACACACTTCCAACTTCCAGACTCCGGGCTGCTACTGAAAATTTTCGGACAGAAAACCCCGATAACTATATATTGGCCCGACCTGGGAATTGAACCCAGGACCACCGCGTCTGCGGCCTTATATCAAGCCACTAGACCAACGAGGCAGTCAAATACTGTTATATAATTTGCTTAAACGCTTAATCGTACAAAAGATGTTGGTATATTATTTATATTATTAAGCAAAATATATAAAAGTTCAATAATATGAAATTTCCTCTCAACAAAGGTTGTCTATGAAAGATCGCTATAAGCGATAAGACCGCCTTTGCGCACCATTTGTTGATTGACTGTATCATTTTATTCTTGTATATTTGTTTTTTTTTTTTATATGGTATGCAATAAAGTATTAAATAAATAAATATTATAATAAGGTTTTTTTTCATTTCATTTTTCAGGGTCGGCGCTAAAGGGAACGCTACATGTGAATTAAGTAACTTGAGCGAAAGTGAAATAAAGGAAAAGAATCTATTCCAAAAAAATCCAGATTATGACGTCTACGTCCGAAGGTTTAATTGTGAACAATCAGCCCCAACACCGATAGAGCAACCATTTGAAAGTAATGAAAATGGACCACAACACAAGCCAGTTATCCGTCCAAGCGACGAAGAAGCCAAGAAACCTTTATCTGATGATCTTAATCCTTACGAGTCGAGTAGACCCCAACCTTCATATGCAGCTAATAGACCATATAAGCCAAGCTATAACCAAGTCAACCATGAAAGACCTGATGATTATGGAGCATACAAACCAGATAACGATAGACCACCTAGTTATGGAGATCATAAGCCTCACGAAGCGCCATATAGACCGTACAGGAATGCATCTAGACCAGACCCTTACGATCAGCTCTATTTTCAAGATCCTTCCAAAAAACCACGTCCCGCTCTATGGAGACCAGATCCCTATCACCCTATTCTACCTGGTGATGAGATTCAAGACATTTATGGATCAGAGCCTTCCAGACCTCAGCGTCCAGATTATGTAACTGAAAAACCACAATACCAGTATATAATAAGACCTAATAGAAAACCATATACCAAACCCGAAGACCAAGGCTATTATAATCAAGCAAAGCCTGATTACCAGAAACCTGATCAATATTATTCTGCTCATCCTAATGGTCCTATAGGACCCCCAGTAAGACCCTACAAGCCCACAAGACCCAACGATAAGCCCAGTTACAGTTATACTGACCAATATGCCAGCAATTATGGAACGTCTCAAGATAACTCAATTTACTTGGAAATATATGATCCCCCACGACCATATAGACCTAGTGTAAATGAGAGACCGTACTACGGAGCTGGAAGTTCAGGTCAAAAATATGGCCAAAGTTATGGATATAATAGTTTTTCAAATCAAAATTCGTATTCTCAGAGTCAATTACAATACGGCTCTAATTCTTGGAATTATGATAGTCAACGACCTCAAAAACCTACATATGGAAATGATTTGTCCAATCAGAATGATGATGTTGGCTATGGATCCAGACCAGCTTATAAGCCGAAACCTTCATATGGTTCGCATAGCCATCTCAGTCAAAGTTCCCATAATCAAGCTTTATACGACGAAATGTATGCCACCAACCAACAGTACTATAATCAAGGCCATGGAAGTGGTTACGGCACCCAAGTATCGAGTACATATGGTGGTAGTCAAAATCAATACCAACAGGAATTGCATTCTAGCAGCCAATATGGAAATTCACAAAGTGGGTACGCTAACCAATTGACCGGTCACAATAATCGCCCATCAAATCAATATGGTCAAAGTGGTAACAGTGATCCACCGTCGAGTAATTATGGCGGACAATCTAGCCACGAGTATGAACCTACTTATGGCGATAAGAACCAGGTAACGAATACTCAAAGTGGTTATGGAAATCAAGTTTCAAGTTCGTATGGTGGTCAGACTAACCAGTATGGGTCTAGCCAGGTAACTCAAAATAATAAATATTCTACCACTGAAAGTGGTTATGGCAACCAAGGTACTAGTAGTAACGGCGGTCACTCTAATCACTATGGTGCTAATCAAGATTCAGAAAGTAACAAATATTCAACTACTCAAAGCAGTTACGGTAACCAAGACACTAGCGGGTATGGAGGACAATCAAACCAGTACGGATCCGGTCAAGATTCACAAAACAACAAAAATCCTACCTCTCAAAGTGGTTATGGTAGCCATGCTCCAAGCACAGGTTCACAGAGCAACAAATATGGTAGCAACCAAAGCGGTTACGGCAATCAAGCCTCGAACAGTTATGACCAGCAATATGGCTCCCATCAAGATACTCAAAAGAATAAAATTCCTAACTCTCAAAGTGGTTATGGCAGCCATGCTCCAAGTACAGGATCACAGAGCAACAAATATGGTAGCAATCAAAGCGGCTACGGCAATCAAGCCTCAAACAGCTATGACCAGCAATATGGCCAAGGTTCACAAAACAACCAATATAATTCCCAAAGCGGTTATGGTAATCAAGTAAGTAATTATGGCGAAAATCAATACAACTTGGACTATGCCAATTACCACGGCAGTCATCTTGGATATGGAATCCATCACTTATACGGAATAAAACCAGGTAGTTATGGAAATGAACCAAATGATTATAAACCAGCCAATAATGAACCATACGAATATCAAAAGCCAAACAGACTTAACGATAGACCAAGTTATCAAGACACCGCCAAACCAACATATGATTTACAAGCATCATCAGGCTATGGGCATCGTGATAAAGATTATACCGGAAACCGGACACCGGATACTGGTCCCGGTTTTGATAGACCGGATCTAAAACCTGGTTACAACGTGGGGCCAATTGGGGATAGGGTGACGTCACGACCAGTGGCCGTTGGACAGTATCGGAGAGAACCTGGAAAAGATATTTCATATGAAGGTTAGTTTTCTTTATATAATGATTATCAGAAGTATAAGTCTTGGTGAATTTTCACGTCTTCACGAGGAAAGTCATTTAATGATTTCGATTTTATTTGTTTTAGAAGCATGTATATTTATTTATGTATATATTAGGAAACAAAGAGCAAAATAAAACATTAAATTAAAAAAAAAAACGAAAAAATTCTTAAACCGACAATGTTTCCAATAATAATAAACAATACATTAAAAAAAAGAGACATTAATAAAAAATATTTTAAAATACTATACATAATAATACAAGTATCAGGAGAAAAAGTCAAAGTGTCATTATTAATATAAGTTATTATAAAAATTTACTAGAGGTAGAGCTTAGAGAGTGCAAGCTCGTCTGGATATCTCCAGACGACTCACTCATCAGAATATTCTCCGCAAAACAGCAGTACCTTGTTGAAGGGTGAGTGATCCAGTGTAATTACAGGCACAAGGGACATAAAATCTTAGTTTCCAAAGTTGGCGCATTGGCGATGTAAGCGGTTGTTAACATTTCTTGCAATGCCAATGTATATTGGCGTTGGTGACCACTTACCATCTGGTGGTCCATATGCTCGTCCTACCTATACTATAAAAAAAGTTATTTAAAATTAATCACAGACTGATTTCATTTAATTATAAACAATTATATGGGTTTATAGTTATTATGCACATGTGGGTCTATTCCAATGGATTCATCAGATATTGTATTCCAAAACAGTTTGAAGGGTGAGTGAGCCAGTGTAACTACAGGCACAAGGGACATAACATTTTAGTTTCCAAGATGCTTCGGCAATGTACGCGATGATTATATATTTCTTACAATGCCACAACAGTATAAAGTATTGCTTGCATTTAAATGGTACGCATATCCCCGATTTTCATAATTCCACGAGTTACTTCAAAAAATCACAGCTGTATACACTTCTAAGAGTTAAATTTTATTTTCAACATAGCATATTTGCTTAGATGCCTTTTTGTTTGAGTCTGACTGACCAGGTATTGCACTCTCTTCAGTACTCAAAAGATAAATACGACGTTATAATGATTTTAGCATTCATGTTTTTTAATATTGTATTTGAGTTTTAAGGGTCAGTGAGCCAGTGATTACAGTCAAAATCAAAATATAATTTATTTAAGTAAGACCACGTTTTAGTAGTAATTTTACAAGATCGTATTACAGTTAACTCGAGCGTGTTGGGTAAGGGGACAGTTATGTGGTAAAAGAGTAGCTTATGTTCTACCTCGAGATTCAAGCTTGCTTTATTGCGGAAAACAACATCTCCGAACTGCACAACTTGTAATGTACCTGATGACCTCTTGCGCGGATTGATGGAATGTGCTCAGAACGAATCAGTTAGAACTAAACTTAATTTAGATATAAAATCTGTTGGACAATGCAATGTGATTCTGGCTGATCCAATGTCAAATTTCGAAAAAAATGTTGGCCAAATTAAGTCATAGACATTTGATTAGTTAAGTTAGTTTTAAGTTTAATTTATATAATCTTTGTATCCTCATAACGAATCCTCAACCAGGGCGACATGTTCGCTGAAGCGTAACAGTCATATTAACAGTCATACCTCAGAAATACGCGAATCTTACTAGTTACTTTTTCACAATGAAATTAGTATATGTATAACCTATTCCAATGGGAAAAGAAATAAATGTAAACACACCGTAGATTTACAAATTGCATGCGATTGTCAAATCGTTCTTCATTATTATGCACTGTAAACAGTTCTTGATTAATTGTTGTATTATGAATAAGGGTATTATTCATAATACAACACTATTCCAATTAATTAGTTATAACCGAATACAACTTCGCGGACATTGAAAACGCCATCTTTTCGCGTATCCATAGTGAATGCCATAGATTATTCAAGATGTCGACCAATGACATCGCGTCAATTGATATCGACGACCAATGATATCGCATTAATTCGGTCTCAAATTTGTTTATTTATGTTTATTCCTGTTGTGGTTGGAATAGGTTATACGTAAACTATATAACATCATAGTTATGGTTGACATCACAAGAATGTACCAATGGATATGATCGAACTCATTTGTCCGACTTTGTCAATTCATGTTCCAATTTCAAATAATAAAAAAATGGCATATAGTGGTTTTGCGGTTTAAATGTAAACAGCTTACGTCAAACATATAATATTGTCTTAATCTTGGTTTCTCTATTTGCAATAGAATAGATTTCTAATAGGCCAATATACGAAAGCCCACATAAATCAGTCCCAGTACATACTGCCTGGCTAAAATTCACAGTAGCAGCGCGATGTCTGGAAGTTGAAAGTGAGTACACTCCCATGCCTCGAAAAGCATGGTGGCCGGTGGTCATGCACCTGAACTCTTTCTAGTCATGTCGGTTTGTCGTCCCATCGGATTATGACAGTTACGGAATAGAGAGTGCACCTGTGTTTGCGCACACACTTGTGCACTATAATATGTCCTGCGCAGTTGGATAATCTCTTGAGATTGGCTGACAAGTCCGAAATCGGTCTGGATAACATTATTTCACATATAATACATCATACAATATATTATATATGTAAAAGTTTTCACATAACTTCCACGAGTCCGTTAATTCCGCATGTATCAACAACCTCGTGCCTTTGTTTCAACACAAATCCGGACAATTGTTGTTTTATAATGCAACCAACTGACCGGTAAGGGCGTGACCTTACATTTTGTTTTCAAAAATACTATATACATATTACACTGAGTTTTATATTTAACTAACTGTGACCAGCGGTTTTACCCGCGTATATTGAATAAAAATATAATGAATAAAAATCAGGCCAGAACCTTCCTCGAGAACTAAACAACACAAAAATATTTTTGAAATTCGAACTAGTTGTTCCTGATATTAGCCGGATCAAACAAACAAACTCTTCAGCTTTATATATTAATAGAGATGTATTTTATAAAACGAAGTTCTCTTACGCGGCTTACAGTCGAGTGTACAAAGGAGGTTGAGATCATAATTATGGTGTAACAAAAAAACAGTAATATAATCAATTACAATCTATTTTTTAAAACACTCGAGTCGAAAAAATATCGCACAGAACTTCGTTCCTGGCGAGAGTTTTTTTTTAATTTTTGTGTTTTACGATAAAGTATAAAGTAAACTAAAAGTAACATCTAATGTTTTTTGTGTTTGAAAAAAAAAAAACATTTTTACTTTTTCTTTGATCAATATAAGAGCGTAATTTTCATGCAGAGTATTTATTTATTACTTATTATACTAGTATTATTAAAATATTATATGCTTCAGAAACGCTGTGACAGTTATGCGAAATTATTGTTTGTTACTTTAATGTCACTTTGGGCTCATGACTACTTATTAAGAGAAAAGTAATACATTTAAGTAGTCACCATAAAATCATCTATTTTTTTTATTTAAAGGGTACATCAACATCGCACATATTAAGCACTTATAGATTAACAACTTAAGGCTATTATTACTTCTAATATGAGGGTTATACAGATTTTCCTTGCCAAGTACAGTCAGCATCATATAAGTAATAGACAATAACACCAAATACATATAAACACAGTTGTTTATATGTATATAATAATCGTGTACATTACGTTTTATTTGAGGCTGAATGTACAAGATAAATTGTGAGTCGTCGATATTAGCTCAAAGTTTGCAGTTGAAATAAATAAATTGACTTAATTGTATTGTGAAAATCAAATGAAGGAAATCTCAACGAAGGCATTTTTAGAAATTAGTGTAATGGCTTGTTCTTGTATTAATTGTATTGCGTTTTAATTGACAAAGATAATTTCACTCAGGACTGAACACTGAACAGGATAACTGAACGGATAGCACTAACTCGTATATTACTCACTAACTTTATTGTAACGCTGTGTTATAGGTTGATAGGTGAATTATCCAGTGTAATTACAGACGAAGTGGATATAGTTTCTTAGATCCTATGCTCTTCTTGCAGCAATGGATGGACGAAGGTCATCGCAATTTCACCATTAACAATTACGTCACCCATTTGCTTCGCAATGTCTCTTTTTATAGTACGCAGATGGGCAAACGGCCACCAACGCCCATAGATATTGTCATTGTATCATTTTAAGAAATGTTAACCATATATGTGGTAACTAAGATGTCTTGTACCTGTAATTACACTGGCTCACTCACCCTTCAAACCGGAACACAACAATACAAAGTACTGCTGTTTTGCGGTAGAATATCCGATGAGTTTTTTTTTTATTGTATAGGAAGGCGGACGAGCATATGGGCCACCTGATGGTAAGTGGTCACCAACGCCCATAGACAATGGCATTGTAAGAAATGTTAACCATCGCTTACATCACCAATGCGCCACCAACCTTGCGAACTATGATGTTATGTCCCTTGTGCCTATAATTACACTGGCTCATTCACCCTTCAAACCGGAACACAACAATAGTACTGCTGTTATCTGATGAGTGGGTGGTATCTACCCAGACTAGCTTGCACAAAGCATTACCACCAGTGTCTTCGTGGAATAACTTAAAAAATATACCCATCCGCGTCTCAAATAATCAACGTCCGCTCAGAATAGTTAATAACAATACCATGATTATCCCAACCGGTAAGTTCCCCCATTTTTTACTTAATATAATCCCACATAATGGGAGGTCTAAGCAATTTGGCCCGAGCCTACCGCTTGCAATTTACTTTACAAGTGTTATGGTTTAAATCATGAGATAGTCAGTTCATATTTTCTATCCTTGTTTTTTTTGTATTTGGAATAATAGTGCAATAACTTTTACTTTTACTTGGTGGTAGAGCTTTGTGCAAGCTCGTCTGGGTAGGTACCACCCACTCATCAGATATTCTGCCGCAAAACAGCAGTACTTTGTATTGCTGTGTTCCGGTTTGAAGGGTGAGTGAGCCAGTGTAATTACAGGCACAAGGTACATATCATCTTTGTTCCCAAGGTTGGTGGCGCAATGGCGATGTAAGCGATGGTTAACATTTCTTACAATGTCATTGTCTATGGGCATTGGTGACCACTTACCATCAGATGGCCCATATGCTCGTCCGCCTTCCTATACAATAAAAAAAAACTTGCATTAAAAAATAGTACCCGTGTTATTGCCTCCACTAGTGACAGGAGGGCTGGTTCATTTTTCGCCCAGAGAATCGGAATTTCGATTCAAAGGCGAAATACTGCTAGCATTCTTGCCACCATTCCACGCGGTCGCGACTTGTATAGTAATTATCTTTAATTTTTATTTAAGGCTTTAATCCCTTCAGGGCGTAAGGTGGTCCGTTTTTTTTTTTTTTTTTTTATATCATGGGAAGGCGGACGAGCATATGGGTGACCTGATGGTAAGTGATCACCAACGCCCATAGACATTGGCGTTGTATGAGATGTTAACCATCTCTTACATCGCCAATGCGCCACCAACCTTGGGAACTAAGATGTTACGTCCCTTGTGCCTGTAATTACACTGGCTCACTCACCCTTCAAACCGGAACACAACAATACCAAGTACTGCTGTACCGTTGTTATAAGCTGATAAACTTAGTGTGATTTTCATTCACAAAATACTCTATTGCTAAATGACATTTTAGTATCATACTTTAGATGACCTGTTGTTGTAGTCTATAGTGAGATTTCAACAAAAAACCGTATTCCGTGGTCATTTTGTCATAAACTCTTAACTTGGACCATCCATGGAAGATAGTAATCTGATATCGGCGAATCTTTTTGTGTACGAAACTTATTGTTAAAGTTATATCATATTGTAGCTGTTTGTCTGTTTGTCCTTCACTATTGTCTATTATTCTATGTACTATTTATGAGTTTTGAACATTATTATTTTATTGTTCTGCCGTAATAGCTTAATTTGGTATAAGGTTTCCTGTTAGTATCACTTTTTGCGTATTTGATAAATGTTTTCAATGTATTGGGTTTCGATTAACAATTTATATTTATAATTATTAGGTTTTATAAATAATAAATTGAGTAAGAGTTCTAGTTATATTGAGTGACAGAGTACACATGAGATTGTAAAATTATCAAAAAGGAAGGAATAAAGGAGTGTTGCCACTCTTACAAAAAAAAAATATGAATACTAATGTTTATGGTTACCTTTAATGATGATAATTTAATATATACCATTTATTTATTTAATTAAGGTTCTTCAATAGAGAATACGCACTTACAAGTACATTGAATCGTGGAAAACTATTGTAAAATATGTAAACTCCTTCCATTCCAGAGGCCCTAGCCAAGTTGACAGTCTACAATCGTAAACGCTAATAGAAAACTAAACAAATGTATGAGAATGACATCTCTCAACGATAAGTCACGTGGTCATTCTCATACAATTTTTAGTTTTCTATTAGCGTTTACAATTGTAGAATGTCAACTTGGCTAGGGCCTCAGGATAGATAGCTTATACTATCAGACAGACAATTTATTGTTAAATATTATCTCTAATTAAATAGATAAAGTCTAAATAGTATTCTTTAAAATTTAGGAAGAAGATCGGAATTCTATTGTTTTACGTATCTTCAAGGTTTTTACAACAATGGGTCTCTAAATTATTTACTATACTGTCGCGGTGACTTCATTGTACAAAAAATATATGATTCAATTTATGTATAGCTTATATATCAAAAGGAACCGAGTCCTGTGTTTTTTTTGTATGGCATTAACTTTATACCTATTTATGTAATGAATGATGTTATATGAATGAATTAACGTTGAGCTTTGTGCAAACTCTGGGGCTGGGTAAGTACCACCCACTGTTCAGATATTCTACCGCAAAACTGCAGCATTTGTTATTGTTGTGTTCCGGTTTGAAGGGTGAGTGAGTCAGTGTTAGTATAGGCAGTGCCTATGCCTATTAGGCACAAGGGACATAACAAGGTTGGTGGCGCATTGGCGATGTATCATCTCTTACAATGCACTTCGGCACTGGCCTATGGGCGTTGGTGACTACTTATCATCAGATGACAGACATGCTCGTCCGCCTACCTATCCTAAAAAAAGAAAAATAAATGTTAGTATTTAAGGTGTTCTTCTGTTACATTATGTTCTGCAACCCTTGCAGATATTGAGTGCAGTGCAGTTTTTTTTGGTCGCCACCACATACATAGGCGCTGTTTTGAAATTTTAAGCAATCCTTACATCGCCAATACGCCATCAATCTTGGGTACTAAAATGTTATGTCCCTTACCTGTACTTACACTGGCTCACTTATTCAAAAGTTCACTATGTGAAAATAAACTTGAACTGAAATAACTCTATTAGTTTAATATTTTTTTTCATTTCATCTTTATATATGTACGTGTTTATATACAATAAAATATAATATAAGTATGATTATGTACTGTGAGTTCGCGGAATAATCGTTTGAAGTTTTTGCTTCGTGGCTTGAAAGGTTTTATCTTTCGCACCAATGTAATGATCAAAGAGTCAGTGCTTTATAACCTGAAAATTGAATCTTGTTTTCAGAGAAGCAAAAACAAAATCTAACGCCACAGGCTGGTCAATGAAATTACGTCATAATTTATAACGCCCAAAACATTTAACAACAACCACCAATACACTAAAAAATGTCATGTATTAAATTTTTTTTTGATTAAATCAACATATAACTTGTCTAATTAGATAACTTTTATTTTATCGGAATTTTACTTGGTGGTCAGACGGTCTACCGTTCTATATATATGAGCAACATTTAACAACGTCCACCGAAAACACAGTAGTTTATAATGAATTGAAATAAATTTATCATTAAGATTATAGCTTGACTAATCTATACTAATATATAAAGCTGAAGAATTTGTTTGATCCGACCAACTTGGTGGTAGAGCTTTGTGCAAGCTCGTCTGGGTAGGTACCACCCACTCATCAGATATTCTACCGCAAAACAGCAGTACTTGTTATTGCTGTGTTCCGGTTTGAAGGGTGAGTGAGCCAGTGTAATTACAGGCACAAGGGACATAACATCTTAGTTCCCAAGGTTGGTGGCGCATTGGCGATGTAAGAGATGGTTAGCAGCTCTTACAACGCCAATGTCTAGGGGCGTTGGTGACCACCTACCATCAGGTGGCCCATATGCTCGTCCGCCTTCCTATGCAAAAAAAAAAAAAATCTCAGGAACTACAGGTTCGAATTTAAAAACTATTTTTGTGTTGTATAGTCCTTTTATCGAGGAAGGCTCTAAGCTGATTTTTATATTTTTATTAATTATGCTGACTAGCTGACAAGTTGTGCCCCGCGGTTTCACCCGCGGTGGTAACAATATATAAATAAAAATTTTAACAAAACAAAAACCGACTTCATAGGAAAAACAAATTAATATGCACTAAAAAGTAAAAAATAATTGCGTATTCTTCTATAATTTGATAATTAACTTACTATTTTCTACTCATCAATATGTAGGTACGAATGTGTTGTGTGGTTGATAATGTATTTACAATTATTGTTATTTTTGGAGTCGATGTCACCCAGTCGAAAGTTATGAGGTAAAAAACACAAAAAAAAAATTACATACAGACGAATTGATATCCACCTCCACCTTTTTTGAAGTCGGTTAAAAATAGTTTGGCTAATTAAATAACTTTTATTTGAAGAATTGATCATCCACTCATATTTAATAGCTAAACAGCAATACTTAGTATTGTGTTCCCGTTTGAAGGGTGAGTGAGCCAGTGTAACTATAGACGAAAGAGACATAACATCTTAGTTACCAAGGTTAGTGGCACATTGGCGATGTAAAGAGTAGTTAATATTATTGTACCAATGTATATCTACCATCAGGTACGGAGGTATATTTGTTTGCCTTACAATTTGATTAAAAAAAAAAGTTTAATATCGTCGTATCTTCTTACGTTTTTTCTAACAATAAATGTCATTTTGATAAACTATAGGTCGTAATCGTTTCCTCTGAAATTACTCGGACTCGACTCGGTTAATGTGAGCACCAAGGTTGTTGAATTTATGAGCTGTTTGTTTCGTTTTTTTTAAGAATGAGTGTCATCCTCTTAAGAACACACATAGATTCATATATTCGATATATATTTGAACATTACTCCGAGATTCTTATGAATGGACACATTATACTCAGAAATAAGACCGGACTTCAATGAAATTAATATATTATTTGCTATCATAAAATCCTTATATATAATTTGGCGCGCGATGCTCGTAAGATATTTTTTCTCGTAATATGTGAATCCGTTTCCCGCCAAAAATGGAACCTGTCATTGTTCTTGCTTACAGATAAAAAATATAGAATATTGTTGTTTATTATGAAAAATGACAGTCACTCTTAAGTTATATTTAATAATAATACGTATTATGTTCAATATTATATATCAAAATATTATTGACTCTTATATATATTTAATTGGTATTGATTGAATGTATTAATTGAAAATGCTTCTTATACATATTAGATTTCTCGGTGATAGAGCTTTGTGCAAGCTCGTCTGGGTAGATAATAGACATTGACATTGAAATAAATGTTAACCATCGCTTACCAATGCGCCACCAACTTTGGGAACTAAGATGTTAAACATTGTGCCTGTAGTTAATTACACTGGACCGGAATACAACAATACCAAGCACTGCTGTTTTGCGGTTGAATATCTGCAGTGTGGGTGGTACCTATCCAGACTAGCTCGAACAAAGCCCTACCACCTAGTGAAATGACGGTGAATATTTCATAATTTTCCAAAAATTTATTTATTTAATCGTTCGTACTGAAATCATTGGTATTTGGTATCATATTTATACAGATAACTCTAAGCCCGCCTTTTAAAGTCGGTGGATCGTCCAGGTGTAAAGTGTACAACCTTGTTTGTTTGTATGTCCTTGTCTTCCAAAATCAGTTAAGTGCAATGTGTGCAATTAATACATGCAGTAATTCAATCCAATTAGCTAAAATTTAACGCATTTTTAACCTGATTAGTGATTAAAATACAATCTAGTGAATATACTGTCATTTTTTTAATCTATTAAAAAAAACAATTTTAAGAATTAATAAGTTGCCAGTGTATGAAGAATTCTAAACGGGAACTGAAAAAAATGTTTGTCTATAATATTTTCATTACGTTCGATTTTTGAAAGAAAAAGAGAAAGGATGTGTATTCTGAATTTAAATAAAAATAGTTACTAAAATATTATTATTTTCAATTTAGAATATTTTTAGTCTGATATTACGAACAGTCAATGCCTGTGTACAATGGTAGGATATATTAGGTTTTTGCTTTATAAATTCTGTTTTTGAGACAATAGTACGAGCGAATTTATCTGATTGAATCATGGACGTGAGAAATATGTGGATATAACTTTTATTAAAGAAATGATTTATTAAAATTGCTATAATTTAATAATATTAAAAATAATTGAATATTCATGAATTTTTTCAGTCAAAAATGATAACGTTTATTTTGACGGTGTATTTGAATATTTATTAAATGCAAATAATATTCTAATAATCTGTTTAATATGCTAATATAAAGTCAGCATTTATATAGATTTTGTTATAACTTTACGGGCTATTTAAATTAAATTTAATAATTAAGGAATGCAGATTTTTTTTAATTTACACATTTTTTCATTGATCTTCTAAGAAACTTGCGAGTTAAAATATTAAACAAAATAATTAATTGCAAAATTAAAAAAGCATACCAAATTAATTTTCCATTTTTAAATATATTTTTTGTTATTAAACTAATTGTCAGTTTTTTAACAATTAAAAAATGTATATGAATGAACGTAACACAAATACATTTGAACATAATACAGCATTCATGTCCACATTATTCTGTCAGGTATATGGCACTTGCATATAAGCCTATGTCCGACAATGCCACCGTTCAGTCGACTTGTTACGCGCCGTAACCTCTGACCCACATACCGTAGCCATATTTCGAACATGCGAAAATAAAAAAAAAACATATAAAAACTTTTTCATTCAAGTCAGAGCTCGTTGATTTTGACAGATAAATGCGCGGGAAATAAATCAATCGAAACAGTTTCGTCGCGTCAATTTAAATATGATTATTTTTTACAAAAATAGAACTGAAATATTAAATTTTATTCACATTTATAAAAGTAAATGTTTTCATGTTTTATAGGGTATTCGAAATTTGAATTTGTGTTGGATAATGCTATTGTGTAAAAATGAAGTTTTGTGTTGTGTTTTTATGTTTGTGTGTGTGTGCCGCTGTTGGTTCAAGGGTTATACTTGTGGAGAACGCACCGAGTATGTATTTAATTATTTCTTTAATTTACTAGCTACGTACATAGCTACTTGGGTATAAATAATTTGGTTTGCATAAATTAACGATTGCATCTTTTTTATTTTATTGTACTCTTTATTACGTACACATAATTACGTAAGCTTTAAAACACGCATCCCTACTAATAAAATAAATGCGAAAGCGAGTTTGTTTGTTTGTTTATTATAAAATTTCATAGTCGTAGTCCAGGAGTATAAAAAAAAGTACAAAAAAAGTATATAATAACACATGTAATAACAGCCTAAGTAGTTAAAAAAAATGAAAAATATGTGCAACACAAAAGGCGGTCTTATCAATTACCTAAGTTAAGAGATATAAAAATAAGATACGATACGATTTATTATAGAAATACTTTGTGTATTTGAATAATAATACAGCAATTAAATATGATTCATATAGTTTACATATTAAATTAATGTACACAGTTAACTCATAGTAAAAAAAGGGGTGTACCGACGATTTTTCAATCTTTCATTCATAAAAGGTACGACTTTTATATCATTTAAGCCCACTCGCTTAAGAATCGGTATATTATTAATAATTCTTAAAAATAAATTGTTTGCTGAAAAAAGTAGCTTACTTTCTTAAATAAATAAATCAGTAAAAAGACAGCATTTTGGGCGTACGATAAAATCAATAATATTTAAAATTATTGATATCTATACTAATATATAAAGCTGAAGAGTTTGTTTGTTTGATCCGGCTAATCGCAGGAACTAGTGGTTCGAATTTAAAAAATATTTTTTGTGTTTTAAAGTCCTTTTATCAAGGAAGGCTCTAGGCTGATTTTTATTCATTATATTTTTATTAATTATACGCGGGTGAAACCGTGGGTCACAGCTAATATATTAATAAAGATCAGAACCTTCAAAGGACTTTGTATACCTCTCCTATATACATTTATTAAGAATATAACGGCTTTACCTATAAATATTGTTTAGATAAACAATTATGCTTCGATCATCAATACTTGGGTTCAAGCCCGGGCAGGCACCACTGAATTTTCAAGTGCTTAATTTGAGTTTATAATTCATCTCGTGCTTGACGGTGAAGGAAAACATCGTGAGGAAACCTGCATGTGTCAAATTTCACTCAAATTCTGCCACATGTGAATTCTGCCAACCCGCATTGGAGCAGCGTGGTAGAATAAGCTCTAAACCTTCTCCTCAAAAAAGGGGAAGAGGCCTTAGCTCAGCAGTGGGACATTCACAGGCTGTTACTTTACTACTTCTTTACAACAATACTACTAGATAACGCGTCACGAACAAATGTGGAACCGACCATAAAATGAAGAAAACGATGCATATATAATAATAAATTCAACCTAAGCTATGCTTTGTTCCCGAGCAATAAAGTGCGGTTTAGATTGTATTGACATTCACTTACGATCTTACGCCATGAATGACAGAAATACGTAGGAAATTTAAAATAAAGGTTGTTCCATATTCAACCTTATTTCCTTAGCAATAACTTATGATTGGACCATACTAATTTGAAATAACCTCACAAACGTCATTGTGTTCTTATTTTCGGGCCGTTTTTGAAGCGCTTACCGCTAATCTAGTACATAATTGATCGAAGCAGTTATGTGTCTTTTTCTTTCGAATGACAGATCAATAATGACAGATACAAAAAAATCTATGTACACGTCGACTAAACCGCGATTATATGTTTGGCATTTATCTTGTATGAAAATCAACAAATTTTTATTTGTTATTTATATTTTTTTAAATATAGTATTAATCTTCTGTCAATGTTTTTTTTATATGGGATTTAGTTTTATGCAATCGTCAATATCCAGATATCCTTAATTGTATTCTATTTGAATAGTCGTATAGTACACATTCCATAGTTGAGTAGTATTTACAACACGGCGCACTCTAAGTTTGCCGGTCCGACTCCGGCCGGTTATCAACTTTGGGAACTATGATGTTATGTCCCTTGTGCCTGTTGTTACACTGGCGCACTCGTCCTCCATTCGGAACGCAAAAATACTAAGGATTGCTAACTTTCCATTACCTACACTTGTTTTATCATGCACTCACTATCTGCAACAGTAACGGCCGAATACTGAAACGTCATTCAAATATGAAGTGGAACTTAATTATTTGAGACGCCGTTAATTTAAAATCTCGCGTACTAAATTTGAAATTAATGGCGTTCCAAATAATTAAGTCCCACTTAATATTTGAATGACGTTTCAGTATTCGGCCAATAATGTAACAGAAGGACACAAAAAATACAAAAAAAAAATTAACAGGATATGGCGGACGAGCCACCAATGGTTGTGCACCATATGGTAAGTGGCCACCAACGCCCATAGACACTGCAAGTGTAAGAACTGATAACCATCGCCTATATCGAAAATGCGTTCCATGTGCCTGTAATAAGACTGACTCACTCACAATTCGAACCAGAATACAACAATGACAAGTTCTGCTGTAATGCGGTGGAATATCTGATGACTGATTGGTACCTAACCAGACAGGCTTGCACAAAGTCCTACTAGTATATTATGTACGTATGTAATTAATTGTACACTAACTTCGAATGAGCGGAACCGATGATCGTGGGTTCAAACCCGGGTAAGCACCACTGAATTTCATGTGCTTAATTAATGATTATAATTCATTTCATTCTTGACGGTGAATGAAAACATCGTGAGGAAACCTGCATGCCTGTGTCAAATTTCACTGAAATTCTGTCACATGTGGATTCCACCAACTCGCATTGGAGCAGCGTGGTGGAATAAGCTCATAACCTTCTCTTCAAAAGAGAAGAAGGATATTCTCAGGCTTTTACTTTACTGTCAGCTTCATCCATCAATTAGTGTTCGACAATTAATCCCCAAACTATTCCCATTATTCTTCGTCATAATTGGGTTTTTGAAAAAAAAAATTGTGATAAATGGAAAGATCATATATAAGTTTTATAACAAAACTATTTATAGTTTTTTTTTATCCGCTATAATTAAAAAGTTATATCAAATTAAAAATATTTGTTTGAATCCAGTACCGAAAACACGCCGACAGTTCTCGAGCAAACCCGAGCGCGTGTGACGACACAATGTTAATTTCTACTCATTGTAGCATACAGCTGGTACAGTGTTTAACCGATAATATCTCGTTAATATCGTCAATACATCGATAAATTCTTTTAACATTGTGACGTCACAAACATAGCGACCCATCGTGGCGGGTTCTTAGTCACGTGGTTATTATAAAAATTTTATCAACTTTTAATTGTTAATAATTAGTTGAAAAAAAATTTAAAAGTTTTTCGCATAAATTATACATATAATTAATGCGAAATTATATTTATAGGCTATGCGATGCCACTATATTTGATATGAAAGGGCTTAAACACCACCTTTCACATATATATTTCTAGCTCTTGAATTTATTAGCATTAATTCGATAATTGCGTATAGTTTATGGAATCATTTTTCCTTCACCGCCGAGCATGAAATCAATTATTAACACAAATTAAGTTCACTAATGCGGTTTACTCGGTGGTAGAGCTTTGTGCAAGCTTGTCTGGATAAGTACCACCCACTCATCAGATATTCTTAAGCAAAACAGCAGTACTTGGTATTTTTGTGTTCTGGTTTAAAGGGTGAGCCAGAGAAATACAGGCACAAGGGACATAGCATGATAGTTCCCATGGTTGGTGGCGCATTGGCGATTTCTTACAGTGTCAATGTTAGTGTTGGTGAGAACTTACCATCAGGTGACTCATATGCTCGTCCGCCTATCTATGCTATAAAATAATGCTATTCAATGAGAAATGACGTCACTACTCACCAGTGACATGTAGTCAACCAATTTATGTTGATATACAATTTTGATACGTGTATTCATGTAAATGTTATAAAAACCTTCAAGTAGAGAGCTTACTCTTTCCTCCAAGGCCGGCAATGCACCTGCAAGTCCTATGTTGCAGGTGTCCACGGGCGGTGGTAGTCACTTTTCATCAGGTGAGCCTCCTGCTCGTTTGCCCCTCTTACATAATAAAAATAAAATACGCATAGGCTTCCTTCCCAAGCATGTGTCCTTTTGGCCCTAGGATAAAAAAAACCACTGCCTGTATAATTGATACTATTTCTCCTGGAAATGCATGTTTCTTCTTATCTCTCCAAATACCCTCAGAGACAAGGCGAAAGCCCAGCGACGGGATTTAATATATATGAAAACCTGTAGGTCTGTAAGTCTGCGTCAATGGGTCACTTTGTTATCTTGATCGAAATAAATCATACTTATTTGCAATTATAATATGAAGGTCAGTTTTTGCACACATGAAATCATCAGCTATTTAGTAGGTGAATTGGATTAGTCACTATTGTTGTATAGCTAGCTTCCGTTCGCTGCTTCGCCTACTTGGGAGGGGAGAGTTATGTACCTTATGTTCTCTTCTGTACTCTTGACAAATGTGTATTCACTTTCATGATTATATGTTGAGTGAGATGTGTAATTGTAACAAACAAATAAACAAAGTCTGGAATACCCTTCCGACCTTCGTATTTCTCACCACCTACGTATATATGGGGGGTACCTTCAAGTCTAGAGTGAAGGCTCCTTCTATACAAGCGCGTTCCACCTTAGGCTGTATCATCACTTCCCATCAGGTGTGATAACATTCAAGCTTATATGTTTAAAAAAAACAAACACAGTTTATCTTTTATAATATTAGTTAAGATAAAATAAGGAAATCGGAAATAATCAGTCTCTTAGATGAAGGTTTTATAAAATGTTATAAGGATAGTAATGAGGGTGACACGTATAATAAAAGTGAGTAGGTAATAGTTTTAGAGAAAAGGAGGAGAGGAATACCACCGTCAGATTTCTTTATTTTTTTAACCGGTTTTAACCGGTCGGTCGCTCGGTTAAGAATCTTAAATCGTCTCTTGATTCTTTTAAATATTATTTAAACAGATTTGAGTATAAATTTTATGTTCATAAATCGTTTTTTTGTTTTTATTTTGTATTGGGATTTTAGCTTCCAGTAATATGGTCATATTTCAGTTTAATTGACGTTGGACGTTTTCATTGCTATCTTTAAGAAAAACCGGTCATGTGCGAGTCGGATTCGCGCACGAACGCATGAATCTATAAAAACGGCAAAAAAATCATGTCTGTTGTATGGGAGCCCCACTGAAATATTTATTTTATTCTGTTTTTAGTATTTGTTGTTATAGCGGCAACAGAAATACAAACCTCTTTGATATTTTCAACTGTCTAACTATCACGGTTCATGAGATACAGCCTGGTGACAGACGGACAGACGGACGGACAGCGGAGTCTTAGTAATAGGGTCCCGTTTTACCCATAGGGTACGGAGCCCTAAAAATAGATTAATGTCAACATAGAAATTTAATTAATATCATTTATATGTGTTTCTCATTTGTTACAGCTTGCTTCAGACGCGTGCTAGCTGGTAAGAGAGCTCTCCGTAGTCATGTACGGAGAGTCGTGGACTGTGAGCGGCTGGAGGACTGCAGGAGGGAATGTGCGTTGGAGAAACGGTTCCACTGCGAGAGTTTTAATTATAGGTACGTTGATACACAGATTAAAAAAACTGTTGGGCTATTCTGTAAAATGAACTCGAAACTCAACGCAGGAAACAGTCATAAAATGTCAGAAGTGATATGCGATATTGACCATTATAATCATAACATTTCAATAATACACGCATCAAAATAGTATATCATCATACGTCATTTCAACGTTTCACGGGTTAGAAATGAAGTGAATTACACAATAGCACTGCAAATTCTAAGTTTGAATTTGCAATTGAATAAATGAAATGATATATTTGACGAGCCGGTTGGCGTGATTGGTAGATGCCCTGCCATTCGCGCCGCAGGTCGTGGGTTCGATTCCCACCCAGGACAGACATTTGTGTGCATGAACATGTCAGTTTGTCCTGAGTCTGGGTGTAATTGTCTATATAAGTATGTATTTACAAAAGAAAAAGTAGTATATGTAGTATATCAGTTTGTCTGGTTTCCATAGTACGAGCTCTTCTTAGTTTGGGATCAGATGACCGTGTGTGAGAAATGTCCCAGGATATTATTATTATATATGTATGTATATTTATCTCAACACAGAAAAATTACAGGTAAGTTAATTAATCAATATAAATCCGTTTTATAAAGTACACAGTCCTTTGTGAGAGAATGGTATCCGTACTTATTTATATATGGTCATAATAATTATTATTATTATTATGAATCATCTTTTGACTATACTCTAAAGCCTATTTTAAGCACAGGATGAATGCAAATAAGCAACTTACGGCCGAATACTGAAAGTTGAACAACAAACAAATACTTAGTTAAACGCTACTTAACATTGAAATTAGTATGCAAAATTTTCAATTAACGGCGTCTCAAATAATTATGTTGGACTTAATATTTGAATGACGTTTCAGTATTTGGCCGTTGGACATCGAATTGACGCGATATCATTGGTCGAAATTTTTAATCATCTTAATTTATTTATTTTATGTCGAATTAACAACAAACGTTATAATATTATTAATTTTAAAATTATTAATTTCTGCGTCTATCATATATTTAACTTGATATGATATTAAGCTAGATTGTGATCACGATGCCAGCCTGACTGATTTCGACGGGGCAATCTCAAGAGAGATGAGCAAACTGCGCTCGACATATTATAGTGCACAAGTGTGTACGAAAACCCAGATGCACTCTCTATTTCCTCACATAATCCGATGGCAATCCGATACGATCGGAAAGAATTCATGCGCATCGCTTACGTTTTTTTTTTATTGCATAGGAAGGCGGACGGGCATATGGGCCACCTGATGGAAAGTGGTTACCAACGCCCATAGACATTGACATTGTAAGAGATACATAGCTTACATCGCCAATACGTCACCAACCTTGGGAACTAAGATGTTACGTCCCTTGTGCTTGTAATTACAATGGCTCACTCACCCTTCAAACCGGAACACAACAATACAAAGTAATGTTGTTTTGCGGTTGAATATCTGATGAGTGGGTGGTGCCTACCCAGACGAGCTTGCATAAAGCTCTACCACCGAGACGTATTTTCTGAGGCACGGGAGTGTACTCACTTCCAACTTCCCATATTTTTTTATAATCCCAACCTGTTGTTTGAACACATGACCTCGATTATACAGCCACTAGAACTACAAGCCCCATAGTAAATGGTTACACTATGCCATGTACATTTAAATTGGTGTGTCATAAACCTTGTCAATAAGAAATGATCTCTGAGGTTATGCAATCTTCTCACGTATATTTCGCACGATTGTTTAAAACTAGTTCCTGTTTTGTCTGTGGTCGTATTTTTTTTTCTATAATTTTATTAGAATTCGAGATACTCGAATTGATAAAACACTTCAATTGCTGCCGTAGGTCTATTTTGGCAACAGCGTCAAAAAAACGTTTTTGTTTATGGTGGTATTTTGCTTATTTATGGTATTTCAGTACTAATAGCTATTTCGAGCAATGTCCATAGCATTTCTAGTGAATTACGTGCAAATACTTCAAACAATCCTGCCACCATTTCAAGAGCAAAAAGGAGTTCCAGTAACCTATCAAATATATTCAGAATACTGTAGGAGCTTTACTTGGTGGTAGAGCTCGTCTGGGTATTCCTCCCACTCATCAGATATTCTACCGCAAAACAGCAGTAATTAGTATTGTTGTAGTCCAGTTTGTAGGATGAGTGAGGCAGAGTAATTACAGGCACGAGGGACATGACATCTTAGTTCCCAAGGTTGGTGGCGCATTGGCAATATAAGCTATGGTCAACATTTCTTGCAATGCCAATGTCTAAAGGGCGTTGGTGGCCACTTAGCATTAGGTGGCCCATATGCTTTTCCGCCTACCTATCCCATAAAAAACTAGTTCTAGTGCAGCAATGAGGTTTTCTAATAATAGCAGAAAATCCATTGAAATATGCTGGTAGAAGCAACCCTTACTTAGTCGGCTATAGACGAAGGTGGCCCCTAATCCATGTGATATTGGCTCAAGGTATTCCAAAAATAAAATAAAATAATTTACTTATATTATTTCTCAATTACAAAAAAAAACATTTCAAGAATAACAAATAAAACCTTATTTGATATGAGAGATAAATTAAATTGTGGATAATTTATAATAGAAAGTAGTTCGTTTTTAATTTAGTTTTAGTTCTAAAGTATATTAATAAACATAAATAAATGTTATTAGTTACAATATAAAGAAATATCATTAAAGTATATTGGGTTGATGCAGAATTGTAAGTAGATTGAATGGTTAAAACATCTTACAGTTCGAATATGACCAGTAGTGACCACCTTAAAAAGATAAAGATTTAATTTACAAAATTTTATAGATTTTGTATATATCGGTTCGGAAATCCTAACAATAGATTAAGGTACTAGGAGAACATAAAAAGGCAAACAATCACGTTATACAAAGCGATGAGTGTGAATCTGCGTCTGTGTGCGAGTGTGCGTGTGCGCTTGTGTGAGTTTGTGTGTGTGTGTGTGTGTGTGTGAGTGTGTGTAATATGTTCTTTATGTATAAGATTTATTTCAATAAGGAAATTTTATTATTAGAATCTTGAACCGGTTGATAGGGTTGGTAGATACTTTCACGCCGCAGATCGTGGGTTCGATTCACACCTAGGATTTGTGTGTATGAACGTTTGTGTGTCCTGAGTCTGGGTATAGTTATCTATATAAGCATGTATTTACAAAAAGAAAAATCGTACATGTAGTATATCAGTTGTCTAGTTTCCGTAGTACGAGCTCTGCTTAGTTTGATAAGATGGCCTTGTGTGGAATGTCCCAGGATATTATTATCATATCATAAATTAGGACATATCAAATCGTTCTTATGTATATGAGAACGATATATCTATTTACAACTGACAGGCAAACCCTTCAAATAATATCGACCTCGGTTTGAAATCAGCTGTAATCATCAGCATTGTACGGCTTACCTTGTAACACAGGGACGGACTCAGTCGGAAGCGTATTGTTATATGGGAATATTTCGTGTTTTATAATTGGTTATTGTATTTTATTACATGTTTATTATTTTATTATTTATATTAATATGTTGGCTATTGTTTTGTGTAAGCATTTTAGCGCTACACGGTACTGAGAGCTCGAGTGTCAAATGTCAGTGTAGTTTCGAGTGTCAGATGACGTCAGCGTACTTGTTATTGTTAGTGCGTTATTGCATTTTATTTATACACACGTGTGTGTGTGTGTGTGTGACCAATTAATGAGCACTCTCGCTCATTCATTTTTTGTTTATGATGGCCTTATCGTTAATAAGTGCTAATTTTTAGGTATATGTAAAAAAAACATCCATCATAGCGTGATACTATAGTCCCTAGTAGTTATACTAATTAAAAAAAAATCCCACCACCTAAAATTATCATTAATTAAAAAATCCACTATCGAAAGATCATGATATGACGATCGCGTGTCAGAATTCGAAATTATAAACACATGCATAATCTAATATACAAGCAAATAAAAAAAATCACCGAATCCGACCCTGACAATGAACATTAATTTTGCATAAAGAGTTATGTACATCTCCCATGTAACGTAATTGTGACCCGAATACGAGTAAACGCCATCGTAATTGGGACATAATCAAGGGCACTGCGAATAAAACGATCCGAGATAAAAGTAATTAACTCTACAATTTGAATGTGAAATACATAGAGATGTAGAGTCGTATCATGTTGATCTAAAACTGCGGTATTAAAAGTTAGTGTAAGCTAATATAGTATGTCTGCCTTAAGATTATTAATTAATATAATTGCATTGTTTTGTTAATGAATTCGCGTCGCATTTTTTGTATTGAAAAGTTGATATATAATAATATACTACGATAAAATGCATCGTCACTTCTTATGTGTACTGAGGCCCTAGCCAAGCTGATATTCTATAATTGTTATCGCTAGTAGAAAACTAAAAATTGTTTGAGAATGCCCACGTGACTTATCGTTGAGAGATGTCATTCTCATACGTTTGTTTAGTTTTCTATTAGCGTTTACGATTGTAGAATGTCAACTTGGCAAGGGCTCCTGGTTTCTAACCGCATCGCATTTTTTTTCTGCGCAAAAACATGCTGTAAAACAATATAATGATAAATTGCATCATCGTATCGTCTCGTTGGTCTACTGGTTCCTAAGGCCGGCTTTCAACGTACTAGATTCAAGCTTCGAGGTGTTCTGTAAAGAAATTTTCGGTATCCGGAGTCTGGGTGACGACAGTGTGTATGTCCCAGCCAACTAGCTTAATTAGCCGTTCAATCAACGGCCTAGCCTTTTTACTATACAGCGCAGTTTAACTAACGGCCTGAATGATATTCAGCCTTAGCGTTTGTTACAAAATTTAATAAACTGGCTGGCTAATGCTTAGGCCATTAGTATGATATGACCATGTGACAGAGATGAAATAATCCTATCATTTTAGACTAAAATAGTTTTGAATTTAGGAGGGAGGTAAGAGGGCTATATCCCCCTCCCCTTAATCAATTGACATTTTGACAATTGAAATATAAAAAAAAGTAAATAATACATAGTTTATTATGTGTTTACATATTTTAATTGCTTATCTCTTTTTTTTCATCAAGATTGGATCCCAGTTTCCGTGGCAGAGGGTTATGCGAGCTGATGACGAAACCGATAGAAGCGTTCGATATCCGTCAAGATTTCGTAGAAGACAAAGACTATGACTTCTACGAACTAGATCGAAATAGCCTAGAACCATATTGTCCTGAAACTCTAAGAGGACCTAGCCTTCTACATTCAGGCTATCTCTCCTCGAAACCGGCGAAAGTACCAGGGCAACAGAACCAGTGGAGAGATAGAATGGATTGGGCCGAAGGCTACAAGAGTTATAATAGGTTCTACGACGAGAAGAGAGTCCAAAGCTATAATAGACGCTACGAAGATCAGTTTTATGTTCCCTACCAGATTGGTAAGTTGTGTGTTTGACGATTTAGTTTTTGTTTTTATATTACTCAATATTCTGGCAGCATTTTTCCATTTATAAAGTCATAGGCTTAAGAAACCGAAAGAGCTAGAACTATCAAAATTATTTTACAATAAATTACATTTTAAGCTTTACTCGTTGTTTTCTTTAAACCTTATATAAAGAATTAAGATGAAAAAAAAGTATTAATAAATACCAATATGCTTGACCTCTGTAAATATATAAGTTAAAAGAAACAAATTATATTACCCATTTTGCGCCTTTCAAAAAAATATAGCAATATTTAGTTCGAATGAATTTGCTTCAATTATTTCTTTTAAGATGTTTTAATTTAGTTATTATTATCTTAATTAAATCGTTATATTAATATAAGTCATAAATGTATAAATATATAAAGAATTTGAAGAAGAAGATTTTATATTTATTATAATGTAATTTAGTATAACGACTTTAATGAAGACTGCGTAGAAACAACAATATAATGGGCAGTTTTTTTATGTAATTGACCTTCTGTTATACTTGTTCGTTTTATTATTAATTAATGAAATTAACCATTTAATTGAAATGATAAATTGAGATTAATAAGAGACATTTTTAAAGCATACATTTCTATTTTCAGGTGTAAGTAGAACTAATGATGATCAAGAGAATTTCGGTCAGTACGGTGGTAATTACGGAGGCTATGACAGTTATTACAAAGATAGGAACGATTACCGTGAATCAATAAATCATTGGAGGCTGTCCGATGAGAAGAAACAGAACCAATACCAAGGCGTTCGACATTATAACGAAGAAAAGGACTTCGATTACTATAGTCTCAGGAAGAAAAGCGGTTGGGAGGACTATGGCTATGGATATGGATCTTGGAAGAGGGGGAAGTGGAATAATTCTGGAAGTTTCTGGAAAGATTTCGATGATCATTCAAATCACTATCATAGTAAGCCAACGTATTTTGAACCGGAAGCTAGAAGCGATGAATCAAGTAAAGGTAAATGAAACTTCAAATATTCTGACTTTAGACATTTTCTAAATAGTAGAACTATTCTGTAAGAACTCGAAACTCGTTTTTTTATTCGATAGTGTTGACATTTGAATTACGATTACTGTCAATAGGTGGCGCTGTTTTAATTTCATCATTTCATTCATTTCATTGTCTTACACCGAAACTATAACAAGTTAAACAAAGTAACACTAAGCAGAGAATGACGAGTGATATATGCCTATAATAAGACCAACATTAAATACACCATCTCAGTTTACGTTTTAATTATATCCAATTTTTGTACTAAGCTTTTCACTTCTTCACTAGTTAGTTGTAATGTTTTAAATGTGATGTGTATTGTAATCAATTCTTCTAGATTGTTCGTCCCGTCGTCGTCCAGGTATGTCTTTAGGATCAGGTGCTATCAGACGATCACTTCTTGCCCATACGGTGGTCGAGTGTGAAGCGGCATGCTTCAATGAGAGAGAATTTAAATGTGTCTCATACAGCTACAAGTAAGTTAATATAAGTGGAACATTTAATATGGAAACCTTTTATTTCAGTTTTTTAAACTCTTAACTAAATTCATTTGATGTCAACTTGATGTTAACCTTAACTCTCAGTTAAGATTCAAATTTATTATTACTTTTACTATATTCTTGGTTAACAAAATAATTCATACTGTTTCTTCATACTAAATTCCGTTTCTGCTAATCTTCTACTTTCTTCAGATATTCCAGTTCTCCAGGGTCTGACAATTGCTTCCTAAGCGAGCGTCCCTACCGAGGATTGGAGATGTCAGCAGACAGCGACTCTGATGTTTACGCTATGCCTTTACATCAGGACTGCCTGACCATCAGTACCAAGCCTTGGGTTGAAAGTGGTATGAAATTTTAGCTACTTTTCTCAAATATTTATAGAATTTCTTTTAAAAATTCTTACGACAATTTTCAATTAAGCCTCGAAGAAATTACTGTTCTCTATATTTATTTATTTTAATAGAAAACAAACGTTGCATAAAATATTAATATAGTCTTAAATAAATTATACATAAAAAAATAACAATATTTTACGCGACACTAATTTAAAGAATCAGCATGCATAATCTTAAACATTATCTTTGTTAAAACTTATTCCAATAAGATTACACTTCCCAAAAATAATACCAATTATTATTAAATATTTAAAAATAATAAATAAGAAGAAATAAGTAAATGACCACGTCATAAGAACTAAAATAAAAATATATTACTTGCATAATTCTCTTTGACTATTGTTTTTTATTTCTGTCTTCAGAGTGTTTCTGGCATGTAAGATCAGGATCGGCTGTAACCGGTAAAGCTGTAAGAGCCGCTCTCACTGTCACTGGTCTCGGTGCTTGTGAGGCTGAGTGTATCCGAGCTCATAGCTTCTTCTGCAGAGGTTTTAGTTTCAGGTGATTTTTTTTTATTCATAATGAAAGATGTCGCACTGTGAAATATGAAGCACTAAGCCACCAATCTTGAAAACGAATCTCCAACATTGTCCCTTTTGCCTGTAATAACATCTCACTTATCCTTTAAACCGGAACACAACAATACAAAGTACTGCTGTTTTGCAGTAGTTTGGGGGTACCTACACAGGCAAGCTTGCACAAAGCCACTACCACCGATTAATCGTCTTATTTACATAAAACAGAATAATCATACATCAACATGACGAATTGAAACAATTTAAAGCAAAATTAAAAATCCAAACTTGGGTACACGGCATGCTCATAAAATTAATATGAATACAGTCAGTTTCTATTTTAATATATTATTTTTTGTTTTTTTTTTTAACAGTATATACAATGTTTATTAGCATTAAACCTTAAATAAATTAAAAATAATTACTATACAAATCGTAACCGTGTGGAATGGTTACCAGAATTCTAGCAGCAATTTCCCTTTTTGAATCGCAAAAAAAAATTATACATTAATTAATTAATTTTTTTTTATAACATCTGGTATTGATTTCAGATTCGACACACCGACAATAGGAGATGACCTTGAGAATTGTCTCCTAACATCCTCTCCCCCTACATCCCTAGACTTAGGCCACGGTTTGAGACCCAGCAAACACGAGCTGTACGCCAGGGGGAATTACGGACGAGGATGTGAACCCGCACTCTATGATGACGTTAAACGAGAACCGCGTAAGTTTGATCATTTTGACATTCAGAAACTATTATTCTTTAAAACTATGTCTTCAATTGCCTCGTTGGGCTAATGACTAGATATAAGGCATCAGAGCCCAGAGTCTGGGGCTCAAAGCCTATGTCGGTCTAAAAACTAATTGGGTTATTTTGAGTATGGAAGCTTGAAGTGAGTACAGTCCCGTGCTATGGAAAGTATCTTAACAGTTGTGCCCGACCTGAACGCTGAGTAGTGTCGAATTATCGTCCCATTGGATTGAATAAGGGAATCTGTGTTTTACGCACACACTTGTGCACTATGATATGGTGGTTACGGCTTTAAGGACGTATTCGTAAGAGTATCTATTCTGTTAATGTTGTTTATTTAAAGTATTTAGTGATAGGTTGATGGTGGAACTATATCTAAATAAGAAATAAAGTTGCTCTCTTAAGATTGGCCGAAATGGGTCAGAATCAAAGGCAAATCATACTGGATTGTATATTTGTGCATTATAATATTGTGTTAGTTATTATGATAAGTCGATGGTGTATCTTAATAATAAATAAATAAATAAATAAATAAATACTATATCTAAAGTTTTACTTCTAGAATGTTACCTACAATACGATAGCTCAGCAAAGCTATCACCAAGTGCTATACGAGGAACAGCTCACGCTGTAGACGAGCGTGCTTGCGGGCGAGCCTGTACTGACGCCCCGTTTAGGTGCCTCAGCTTCTCATACAGGTATTAGTATTAATAATTTTCATAAAACCTGGATAACCTGCACATGATGATAAATTAGTATCACAGCCCATAAATATGTAATTAGTAAAAATAGCAATTCAAAATTAAATTATAGAGTTTATTTTGATTTCATGTAGGCCTTACAAGCATTGTTAGTCGTTTTTACTAAATAAGTTATTTATTTATATAAGCATTATTTACATTAGAAATTTAAATATATGTATATATAAAAAAAAATTAGCGACTACATATATGACCACTGAATAGTGGTAAGAATAAGTGCATGTAACCCAAAAAAAAAACCATTTTTTTTTCTTTTGTGTATTTTTTTATTAGGTGAATTCCAAACAATAAAAAAAAATGTTTTTATTCTGATAAGATTTCCTTTGTAACGAATTAAATTTAACTTTTTTCACCTATTTTAGTAACAACGCGCCACCAGACGCGAACAACTGCTTGCTATCTGAGATTCGTATGTTTGACCTGCAAAGGGGAGTCGACTATAAACACTCCCCAGACGACCTGCTGTTCACGTTCGATCTATTCAACGGTCAGTGCTGGAGGAAGGTGCACGGGAAGGAGGAGGATGAGTGAGTAACGCACACACTCACAATGACGGGAGCTCATGTCATCTCACGCACACATTAACACATTCATAATAACGAATATTACGCTGACGTCATAATGTTCGAAATTTAACGGTGATGGCATCTGACGTTTGAAGTCTCAATTTGCCCCTACCGTATACCGAACGCCGAACACTACACAGCAGTCTAAACATCTTAGCACTTACTTGGTGGTGACTTTGTGCGAGCTCGTCTGGGTAGGTTTTTTTTGTTATTGCATAGGTAGGTGGACGAGCATATGATGGTAAGTGGTCACCATCGCCCATAGACATTGGCGATGAAAGATATGTTCATAATCGCTCAAACCCAGACGAACCAAGTAAATACCACCAAGTAGGTACCACCCACTCATCAGATATTCTACCGCAAAACAGCAGTACTTGGTATTGCTGTGTTCCGGTATGAAGGGTGAGTGAGACAGTGTAATTACAAGAACAACAAGGGACATAACATCTTAGTTCCCAAGGTTGGTGGCGCATTGGCGATGTAAGCGATAGTAACATCTCTTACAACGCCAATGTCTTTGGGCGTTGGTGACCACTTACCATCACATGTCCCACATGCTCCGCCTTCCTTTGTAATAAAAAAGGCAAAACCTACTTTCTACGAACTGAAATGATTCAGTAGTGGGATTCCGTAAGAATTTACTTCATTGCTATTTTGATGCGTGTACCCTTAAACATGTATAATTATTACATAATATATAACAAAACATAAAAATACAACTTAAAACAACTATAAATACAACATACACGTACGAACACAACACCCACAAGCACCACAGAACAAAATTTGCATATTTTTAGTTTTTGATTATTTTGCGTTGATTTAAATTAATTTCCATACAGCGTACCGACATTAGAGCTACCTCACCCGATTGATGAAGCTTACCCAGGAACAGCATCTGGACCTGATCTACCAGCTCCACCAGGTATTCTACATAACGTTCTATATTTTCGTACAAAACAAATTGTATAACCTGGTACTACCTAAACTATAAACTAATACCCTCTCCTCAGGCAGGGGGTATAAGCTGAAAGTAGTCTATAAGCCTTCCTTTAGGTTTAAGTTTTCTTTCATACCAAACTTCATCAACGTTGGTTTAGTAATTAAGCCGTGAAATCTTTACAGACAAACAGACAGCTACTTCCACATTTATAATATTAGTATAGATAATGTTTATCTGATTGAGATGAATTTACTTCGATACTGTTCGACCAATCACCATGAAAATTTAATCACAAGCTTGTGCACTATAATATTTCCTGCGCAGTTATCTCTCTTGAAATTAGCCATCTCCAAATTCAATTAAAAATGTAATTAATTGTTTGTTTGCAGAAACCTATATATCAAGCTCTGGTCCAAGTGGACCCGGTTTTGTGGAACCACCAAAACCATATATACCAGAAACTGGTCCAGATTATAAGCCAGTTTACGAAGCAACTGGACCTATAAAACCATACATACATGATACATTCAAACCAAGCTACTTACCCGAAAGTGGGCCAGACGTTTCTGGTCCAAGTGGACCAAGTATACCTAGTGGGCCTAGCTTACCAATAGGATCAAGTGGACCTAGTGGACCTAGTAAACCTCATTACGACTTCATCGAACCTGGTGTAAAACCAAGTTACTTAAGACCATACAAACCAGACATATATAAACCGTATAAACCAGATTATCCTGACCGTAAGCCAGGTTATCTGCCTGATCCGAGTGGGCCGAGCTATAAGCCATCATATGGTGGAACTGGACATGCATCAGGTCAAGACTTTGGGTATAGACCAGGAAGACCTTCAAGGCCTAATGATCAAGTTGTAGAATCTTGTAAGTTTTTTCATCGTGTTTCATTCGTATATAATTTAATATTTAATTGTTTCAAGATTACTTATAGCTTATTTTTTTGTGCTTTTCTTTAATCAAGGAAACAAACATTACATAAAACATTTGAACATATATTGAACAATTTTTGTATTCATATATTTATTCTTCTACCTCGGAAACCGCTCTAACGATTATCTCTTTTGTATTTAGATTAACTTCCCCTACTTGCAGTGATATTCTGTAAGGACTCACTTCATTACTCATCTGTAAAAAATGTTGATAACCGACTTATGTTGATATACTATTTCGATGCGTGTATACTTGTAATGTTATAATTATTAAGGTCAATATAAGTAACAGCCTGTGAATGTCCCACTGCTGGGCCAAGACCTCTTCTCCTCTTTATGAGGAGATGGTTTTGGAGCTTATTCCACCACGCTGCTCCAATGCGGGTTGGTGGAATACACATGTGGCAGAATTTCAATGAAACTTGACACATGCAGGTTTCCTCACGATGTTTTCCTTCACCGCCAAGCACGAGATGAATTATAATCACAAATTAAGCAGATGAAATTCAGCGGTGATTGCAGCGATTCACGCGTTCTTACCACTGGGCCATCTCGGCTTTTTAGGTCAATATCGCATATCACTTTCTAACATTATACAAAAATTATCGGCGGTGAGTTTCAAGTTTGTTCTTACGGAATATCTGATCCATCTGAACTCTCTCCAGTCGTATCAGTTTGATGGGATTATTTTTTGACAAAGTACGTAATAGTGTATATTTTTGTCATCAGTATCACTGTCATGGCGTCACTACACCGTATCAGGGTTCCCCTGTAGGAAGGGAACGATGTGTGAACAGAACCTCATCGCGGGACACTGGGCCTGTGAGCCTGAAGCTGGAGAAATTGGTAAGTCTTAGTTCTATCCAATGACGAGAGGAGTGCATATAAATAAACAACTTTTTTTAAATGGGCTACCTGATGGTAAGTGGTCACCAACGCCCATAGACATTGACATCGTAAGAGATGTTAACCATCGCTTACATCGCCAATGCGCCACCAATCTTGGGAACTAAGATGTCCCTTGGGCCTGTACTTATTGGCTCACTCACCCTTTCAACCACACAACAGATAATATTGTAATATGTATGATATATAGAATAGATACATAAATTACATATATTAACCTCGTAATATAAGATACATTCTATATTTACACAAAATTCCTATGTTAAATGTAACAGGCTCATGGGATTACTGCTGCGCTCCGACACATAGATGTGGATACAGCGAAGGGTTCCGTAAGCCATGGTAAGTGTATCCAAGTTTCTTTCACCATCTTTCTTCGGGGTCATGGTATTTTTTTAACCGGTGGTAGTTTTTAATATGACAACTAATAAGTATATAAGATTTTACATTTTCTTTTTGAAGACGTCTCCAAGTTTAAATGAAAATTTTGATGTTTTCTAGAATGATGTCCAAACACAAAACATGTTCAAATACACAACCGCGGTTGTATGTTCCAGGTGCTATGTAGGTCCAACCCATGATCAATGGCGACCCTGCAGTGAGAAGTACTATCCTTACCATCAGCATAAGGTACCGCATCCCTCGCTGGGACAAAGAGGTATGTTTCACTAATATTGAGATATATAATGGTAATATGATTGGATTAAGTAATTGATGATGGAGGGTTCAAATCTAGGCTACGCAACTGAATTCATGCTCAAATTTGAAGAGAAATATCGCTAGGAAACATGTTTGAGTTCAATGACATTGCTACATTGTGCATCAACCCGCCTTAGAGCAGTTAGTTGGAATAAGTGTCAAAAAATCGCTTCAAAGGCAGAGGAGACACTAGTATAGTAGTGAGGTATTATATATGAGGTATATATATATGTACATATATACACCTTGGCATTTTTTAATTACCGGGTAGGCAAATGACTTCACCTGATGGTAATTGGTAGTTGAGTCCAAACGCTGGTCAGTATAGTCGGATAGAATGATCTGCACTAGCCACCCCTTTGCCGGCCTGCAACATGCCTCTTCACGCCTAGTTTGAAGGAACCCAAGTTATAGTAGGAAGCTGTTAGCTGTTACTATATCTTTTTCAATATCTCCATCCACCTCCATAATTGTATCCATGAAACTGTATTGTATAAGCGCGGTGTAACAAGCTCCAAGTCTTCTCTTCAAAAGAAGAAGACGCTTTTAAACCAACAATGGGACATTAAAGGCTGTAACGCTACTTTTTTTAACATCTGCATCGGAAAAAGCACTTGATATCTAGTCAATACAATTAGCCTAATACAGTTAACTTGTATACGTTTTGAATATATCAAATACCATAACTTTATAGATGCAGTTCATCCCCGCCCAGACAGACCAATTCAACAAGTAGACAGAGATAGAATACCTCCTAAGCCAAATCACAACGCACCAGACAGAGACAGACATCATGGCACGTACTTGCCAGAAGCAGATAGAAGATACTGGGACGATCTCTACAGGGACGGACCGCAAGCTTATTACGATAAATACGGAAATCCACTACCAGGTTGTTAATTAAGATGGATGGAATTTGATACTATTTTTATAACTAGCAACATTGCAATTCGTTTAGTAAAACTACTTAATTATATTGTACTACTTTCTTAGTTTTTTGCTGTTTTGAAAACTATACCGGACAAACAGACAGATAGACAAATATAGAAAAAAGATTGTTTTAATTTTTGTAACACGCAAATAGCCATAGTAACTTTAAAAAGTTATTTTGAAATCACAGACATACACTTCAATTTAATTTATTTGTATAGATTCACTTGATTAAAGTTCAAGAAAGAAATTATGAAAAGTAAAAAAAAAATGTTTTTACTCTAAAATATCTGAAACAAAACATCAAATTCATATGAATCTTAATGAACCTCATCTAATGTATGACAATGACATCTCTCAACGATAAGTCACGTGGTCATTCTCATACAATTTTTAGTTTTCTATAGCGTTTACAATTGTAGAATGTCAACTTGGCTAGGGCGTCTGTTGAACTAAAAGATACTTTGATACCAATTGAATCAAAACGACTGAATCTAAAAATAAACTAAACAATTTCATCTGCAGGCTACACCCGCGTACCAACAGAAGACAGACCACACATAAAGTACCAGCGGAACCCACCGCGACCCGGCTCAGGTTACTGGGTGCCCGTTAACTCGCCTGATGATGAAGCGAACGCTGGAGGACTTGGAGTACCGAGGTAAGATTCACTATAAATATTAGGAGAGTTGATTAGTCAAATGGTGGTGATACTTGGTGGTAGAGTTTTGTGCAAGCTCGTCTGGGTAGGTACCACCCACTCATCAGTTATTCTACCGCAAAACAGCAGTACTCGCTATTGTTGTGTTCCGGTTTGAAGGGTGAGTGAGTCAGTGTAATTACAGGCACAAGGGACATAACATCTTAGTTCCCAAGGTTGGTGGCGCATTGGCGATGCAAGCGATGGTTAACATCTCTTACAATGCCATTGTCTATGGGCGTTGGTGATCACTTACCACCAGGGTACGTTCGTCCACCTTCCTATGTAATAAAAAAAAAGTGGTCTTCTTCTTTTGTATGTCAAATGATGGTGACAGAAAGTGATAGATATATATTGGCCGCAACTAAATAAACGGCTATATAACGAGATGTGATTTGTTTATTTATTTTGGAATAAGCTTCTAAATGAATAAAATAAGAAATATAGATAGATAGATATAGAGATATATGTTTATAATTAAAGTAAGTAATGGAGTGTCGTATTTGGGATAACTGTTCACAAACGAAAATTAGGAAAACTTCGTCTATTAAAACAATTGTGTCACAATTATTAAAATATAGCATTAGTAAGCTAAGTTACTCATTATTGTTTTTATAAAGCCATTGTTATGTTAAAATTCTTAAATTTAAATAGCAAAATAAAACTTTTTTCACTTGATCACTGACAAAAAGACTACTATAAAAAATACGTACTACCAAATTAGTTTTATATTTATGCAATTAGACTGTCATGATTTCTTTATAATTATTTGTTCTCCCTTATTATAGATACTGGCCTGTAGCATACTTACACAAAGGTCCTCCACCTAACATGACATACTTTAGATACAACGAAACAGCTCCCGAACGAAACAACCCCCCATCACCTCATAATCAATCAGATTTCAAGCGTGTCAATCTAGATAGACCGATTAGCAATGACCTAGAAAGTAGAAGCATAGACAGTAGTCCTAGATCAGAAAAACGTATAAATATAACAGATGATGATGAAGACATATTCGAACTGACAATCGATAAAACTACAACAACTATAAAACCGGAAGTCAATGAGACGACACCGGAAACTGTGACGGAAGTAGAAGAGAAAATAAATAAAACTGAATCATACAATAAGCCTGAAAGTGCTAATATAGAGGAAGGCGATTATATTAAAGGTATTGATGGAAAGCTACACGATTTCACTCATTCGATAGAAGTGTTTGATATTGATGACGTCAAAGGTGATAAGCTATCTGATGTTAAGACTTTAGAAGCAGAAGAGAAGCAAATCGAAGCAATTGGAAGGATTATCGCTTCTAGACGTGGTGGTAAGCTTATAATAGAAAAAAGATCGCAGAAAGATCTAGAATCGAAAAGCATAGCGTTGGACAAAGACTTCGTTGATTTCGATTTCGGTAACCGATTCCCGACTTCAGAGAGACGAGGTGTTGTAAGGAAAGTTACAAAGGACGATATAGAAAAAGATAAATTCTTAAACGATAAAAGTCTAGAGGTCAGCGAAACGACATTCGTCAGACCACCCAGGATTCTGAGCACTACGGAGAGTGTTAGAAAAACTGTTGTCAATGGAAAGGTATTTTATGATGCAACGATAAGAGATCAAAGAGAATTATATTCAAATACAACACGACGAGGAAAGAACCTACGATTAGAAGAAAACAGAGCGCCTGTGATACCGAATGGTAATAATAAGAAGAAAAACGTGCGGACACGTAACACAAATCCAATTAGACGAGTCCGAAGGGTGTATCGGAAGAAATACAATCCAGAGGAAGTGAGAAAGCGGCTGTTGGAAAGAGAGAGAAATAAAAATGTCACAGATAATATTAAAAGTTAATGCACTGTTTGCATTATTTCAATGTGATGCGAAATTCGAAATTCAAAATGTTTTTTTTTAATTGTTTTTAGTGGCTTTACCTGTAAATGATTTTAGGTGGTTCGTTAAGTAATGCTTTGTCTTCTTCTTTCAAATGCAAAATCAATTATGACAGAAAGAGAAGGCATTGCTTAACTAACCTCACTAAAAAACATTTATAAGTAAATATCGCTTATTAATAGTTATGTAAGGAGAAAATATTACGCATTTTTAATAAACTGCCACGAATTTTTATTATTATTCTAGAATATTAAAATATATTATTAAATAAAATTAAAAATTAAAAGGATTGTCAGTTTGACCACAAATTAATACTTTGGGTTGAAATGACGATGTAATTTTATTATTTAAGATAATATATAAATATAGAAATATTTAATACTAGCTGATACCCGCGACTTCGTTCGCGTTGCTTGATATATTAACAAAGTTTTCTTATGTACGAAGGAAAAAACATCAAAAAAGATCGTAAGAAAAAATATATGCAGTGCATATACAAATAGTTGTTTCCTGAAAATTTAATAACTTTTTATTAAATGAAGATATCACAATATATATTTTTTTTTAATAAGAGCCAAGTTTCTAAGAAATAAAATTTAGAAAATTTCATTGAAATCTATCCATTAGTTTTTCCGTGATGCGCGCACAACTGCAGACCTCTATCATTTTATTTATATAGATTGACAAATTCTAACAGCAATAATATACCAAGTAACCAGGAAAGTAAATTAGAAAGTATTTTAAATATCTCATAATAGTATGAAGGATAATATACCACATTTGGATTCATCCATTTTATTTACCAATAAAATAAATATTAAAAATTATTATATTATTATACTCGTATATTTTTGTAATGATAAATTATATAACGGTCTTAATATATAAGTGGGTAAATAAATAAGTATTTTTTTATTTATATTGTGATAATAATAGTTACCATATTTACATCTATAATTTTTATAATAAGTTTTTAAATATATCAATAATTTTATAACATGAAGTGACTTTCATTTTAATAACCTTTTTTTATAATTCTCTTTTTTGGTGTAAACCTATATCATTAATTCAATTTCAAAATTATTATAAGTGTTTTATAAATAAAGTGATAATTTAAATGAATATTGCTAATTGTAATTGTAAGTAATGCTGATTACCAAAATTAGTAGCCGATGGCCCAGTAAGTAGAACGCGTGAATCTTAACCGATGATCGTGGGTTCAAGTCGCGGCAAGCACCACTCAATTTTCACGCAATTAATTTTTGTTTATAATTCATCTCGTGATTAGCGGTGAAGGAAAACATCGTGAGGAAACCTGCATGTGTCTAATTTCACAGAATTTCTGCCACAAGTGTATTCCAACTCGCATTGAAATAATTGTTCTAAAAGTTCTAAAACATACTTGAAAAATATAAAAAAGAAAAAATATATGAACAGATAAATAATAATCCTAGGCATTTTTTTTAATTGTAAGCTATTGCCACAGTATAATCCTATAAAGCCTTATCAATAAACAAAAATAATTACAATAGTTAATTAAACACAGCATAAATTTAAAAGTATTACAAGATGTCGTGATGGTCGAGCTGGTGCAATACTGTTAACTTATACTACAAGTTACTGTGCATGCTAACAAGGAAAGTAAACGATGGATGACTCAACTAAAGAGCTTAGGGTTGTCGATACTTTTTTGTATTTTTGGCAAAGGCAAAGAGTAAACTGATATAAAGTACCTTCGCCTATGGGCTTTGGGATTGAAGAGTTTTTAGGTGTGGTGCTGGTATTTACATTGATGTCAGTTAAGTTGTTGGCTAGAGTCGTTTTGATCCGGTTGGCGTGGTTGGTAGATGCCTGACGCACCGCTGGTCGTGGGTTCGGTTCCCACTCAGGACAGACATTTGTGTGCATGAGCTTGTCTGTTTGTCCTGAGTCTGAATAAGTATTATGCCTTGTCATTGTTATTGCACTGACTTTAATTGCCATACAGAACACAGTATATACAAAATACAAAAGTATGTTTGGTGGTTGAATAAAGAAATGTCGTGGCAACAACCCAAACGGTATCACACGAAAAAGTATGGTTATTTTTTTATAGTATAAGCATTCAGACATGTAATTTCACCACTTGATGCTAAGTGGTCACTACCACCGTTTTTTTTTTCGTTGCTACCGTGACACTCCGACGGCTGGCCCGCCTATGCGGGCCTCCCAGGGAGAAATCCCAGGGGTACTGGGAACCCCCCTAGTCCCGGCGGCGCCTATTGTGGCAGGGGGAGAAGGTGCGCAAAATACCGCTTCCTTCTCCCCAGTCTTCTACGGCGGAGCGGATCTGCAGCGGCATTGTCCGCCCGCTCCCACTCCGCGGCCTCATTCTGCGACATCACGCTTTCACAGAAGGAGACCATCTCCGACCAGCACCCCTCACTTCCGAGCATCGCGTTGATGATGCTCGGCAAGGAGAGGTCTTCGCCTACAACTGCCGCCAGGGAATGCCTCTGGGGCCCCCACGCGGCACACTCCGTCAGGGTGTGATGCGCCGTGTCGAGTGGGGTCACTACCAACCTAGAAACCACACTAGATATATTAACCATTCCTTATATCACTAATGCGCCACCAAAAACCGTGAAGCATTGTTTGTATTACTTATCGGTTCTTCTTAGGCCTATCCACATAACCGGTAGCTTTTTATTTAAAATCATCTTTATAATGACTTGCTCGGTCGCCAGAGACGCGATGAACCGGCAACAGTGGAAGCAAATAATCCAAGTCAGGTGTATACCATCCACATTCGTCGATGACCACGATCCTCAGCCATGAGGGAGCGACCAGAGAGAGAGAGTATAATGACTTGAATAAAAAGTAAAGTAAAGTAACAGCCTGTGAATGTCCCACTGCTGAGCTAATGCCTCTTCTCCGTTTTTTAGGAGAAGGTTTGGAGCTTATTCCATGACACTCCAATGCGTGTTGGTGGAATACACATGTGGCAGAATTTTAATGAAATATAATTAAGATTCTCAATAAATTACAGAAGTAGCAGCCCTGTATCTCATGAGTTCACGACTCTCCACATATTTGCATTGAGATATATATTATGTACTGCAAACATCGCAATTTCACCTGAGAAAGTGACATTTATTGAATCAAGTACGGGTATTTTAACTAAAATTTATTGTAGAGGTAATAATACTCTTTGATACATTTTTGGTAACTCATAACCGCCCGCTTCACCGCTCGTTTCACCCGTGTAGTTCCAGTTCCCCCGGGAATACCGGGACGAAATATAGCCTATGTTACTCGCTGATAATGTAGCTTTCCATTGGTGAAAGAATTTTTAAAATCGGTTTAGTAGTTTTGGTTTGAAAGATTCACACACATACAAAACTCACTTTCGCATTTATAATATTAGTTAGGATTATTTTCAATATATTATAAGACGATATATTTTTCATTAATTACTAGTAATTGAATTTTGACTTGACTATAGATATTTAAGAAGTAAATATTTTTCTATCGTACACCTCGATCGCGGAGCAGCGCTTCTATTGTCACCGCAAAATAAAAATATTATCTAAATAAAAATCCCGTTTCTCTCATACAGCTTTATTTCAAAATGTTACAATGCATTATTATGTATATTTTATGATCTTATAATTAAAACAAATGATAATGGATTACCCTTTACATATGATATTCTTAAATGGCACACAATATTATATAGAAAATAATTCACAATTTTAGAATTTTCTAGAACGACCGATTACGTCTAATCAAACAGTTCCCAATGAGCTAAGCTAAGTTACAGAAAGCGTCCCATCAGTGCTATTTTCTAAGAACTTACTTTATTACTCTCCCGTGAAATGTTGACAACAGACTTATAGTGATATACTATTTTGATGCGTGTATTGTTAAAATGTTGTGATTATAATGGTCAATGTCGCATATCACTCTCTGATATTTTACGACAGTTTACTGCGGAGTTCGAGTTTGTTCTTAGAAAATAGTAGGGCACATCTGATCTAACTAATCCTTGATCAATTGTACGGTTTAACTTAACGAAGTATTTATTTGATTTACTAACGAAATAATTAAAAACAATGTAATTATGTTAACCTCACAATAAATATTATAATATTGCATTAAATTAAATTTTAAATAATAATCGATGAGTATCGAGTTTATTTTTTACAGAACATCCCTAAAGGTAAAAACAATAATTAGACCTCGATCTCCTAAAATATGCAACATATTATCAAAGTATTATTCATAACCACAAACATAACCCTAAAAATAGTATTTAAGTTCATAATTAGAAACATAACCTGAAAAATTCGTCATTAAAAGTACCCCCATAAAACTATCACATCAAAAACAAGATCCTGTATCTCAATCGAATCTCTCCGCAAGTAGTCCAAACGTTGGGAAATCTCCGAATGGCTCGTCAAGCATATTTTCCTATTCACTTCCTGTCACGCTCAAATTACCGCTTTCCTAGATCTCGTAATACTAGACGGTGAAAGCAGCATCGCCACGGGAACAGCAAAGTGAAAATGACCCGAGGGACGGTTTCGCTTTCAACCTCAGCTGTGCGGATCAGTTTATATTAAAATATGATCTGTATCATTTATTTGTTTTGAGATATGATTATTTATTTAACTTATTGATAATAAGTGTTCGTAACGGGGTCATTATTCAAAAACAATGTTATTGAAAAATCATGTCTGAGCAGTAAATGATATACATTTTCTTATTGTATATATAGGTGGATTAGCATAATATATGCTATCTGAGTGGTCACCAACGCCCATAGACATTGTAAGAAATATTAACCATCGCTTACATCGCCAATTCGCCACCAACCTTGGGAACTAGGATGTTATGTCTCTTGTGCCTGTAATTACACAGACTCGCTCATCCTTCAAACCGGAACACAACAATACCAAGTACTGCTGTTTTGCCGTAGAATATCTGATGAGTGGGTGGTACCTACTCAGACGAGCTTGCACGAAGCTCTACCACCGAGTTAATACGTCGAGCTCATTGTCTTATTACATAAATACTACACATATCAAATGAAATCGATAAATATTTTAATTAACTCATTTTATAAGATTAATAAAAAAGACAAAAAAAATAATTTATTTGTTTATTTACCAATAAAATTCCTCGTTACTTATTTCCACAAATTAAATTTATATATATATATATATATATATATATATATATATATATATATATATATATATATATATATATATATATATAACTTAAGTTAAGTTAAGTTATATATATATATATATATTTAATAAAATACAATTAAATTTATTATTAAGGTCCTCCAGACCGATTTCGGTCACGGCGGCCAATCTCAAGAGAGATTAGCCAACTGCGCAGGAGATATTATAGTTCACAAGTGTGCACAAAGAATTCGAGAAAGAATAGCGTTTTGAATGACGGCGAAGTTTTTCTCGGACTTGGAATTGATTCAAATCTAGTCAGATCATGATTCAGATTGGTTACGTAAGTCGAATTATCGATTGTGATTTTATAATTGGATACATTGTGCGTGTTTTGTTATACGTACAATTAAATTACATAACTTCAATCGGAAGCGAAAGTTGGTGTTGCGTCGTGATCTATAACAATTTATTGATTGAATGGAATTGAATGAAACGATTATTGAATATATCTGCCACTCGCACCGTCAATTTAATTTATATTGACAAGGAAAACATTGAATAGAAATGGGTTTTTCTATGGCATAGGAAGACGGACGAACATATGGGCCACCTGATGGTAAGTAGTCACCAACGCCCATAGACAATGCATTGTAAGAAATCTTAACCAACGCATACATCAATGCGCCACCACCCTTGGGGACTAAGATGTTATCTCCATTATGTCTGTAATTATACTGGCTCACTCACTCTTCAAACCGGAAAACAACAATACAATATACTACTGTTTTGAGGTAGAATATCTGATGAGAGGGTGGGATCTACCTAGACGAGTTTGCACAAAGCCCTTCCACCGAGTAAGCAGGACAATGGTTCACCCATTGTCTTGTTAAAAAACCATTCTTTCAAATATATTTTTATATAGTAATGTAGGTACTCCAACAATACTTAATATATCTATACTAATATATAAAACTGAAGAGTTTGTTTGTTTGATCCGGCTAATCTCAGGAACTGGTTCGAATTTAACAATTATTTTTGTGTTGTATAGTCCTTTTATCTAGGAAGGCTTCTAGGCTTATTTTTATTAATTATACACGGGTGAAACCGCGGGGCATGGCTAGTTATAGTATAAAAGTGAATGTAAGACATTCCTGCTATTTAAGGTTTATCCACACACTACAGGACAAAATACAATATTTAGGTCACGACTCACGATTCAGTTGATAACCTTTAAAATATCCAGTTCAAAGGTCATTGAACTCGCCAACGAAAGTGCTTAAATAACGTCGGTAAGACAGTTTTAAATAATACTTTTACCAGATTACAGAGAAAGTCCGCTGCGCAACTGTGGAGCATTCGTTACGCGGTTTTACGAATCGCATTCAAAACGGACTAGCATTTTATTGGGATGTTATAATTCATCCGAAAATGCGTTTCACTTTTGTAGGGCTTCTTACAAGCCTTGGTATACTCAGTATTTTTGTGTCCCGGTCTGAAGGGTAAGTGAGCCAGTGTAACTATAGATACAAGGGACAAATCTCAGTGCATAACATTAGTGGTGCATTGGCGAGGTAAAGGATGGTAATATTTGTTTTAGTGCCAAAAACAATTAGCGATGGTGACCGCTGACGGGCACGCCCATTTGCCAGTATGCCTATTTGTTATAAATAAATAATAATAATATAAATCATTGGAAATGAGCGGCTTTATTTATAAACTTTGCTTAGCAATAAGCAATGCTGTTTTTTTATTTCACACGTAAAATCATTAACGACAGAAAGAGAGGATTCATTTTAACTAAACGGAAGCTTATCAACGTTTATAAGTACACTGGCTCACTTACTACCACACACTTATGGTTACCAACCTTGGGAACTAAGATGTTATGTCCCTTGTGCCTGAAGTGAGTTTTCGTATCTACTCAGATCGGCTTCAACAAAACCATTTTTTTCGTTAGAACAACGCATTTACTCGTTTGCCCACACGAGGTTGAGGGTATGTGCAACTGCACCATCCCAGCGGTATCCACTCATCTTCGAGGGGGCGTCACGGGATCGCTTACGCATCCTACCATGAGGCCCTGACGGTTGGCACCCATTTCTACGGAGGTTCCCGGGGAACGGAGATCCCCCCGGACAAAGCTCTACCAACAAATATATATCATAATAATCAATTTAATTTTCTTGTTTTTTTTCTTTAGTCATTAAAAGAAATGAAATAAAAGAAAAAAAATATTTTCACCTTAAATATAATGTATGTTAATGCTATTTACAGAATTATTTATTAATTTAGTCATATTTCATGATATATTAATTAATATATCATTTTACTTTCAATTGTTATATATTATACTATTTTAGTGTTTTTTTTTTTATGTGATAATATTTTGTGTATTTTGGAACAGTTTTTTATTGTATACCATCACCACCACCAATGCGCCACCAAACTTGGGAACTAAGATGTTATGTCCCTTGTGCCTCTTGTTACACAAGCTCAGTCACCCTTCACCGAAATACCGGAATACCAAAACTCAACAATACCAAGTACTGCTGTTTTGTGGTAGAATATCTGATAAGTAGGTGGTACCTATCCAGACGAGCTTGCACAAAGCTCTGCCACAGAGTAAAAATCAGTCTTCTGATCCGATCATCGTTATAATAAATAATTATGTTTATGAATATCTTCTGCATAGTTGATTATTCTTTGAAATTCCCCCAGTCTGCAATTCGGTCAACTTTTTCATGATGTAAAATTAACGATTGTACGTTGTGTAAAGTAGCGAAGAAAAAGTGCTAAGGAACTGTTAATTTAAATCATTAGTACATATTGAATCTGTTTGTATCAATTTTGGTAGAACGATTTTTTATATACTATCATTATTCATTTATAATTAGGGTTAAGTTAAGATTTTTATTTTTTATTGACATTGTTCTCACCCAGCCATCTGATCCAACAATTTGACAAAAAATTCTGTTTTGGGTGGGAATCGAACCTACGATCTGCGGCGTGAAAGGCAGGTATCTACTAATCACGCCAACCAGCTCGCCAATTTGTTACAAATAAATTTCAATATGACTATTTTTGTCATTTCTTAATCGTGCCGGCTACGTTTTTTAATAAGTGACAATATTTGTATGAACACATGGAGTGACTATAAGGAAATAAGTATTTGTTGATAAATTTAATTTTAATTTCATTAAATCGGTAAAAAAACAGTAAATATAGAGATGACTTTCTTGGCGGTTCTTGTTAGTTTATGTATACTTAATGCTGATTGGTCCGTCGCATCCCATGACGTGATAGACGACCAATGGGCGCTTACTTGAAATCAATAATAATAATAATAATAAATATTTTATTGATAACCATTACATACATATTTTTAAAATATATTCCTGACTCCTGAACTGGTGTCACCCATTTGCGCCACCTATTGCATCAGAAGTCAGTGACTGACCATCGAAAAAAAGTGATAATATTTTGTTGAATGTTTTTTTTTTAATTCTACGGAACCATTGCATTTGTAAAGCTTCACACTTGGCTCAATTATTTCGCATTACTTGTTTTTTGCCTCTTATTGATTTCTGGGTCATTTGTTACAAATGACTTTTATTTGCTTGTTACGATTCGTTATATTAGAAAAATATAACTAAATTATATACATAAGGAAAATAAATTGTTTTATTTTATAATTTACCGCTAAATATTAATAAATAAAGTTCCTTGCTGTGTCTGTCTGTTTGAACGCGATAAACTCAAAACCTGCCAAACGGATGTTTATACGGTTTTCACTAACGGACAGAGTGATTAATGAGGTAGGTTTTGGTGTATAATTCATTAATATTTTGTGTAAATTGGCTCAAATATGACCATGATTGTTGATGTCGGAAAATATCACGATGACTGAGAACTTTACTACCGCGCGTCACGTACATGACTAGTTATATTATGTATTTTTATTGCATAGGAAGGCGGACGAGCGTATGGGCCACCTGATGATAAGTGGTCACCAATGCCTGTAGACACTGGCATTGTAAGAGATGTTAACCATCACTTACATCATCAAAGCGCCACCAACCTTGGGAACTAAGATGTTATGTCCCTTGTGCCTGGAATTACACTGGCTCGCTCACCCTTCAAACCGGAACTCAACAATAGCAAGTACTGCTGTTTTGCGGTAGAATATCTGATGAGAGGGTGGTACCTACCTAGACGAGCTATATATAAATTATAGATTCAGATTAACCTTTCGAAGCCGAGACGGGTAGTTAGTTATTTATACATATGAATAAATCTCGTGCTTGACGGTGAAGGAAAACATCGTGAGGGAACCTGCATGTGTCAAATTTCACTGAAATTCTATCAAATGTGTATTCCACCAACCCGCATTGAAGCAGCGTGGTACAATAAGCTCCAAAACCTTCTCCGCAAAAATAAAAGGAAATGCCTTAGCCCAGCAGTGGGACATTCACAGGCTGCCACTGTCACTTATACCTAAGATTAAGTATTGGGTAATAAATAAATAATTATTTCGGACCTGGACTTAGCATCTTAATTTTCAAACACAAATTAATTACTCCCTATACTCGACTGCATAGAGTCAGTAACTCTTTTGTGGGGCAATGTGTACGTTTTTACAACAGGATCCCAGAAAACGTTCAAAATACTTCAGTTGCTAAATAAAAAAAAATTGTAAAGGATCGCTTGTGTGCTAAAGGTTATTATACAATTCATTAATTTATGGATGACACCTTGGGAATGAGACGATCGCTGCATGGCTATTTCTTATTGTTTATTTTTTGTAAAAGACAAAAAAAAACAAAAATCAACCCGCTGAGTTTCTTTCGCCGGTTCTTCTCAGCGCTGGGTGTTTCTTTTCCGAACCGGTAGTAGTTTCCAGTTTGACAATCAATAAGTAAGTGTAATACTTCAATATTGAATAATAACCTTGTGGTTTTGAGAATTGCCATGGTCTTAAAAAATGGCCAAAAAAAGTTTCTCCATAAAAGAAAACCTTTGGTGAACAGTGTACATTTAAAAATAACAATGTTACTTATTAGTGAATATTTGATTCTAACAGGTAGCGTATTGTTAAATTAATGTAGTTTCAAATTGACCCCGAATTATTTGCGAAGAGTCCGTAACGATCTAGCTCATGTACGTGGGTCGAATGCGTTAACATTAATTCGAAACAATTTCTCTTATAAAGTTTTGGCTTAGTTGCAATGTAACTAGTTTATATGTAGATGGCTTAGTGGTTAAAACTTGTATGCAAAGTGGAGATTACGGGGTCTGACTTCTAGCCCAGACAAGCACGTGATGAAGTGTGGTGGTAGAGCTTTGTGCAAGCTCATCTGGGTGCCACCCACTCAACAGATATTCTACCGCAAAACAGCAGTACTTGGTATTGTTGTAGTTCAGTTTGAAGGGTGAGTGAGCCAGAATAATTACAGACACAATGGACATAACATCTTAGTTACCAAGGTTGGTGGCGCATTGGAGATGTTCTTTTTTTTAAAGTATACAATGCCACTGTCTATGGGTGTTAGTGACCACTTACCATCAGGTGACCCATATGCTCGTCTGTCTACCTATACTATAAAAAAACCATGAAACTCAGCCCAGGTTTGAACCCACGATGATGTGAATCGATTCGCGCGTCGTCACTGGGCCACCTCGGCTTTAATACATAATTATGAATAATAATTGCTATTTTATGACAATATACATTAATTACATCGTTATGTAATAATTATTATAAAAAACTTTTGAAGTATTTTCACTTGGAAAGTACTGAGCCAATACCAGTTCCCTAACAATTCGAGGGCAGGTCAAGTTCAATCTTGGCGATTTTCTCCAAGTTTCACATACCTGAGTATGACTTGCATAAGTTATTTAAACCTACTTCGTTCAAGTCAATGAGAATACTTAAATCCTAAGTTGAAATTTAAGTGAATTTGTGGCATTTCTAAATCAAAATGATAACGTCTTTGAATTATTTTATTTTATTTCCAATATACTAGTAAATTGTAATTATTTAAAATAAGAGTTTTTTTTATGTTTTTGTTATATGTATTGTTTGTTTTTAATATATGTATTATTTATTACCTCGAATTGGTCTTTTCATGAATAGAACACCAAATTATATTAATTAAATTGATGTTAATTACTCACTCAATTACTATTTAAATCCAAATAACACATTACAAATCATATCGCGCCACTAATTAATTAATATTTATTATTTTCTTTTATCTTGTATATAATTTTATTTTTATTTTTTGCACTATCCTGTTTCTGCTTTTGCAAATCCTTTCACCAAAGGTTGTCTGTTAGAGATTGCTTTAGCAATAAGACCGCCTTTGCACGCTCTTATTTTCTTGTCTTTGTTGTAATTGTTCTCTTTATTTGTATGTCCTTTCATTGTGTGTGCAATAAAGTATTAAATAAATAAATAAAATAATTTACCTTGTCGACTAACAAGATGGCGGCGGTTTTAAATTAGCGCGCTTTTTAAATCTTGACGTGACAACGTCTAATAAATCGATGAACGCTGGCTGTATGCACGAAATTGTCCCGTAACGCTCATTGTCCCGTTACGCTGATTGTACGCTTGCGCCACATCTATCTCTCTTTCACTCGATTGGCCTATGAGTGCAAATAAAAGTAAATTTATCAATTAAATTGTAGATTTCATTTCACTCCTTCTTTGTACCAATACAGAATAATGATAATTCAATAAAAATGATTCCATTTTATTCATAAAAGTATGCAGTCATTTCATCAATGTTTTGTTATGACGTTGTCACGTTAAACTATCGTCCGTAAATCGACTTTACAGACAACCATTTTTTTTTAATAACGCTGTTATATGGACCAAGGCCTCGCCTATCTTTTATTTTTTTGTATTTTAAATGTAGGTAGACATAGATAGTGGCTCACTTGATGTTTAGTAGTTAAGACCTTTAGAAATTGCCACTGTAAGAAACGAATGGTCACCATTATTTTCCTTATCCTTTCCTTTTTTTAATTATCCTCTGATGAAGCTGAGCACAACAATAACGCTTAACTTACTAACTAATTAATTTGACTGCCTTCTAGTGGATGACATAAGGCCGCAGACTAAACAATTATTGGAGTTGTCTGTCAGAAAATACTCAGTAGCAGCTCGGAGTCTGGAAGTTGGATGTGTATACACTCCCGTGCCTCGGAAAGCATGTAAAGCCGTTGGTCCTGCGCCTGAACTCTTTCCGGTCGTGTCGGATTGCCGTCCCATCGGATTATGTGAGCTAAGGAAAAGGGAGTGCACCTGTGTTTGCGCACACGCTTGTGCACTATAATATCTCCTGCGCAGTTGGCTAATCTCTCTTCAGCTTGGCCGCCGTGGCCGACAATCGGTCAGGAGGACCATTGATTAATTATAGTAATAATAATAATATACTGGGACATTATTCACAAATGACCAGCTGATCCCAAACTAAGCAGAGTTCGTACTATGAAAACCAGACAACTGATATACTACATAAACAGACATGTTCATGCACACATATGTCTATCCTGGATTGGAATCGAACCCACGTCCTGTGGCGTAAAAGTATCTTACCAACCACGTCAACTGGCTCGTCAATATATTCACATCCTATGATCATGTCCGATGTCGTGCGTATTATGTCGAGTTAATATAACTCACACATATATAAATACGCACACATACGAAAACTTATCTCGCGAGAACAATGGGTTTTTATACACCTGTCTCCGAGTTTTGTTCAACCTCAAGTGATAGTGGAAGCTCGTAAAGGCATTTTGTAACGTCAGCATAATAATTATTCTTATTTATTAGTCATTTCTTTTTCAACTTAGCGAATTCTGCTTAAAATATGTTTGTTAGTTACCTAAACGCGTGTTATTTGGACGCACAATGACATATCTTTAACAACAAAGACATATTGTTAAAAAGAAATGCCAAAGAAATTCGGACTTGCGAAAATCCTAATGCACTTCCAAATATATCAACAATTACAGACATTCTTTAGCAATCTAGCCAATTCAAACCTTATACTGTGAAAATAAAGAATAAATTCATTTAACATAAATACATGTTAGAACTTTTTTTGCTGACGTTGAGTCAACACTGGCCACAAATAAACTTTCTATTGTGTCGAGGCATGTCGAAATTTATCGATAATGGATTAGTGATGGGCTTTGTCGATAGTTTATGTCGACGCCAATACTCTCGAAGTTATTGCGCTTTTGTTAAGAGAAATTCATATATGTTTTTGACGTTTATAAGCGTTAAATATTTAAGTGTTTGACTTTCTAAGCTTAAAGCCTTGCTTAGCAGAATCTAAGGAGCGGTGCCTATTATGATTTTTCTGTTACCTAAGCATTATAAGTTATAGTATAAATGCCTAATGATTTAGTTACAAGCGTATATACGATATCTGGTTACTATATTGAAACGTATATTAAACATTAAAAAAATAATGCACGAACTCGCTACGCCACTAACCTACCTGTCAATGAAACGCCACTAAAATTGTTAACATTTTAATAATCTTGCGCTGGCGACCCTTTAACATATATATATGAATATCAATTTTTCAATTACATGCAAACAATCATTAAAAAAAATTGTTTAAATACACAGATTTCTAAAGTCACGCATAGATAAAAAAAGTAATTACTTATATTATGTGTATATATATATGACTTATATGTATATGACTACCTCATTGATCTAGTGGCTACATATAAGGCCGCAGACATGGTGGTCCTGATTTCAAATTCTAGGTCGGGCTAATATAATGTTATTGTGATTTTCTGTCGAAAATTCTCAGTAGCAGCCCGGAGTCTGGAAGTTGTAAGTGTAGCCACACGGCACACCACTGCTTTGGAATAGTGTGGCCACACTTACAAAGCCCTGCGCAGTTGGCAAATCTCTCTTAAGATTGGCCGCCGTGGCCGAAATCGGTCTAGAGGACGTTATATATTTGTATATGTACGTATATATTTATGAATTAATTAAGTCTTTAAGACATGATAGTCAACAACTTATCCGTAAATTTAAAAAAAAGGTATAAACGTTAATAAAATTGTATTTAATGCTTTCATTTAATTTAAGTCACACTAAGCCGTAACAGTCATTGTTACTTTCTTTTTAAATAAAAATAACTTGTTTAAAGTGTAAGTGTATGGGTCTGACACAAAACATTTACGAATGTACTTTATGTTCATATATTTTGTTAATTTTTTCTTTGATAAACTAAATTATAAGTTCGCCCCTCCCGGGATCCAGAGTAACATTCTTGGGCATAAAAAAATACTTTTTTGACGTGATAATGTCTTTTAAATCGATGAACGCCGACTGCACGCACGAAAAGTCATGACTCATAGTAACGTTCCGCCTAAGCCGAACGAGCAAGCGAGAACGTGGAACGAGTGATAGAGAGGCACGATCGGCCTAAGCGTTCGGCTTGTGACGCATCTATCTCTCTCCCACTCCATCGGCCGAAGCGTCCGAGTATTCATCAATGTTTTCTTATGACGTTATCACGTCAAATTATTGTCACTAAGCCGACTTTACAAACAACCACTAGTTTTATTATAAAATAGTTAGGCGAAGTAAGTAAGTAAGTGGTCACCACAATCTTTTTTTTATGTAAGAGGGGCAAACGAGCAGGAGGCTCACCTGATGGAAAGTGACTACCACCGCCCATGGACATCTGCAACATCCGAGGACTTACAGGTGCGTTGCCGGCCTTTGAGGAAAGAGTACACTCTTTTCTTGAAGGTTTTTAAGTCGTATCGTATCGGAAAAGCCTATCGATACTGGCATAAAATACTATCCATTTTTTACAATACCGACTCAATTTACACTGACTCACTCAACCTTCAAGCATTAATAATAAGCATTTTGCAGTAGAATATATGATGAGTACCAGTTGGTTTCATTTCTCTCAGGTCTTTCAGGTCTCTCTCTCCAGGATTCTCAGGTCTGAGGTGTTTATTTCCGAACCGCGGTGGTAGATTTATGATAATCAATAAGAAAGTGTAACACTTCAATATTGAATAAAGATATTTGAATTTGAATCTTATCACAAAGCTCTACCACCAAGTAAATCAGATAAAAGTTTGCTGTGTCTCCCGTCCTTGGAAAGCCGTTGGTCCTGCCTTTCACTTATATAAATACAAACAAATGCAATAAATAGATATTCATTATATAGTGTTTGAAGGGTGAGTGAGTCAGTGTAATTACAGACACAAAGGATATAAAATCTTAGTTCCCAAGGTTGGTGGCGCATTGGCGATGTACGCGATGGTTAACATCTCTTACAATGCCAATGTCTATGGGCGTTGGTGACCACTTACTATCAGATGGCCCATATTATGTTCGTCAGCCTACCTATACAAAAAAAATTAAGCCACAAGACAGACAAGCATTTATATAACATTAAACATACCTTCAAAATAAAATATCTTAATTGTATATTATTATAATTATTTTTGTCGGTGTATATGTTTGTGGTTTTGTGTTTGTATTTTTTATTTATTGTTTTGATATAATTTTTCTAGTTGCTGTTTATATTTTTATTTGTTACTCATTGTTTGTTAATTTTGATGAACTGGTTGGCGTGGTTGGTAATTGCCTTTCGCGCCGCAGTTGGGTTCGATTCCCACTCAGGACAGACATTTGTATGCATGTACATGTCTGTTTGTCATGAGTCTGGGTGTAATTTCTATATAAGTATGTATTTACAAATAAAAATTAGTCTCTGTAGTATATCAGTTGTCTGGTTTCCATAGTACTAGCTCTGCTTAGCTTGGGATCGATTGGTCGATATTTTGTCTTTGTATGAATGTGTTTTATTGTACTGTTTGTTTCCTAATTTCCTAAATAAAATAAAATATTAAATCAATCAGTCAGTGTAAAAATATGTCACAATTATTATTAAAAAAATATATACATCGATAAATTTTCTCGATATACTGCACAACACTAGCACCTATCGTAACCTTCAAGCGAAAGTCTATGATGGACTTCACGATGAATAACAACATGGACACGACCTCCTCGTAATAAAGGATAATTTATTAAAATATTTGCACAATTTATTACGCAATCACTTTTCTATTATCGTGTATCCTTAATAAAAGATAACATACACTTTGGGAATACCGTACTTATTTATAATTGGATAAAAAGGTCCTTCAATTTTAATAGCATCTAAAGTGCTCGCTATCCTTGTCTTTCCTATATATAAGACAGAGAAAGCAGATGAGTCCTGTCAAATAGCTTTTTTTAAGGAAACGGACTAAGGAATGTAATTTGTTTTGTTTTTAATTTCTAAGGAATATGTTTATATGTGTTTGAATACATAGTGTTAATATTTTTAAGATTTAATTCTTATTAATATTATAAAGGGAAATATGAGTTTGTTTATTACGCTTTCACGCCTAAACCACTAAACCGATTTTTAAAATTCTTTCACCGATGAAAAGCTACATTATCAAAGAGTAACATAGGCTATATTTAGTAGCGAAATCAAAAGTGCTTAAAATTGTTTTGATTATAAAAAAAAAAGCCATTCGGCCACTAACTTCAATATTTTGACTGTGAGGCATTCCTGCCTTGAGCACCACGTTCCTATGTGGGTTGGTGGATAAACATAGCAAATTGTCATGCAAGCTTCCTCAAGATGTTTTCCTTAAGCACAGATTTGAACCCGTTGTAAATATTTACATTCTATCCAATAGATCATATAGGTGTTTATTACAAATCTTAAGAAATCATTAATTTAAAACATACGGAACCATAACGCGTAATGAAGTAATAAATTAATTTACCGTTGCCATATTGGTTCATTTACCGCGATATTCCCGGTTCAGAGCAACCTACTTGTAAGTAAGAGTGTTGTAACACAATCCGTCCTTTTCACACTTAATTATAAATGATATGTTAGAAAGAGTAAGATTGTAAATGTGAATTCTTATTAATTATGTTGTCCTGGTACTATAATAAGACTAAGTATAATAAATGTGTTTATAATTTTTTTTTTAATAATTTCGTAAATAATTGTTTAATTTTTTTGGAATGTATTCTATGGAACATTCAAATTTAGTTCAAATCAAACGACCTTCTTTAATTTTTTTTATTCGACCGCTATCCATAGTTTTGGTGGATGTTTAAAAAGAAATGTCTATCCATCTCGCTCACACATACGGCCGTCTCACACAATTTCTCATTTCACCGTTCACTTGTTTAGCGAGTCAATATTAACTGTGACCGAGTTCTTTCTAGTAAAATTTATCATCGATAATCAACTCTAAGTCAATGAGAGTTTGGTTAGATATCGCGCGGTGAAAGTACTAAAGGTGGGACCTTTTCGAAGTAACATAGCTTGTAATATGTGTGTTTCTTATTTTATAGTTGTAAAGTTGGTCAGTCGGGTAGTGGGTTCCTTGCTGTGACATCGTACGGACGTCTATTACGATTAATTGAAATAAAATGCCGAGAAAACCGTTCAGGTGTCGTCTTTAAACAAATTTTTACAAAAAAAAATGTGTTACTGAAAAAATAAATAGAACATTATTCGAAATTCGAAATTCGAATCGCGCGCGAATTTTAACGTCACGATGACAGTTGAAAAGTGCCAAAGGTACCTTAGTGATGTGAGACGAATGGTTTTTTTTATTGTGCTACTGATCGTTTTGGACAATTCGCCTTCAACGTGTAGGGGTGAACAATATGACAGAGGTAAATAAAAAAAAATTAACTAAAATTTAAATATCTAGTTATTAAATGAAAGTTACTATTGGCCGAATACTGAAACGTCTTTCAAATATGAAGGGTGCTCAAATATTTGAAACGTCTTCGAATTTCAAATTTCGCATACTAAATTTTGAAAAATAATGACATTCCAAGCAATTGAGTCCTAATCATATTTGAATGACGTTTCAGTATTCGGCCGTATGAATCATAATAAATGATTATTTTATTTATCTGCCTCAGGCCTTAGATTTGATTGATTGATTTGAGTCAACCCGTGAGGCATGCCTGCCTTAATTATCCTATGAGCGTTTTCTTATTAGATTAATAAATTTAGAAAAAAATCCGTGATTAGTTTTTATTTATGTCTTATCAGTATAAGACAGAAATATACTTTATTCCGAGCTCTGATTACACAGTGGTTACTAGAATCTTAAACAATGGTCCTAAGTTCAAACCTGCGTTAGTGAATTTTCATATATGTAATTTGTTTTTATAATCCACAACGGCGACGGAATCGCGAGGCGGATTAATGATTCGAAATATAATTTCGCACCGCCCTGTAATCCCACCCTTTGGATGAAGAAAGAGCCACTCTTTCCCCCTCTCGCCGAGTCTCTGAATGTCAATTTTGATTTTTCCCCTGCCCCTGATTGCCCCTGATCTCGATGCAGCAGACTCCAAATTACATATGAAAAGGGACTTATTTATTCATTCAAATGCAGTAAAGAGAATAATATCACCACAAAATCAAAGAACATAGTAAGTATAGTAACAGTAGTACTTCTCCTCTTTTGAAAAGAAGGTTTGGAGCTTACTCCACCACGATGCTCCAATGCGGTTTGGTGGATTTCCGTGAATCTATACACGTGCAGGTTTCCTCGCGATGTTTTCCTTCACCGTTAATCACAAGTTGAATTAAACACATGAACATTTCGTTCTTTTTGAGGGGATTGTTGTTTAAACGTACATGTCTTCCGATCTTAAATTTGTCATAAGACCGTAGTTCTCGATCCCTTGGAAACACGGTGATATAATTCCATTTTTAAAAGCGGGTTAGTGGTTTATGTGTGAAAGTGTAACAAACAAACGGAAAAGCTCACATTCGCATTTATAATTGTAGCTAGGATTAAAGAGTTTATAAGACTTATCAGACAGACAGACAGATATATATATAATATGTAAATATATATAAATAGCCCCGTTGGGTATCTTTCGACGGCTCCTCTTGGTTATGTATTTCTGAACGGGTGGTTGATTATTCAATAAGTAGGGCTTAGATTTGAATACAGATAAGAGGTTAACAAGCATTTGATGCCAAGATGGTCAGTGATTAGAATGTGGAATCTTCACCGAAGTACACGGATTCAAACCTGAGCTAGTACAACTGAATTTGAGGTTGGCACTTATTCCACCACACCCCAATACGGGTTGGTACAGGACACACGAGCCAGTTTCACTAATGTAACATGTATGTTTCGTCAAGAAGTTTCCTTGAATTATAAACAAATTAAACATATGAAAATTCATTTGCATCTGTGCAGGTTTGAACTTGGAACCATAGGTTCTCATATTCTAACCAGCTGGCAATCGTATCTTGGAATTAATTATATTTTGATATTTTATAATTCATTGTGACATACAAGTTATCTAACGATGCTTTCTTTCACCTAGCACGAAATTAATTATAAATTCAAATTAAGAACAGAAATATTCACTAATCTGTAGGCTTTGAACCCATAACGGTTATGCTTCACCCGATAACAATTGCGCCATAGGTCATTTAATAAATCCTTTGTTACATCACATAATCAAATAAAATTATTCAACAGAACTTTGGAATAAATTCAAGTCAATTTTAAAGACAAGTATCATAAGGCCAAGTGTAAAATAGTAGTTAGTAACAGCCTGTGAATATCCCACTGCTGGGCTAACGCCTCTTTTCCTCTTTGAGGAGAAGGTATGGAGCTTATTCCACCACGCTTCTCCAATGCGAGTTGGTGGAATACACATGTGACAGAATCTCAGTGAAATTTGACACATGAAGTTTTCCTCACGATGTATTCCTTCACCGTTAAGCACGAGATGAATTGTAATTACATATTAAGCACATGAACATTCAGTGGTGCTTGCCCGGGTTTGAACCCACGATCATCGGTTAAGATTCACGCGTTCTTACCACTAGGCCATCTCGGCTTAAAATGATTTGTATAAACACGAGAAATTAGTACACTATGGTTAAAAATGGTACGCAGTCTGGTGTAACAGTTACTCGATGATAAATCAATTTATTTAAACCGTTACGCTAAACGTTCACTTTTTTTCCTCTTAAATATATATCGGAGATGACTCAGTAGATAGAACAGATGTTTATCAAAGGCCGCGACGTCAAATCCAGAAGCACTGCTTATTTGTGGTCTGATTTCTAGGTGCTAGGGTTTTGTGCAAGGGTAGGTACCACCCACGTATCAGATATTGTACTAAACATCAACACTTAATTGCGTTCCGGTTTGAGTTTGTTTGTGTGAGCCAATGTAATAACAAATAGATGACCACTTACCACCACTGACCACCTGATGGTCAACCTCTCTTTTTCTATCGAGGAGTTGAAAAAACGTTTCATAAATTTCGCTCTCATTTATTTATAGGAATACCTATACGAGCATAATTCTGAAACATTTTAAAATTCGAGTGCATACGCGAAGCAATTTTGTTTTCAGCTGTCACATAAATTAGAGAGAGACAGATTTATTACGCAACAGGATCAGTTGTCTCGCTTTAGCAAACCGGTATTAATTAGGTTAAAATTTGGGCTTTTAAGCTTTATACCGAAGCTGTCAGGAGTCACAGGTCTCACACCCGATTGTGTCGCAAACGAATGAGGTTGTGTGTTTAGTACTATAATACTGTAGCACTTATTTAGTACTGTAAAGGCAATATAAGTTTGTTATAGAAAATCGGAAAATATCTAATAACTTTATAAAAAAAGTCACTAGAAAAAAAAGGAAGTCAATTGAGGCCCGTGGCAAAGTCATTACATGGGGCCCCCTACAGGAGCGAGACATAAATTTGAACAGGCAGTTTAACTTATTGACGGTGAAGGCGCAAAATTGGAGTGACCAATAGGGGGGGCCCAATACACCTGTAAGAAATATCAAAATATAAGACACTTAGCTCTTGGTCTCTCAGACTGGGCCCTCGTCGGGTTGGGGCCCGTGACATTTTGCCAGCCCTGCCACCCTATAGTTAGGCCACTGAAGTACAACATACAAATTCACATTTTTTTTGTTTTTTTTTCTCAACTAATTTTCGACCTCTTAGTCACAACGGTTGTCAGCCTACCTACCTTTTCTCAATAAATAAAACTCAATAAGCCATGTTACTTCGTACGAAATTCTTTAAGAACATTCACCGAGTAATTTAGTCTCGCAATTAAGTTTGTTTAAATATATTTTTTTCTCTCTCTCACTCTTCACGTTCAAACATTTGACATGTGACATGTTAAAACATATTCATTGAATCCTTACTAATATAAATCATGCGAAAGTATGTTTGTTTGTTACGCAATAACGTATTAACTACTCAACAACAACAATCAAATCTTAAACATACACGTTGTCAGAGATACAGATAAGGAACTTAGTTCCCAGTATTGGTGGCGCATTGACGATGTAAGTAGTGTCTTCACTTACAAAGCTAATGTCTATGGGCGTTGGTGACCACTTACCATTAGGTGGCCCATAGGCTCGTCCGCCTTCCTTTACTATAAAAAAATCTATAATAAAAAAAATTAAATACACATAGGCGCGGGTAAAATCACAGGATACAGTTATTAAAAAATAATCTGCATAAAAAACTTAACAAGAAAACGCCATAGCGATGTCAATCTTATAAAGAGAGAAACGGTAACATTTTTCAATACAAGAATTGACGGATTATTGAAGCAATTGAATGTAAGTGGTACTGTTTGTAGCTTACCGTTTTTTTCTTATTCGTTATCTCCTGCTGGTCATTTATGATTTACAATAACACTTAACTGTCTCCTTAGTTTGATATGTGTAAGGTCAACGACCCTGAGGTTTTTTTTTTTTATTAAAGCACATAAGTCAACTGCAAAGTGTATCTCAATAATCCTTCACTCATACTCCGATGGGATGGCAACCCGAAACGACCAGACTTCAGGCTTGGATTTTAACGTGCTTTTCGAGGCATGGAAGTAAACACACTTCCAATTCCAGGACTCCGATCTGCTACTGATAATTTTCGACGGATGAACCCATTTCATTTTTATTGGCCTGATCTGTGATTTGAACCCAGGACATCTGCGATTGTTTCTAACCACTAGACCAAGAGGAAATCGAGTAATTATAGATACATTTTCATCCCGTAATTGGCGACGCATTGACCATGGGAGAAGTGGATTTATATCTGTTTATACGCAAAGGTAAAACCTCAAAGTGCCTAAAATAAATTAAAAAAAAACTGTCATATCTATTTAATAAAAGGTTACTATTACATTATTGTACAAAGAAACATTCCTTCAAATATGACTTCTCAGTAAAATATTTAGTTTAGATAATATATTCTTAACGATCGTCGTAATTGTTTCATTATCTTATATTTTTAAAATTTAGGGGTCCTATTCTACTAACAAATTGTCACCTTATCGGAATCGAATCGAAGAGTTATCGTTGCCGCTTATACGTTTTTCTATTTTTTACTTTATCGACTATTGGTATAATAATAATAACATCCTGGGACATTATTCACACAAAGCCATCTGATCCCAAACTAAGCAGAGTTCGTACTATGGAAACCAGACAGCTGATATACTACATATACTAGTTTTCTTTTGTAAATTAATACTTATATGATAATAACACCTAGACTCAGGACAAACAGACATGTTCATTCACACATGTCCATGTCCCAGGATATTAATTAGTAATGTCTGATCTGGGTGGGAATCGAACCTGCGGCGTGAAAGGCAAGTATCTACCAACCACGCCAACCGGCTTGTCGTATAAATGTTAACAATTTACTTTGGTTTTGTCATAACGGTTGAAAATTGAGGATCCTCCGACCAGACAGGTGTTGTGTCTGTTGGGCTACTGTCTCCGATTGTTGTCGGGTTCTTGTATTTATGTTCAATCGCTCTGATAACTTTAATATCGCGATGTAGGATACGTCTGTTCATAGTTAGTTGGCGAGATAGATGTCGCTACAGCCTCTCCGATCCATGCCAAGGGCAGCCATCGCAGTGGTTTTAGTGGGTAAGAATCCCACATAACGCAGTTCCTCCCCCTAAGGGAGCCGGTTACTTTTTTGAATGTTACCACTGCGTGAAAAAAAGGGTACGTATCGTAGTCGATAAAGATTAGTAGAATTGACCCCCTGAAGTCAACGATATCGGCCTTACTTGTAAACGCTCAGCGTAGTTAAGCATGTATCTCTTTCTGTCATTATTCATTTGACAAATGAAAGAAGAAGACACAGAATTGTTTAACTAATCACCCGCTAAACAAAATGTTTAGGTAAGGTCGTTAATAATTGAAATATCTTACTTATAAGCTTTGCTTAGTGAAACAGTTAAAAACCGATCTATCCCTTTCTATCATTACTGATTTGACATAAGAAAAAAGAAGACACATATCTGTTTAACTTATTATCGCTATACGTTTAGAGGTAGGCAGTATATCTCAATATTGTATTTTATTATATAATTGTTATCTATAACATAAAGCTGAAGAGTTTGTTTATTAAATCCGGCTAATCTCATGAACTACTGGTTCGAATTTCAAAATTATTTTTGTGTTGTAAAGTCCTATTATCGAAGAAGAATATGTTTTTATCTAGGCTGATTTTTTTTCTTTGTATTTTAATTAATTAAACGCGGGTGTAACCACGGGGCACAGCTAGTGTTAAATATAAATGTCACAAAACAACATCACTGTTTGTCTGTCTGTATCCGCCTTATACTCTGCCGTACAGCAATAAGTATCGTTTTGTTCCGGCTTAGTAAGTGATATGTCAGGCAACATACAAGAGATATAAGATCTTAGTGCCCAAGGTTGGTGTCGCGTTGGCGATGTATGGCCAATGCGGTCCTATTAGTACACACATATTTTATTTAAAAAAATACCACAGACCTGAGAAGAACCGGCGAAACTGAATGAGTTTCCTTTGTTATTATTTAGATTACGATAAAATAATCAATATACGTATAAATAATACTTAAGTTCAATAAATAATATAAAAGACTACATATTAGAGGCTTCTGGTGGTAGTATGCGCAAGCGATCCCGTGGCCCTCCCCGTTAAGACGGGAAGGGTACCGCTGGTTTTCTAGTGGGTATTCCGATGACCGGGGCGCACTCGGTGCCCTGTTCAAACGGCGAGCCCCACATACGCCAACACTGTTCCCGTGGGAGACAGACGTAATACGTTGGCGTATTTCCAGTGTTAAAAAAAGTAATTAAGTATATAAGTGAAAACTGAATATAAAATAATATAATCGTGAGCACTTTCATTCAGTTGCAATAAAATTTGCATATTATTTAATGTAAGCAAATAAAATTTCAAATTGTATAAACAAGAATTTAAAGTTTAAAAATCGAACATACATAAAAAAACAGTAAGTTTACATAAATATTAATTTTAAAAAAAAACCGGTAAATTCTCAAAATGGACCGAATAAATAAAAAAACGCCTCCAATTTCAAGTGTCAAATTTATAAATTCGTTTATTTCACGCATCACGTAATGAATAATCCATTACTGACTTAGTTTAAACAATCAAAATTCAAAACGAATGCAGTCGGCAATGTATGCCGTGCACTGCGACTTTATAGCATGACATTAAGATATAGCGAAGAAAGTAAGAGGTCAAAGAAAGTGAAAATGTTGGAATAGAAACGGCGTCTTACATCGGTATTTCAAATAAATACAATTCATTTGATTGTTGGCTCGAATCAGTTTAAGCTGGTTCGAACCGGTTACATCTGGTTATCTTGTAATAAGTCTATCGTATCACTGTTTTTTACCCGATCAGAGTAAAACCAAATAGGTTAATGTGTTTATAACCATGTATATTTTTATATAACTAAAGTATTTGTTTACATTGACAAGTATATAATATTATTTATTAAATATTTTTAAACAGTATTACGCCACAGAAAACTTAATGTGGCGAATGGTATTTAATTATTTTACTTTAAAGACGCATTAGAAAAATATATCTATACTAATATATAAAGCTGAAGAGTTTGTTTGTTTGATCCGGCTAATCTCAGGAACTGCGGGTTCGAATTTAATAAATATTTTTGTATTTATGTAGTCCTTTTATCGAGGAAGGCTCTAGGCTTATTTTTATTCATTATACGCGGGTGAAACCGCGGGGCACAACTAGTCAAAACATATTTGGTGTTCCCGCCAATCAATTTTTTTTTTGTCAGGCATCTCCATGTACAACCTAAGCAAACTTATAACAATTAAAACAAAAAAGAAACATTATTATCGTACTTTCCTAGAGCGTTGTATGTTCGAATTTTAAACTATACGACAAAAACTTTCATAGCAAATTGCTGAATTGCGTTTCTTTTTTTAAATTGAACATGTCTTGTTTATATCCAGCCATGTATTCTTTTTTCGAATTGAATTTGAAATCTTGCATGTGCATTTGTACCCTAACCTTCCTCAATGTTTTATTGTAACATTATACAATTTACTATAACTCGGTATACGGAAGCGATACTTGTTAATTAGAGCGCGAACGAAAAGCATACCGACGCGGCCGATGAGCCGCATACTATGACGTTACTGCTATATTAAGTAAAAAAACTATATATATCTATTAATTGATAATATTTTTTTTATTCATAATTTAAAATCATGGTCATGATCGCTCAACATACAGCCGACTCTAACCGTCTAGAAAATCGAATTTGGAACATATTTACGTTAACGCCGGTGAGAAGGGGTTTTTGGTTGTTTCAATTTTAAGGAGAAATGGTAATGAGTGACTGAGTTTTAATATAATATAATATCATTTTATTGTAGATTTAAATAAATAGATACTAATGACAATTAATTTCTGTACAAATCTCGGAGCAGCTTTGGAGCTTTGTCGCTTTGGAGGTGTGAAGATGTTTTCCTTCACCGTTAAGCACGGGATGAGTTATACACATAAACACATAAAACTCATTAGTTTTTTAACGTTCTAATCGGCTAATCATACCTAAAAGCCATTCCTCTGTTACGACTCCATACTAATTTATCATTGTACCATACAATGTTATACGTGAAATTTAAATTGTTATTATTTGTTTAGTCTGTGGCAATAAAAAAGTTACTTCCTAAATTCCTTTCTGTATATAAACATATATAGATTTATGTGTTCTAGTTGGTTAATTACAATGTATTTGTAATTGGTCGATAATTCAATGAAAATTATACATGGCATCCAGAAGTAAAACTATTTTTTTATTTTTAACAACATGGCCGTTTTAAATTAGCGCGCGTTTTTTTTTAACAAAGGTTTTATGGACAAGGAATTTAGTACCTAACTATTTATTTTAAAATTATTATTAATTTAAATTTATTTATGATCCAATTAAACATAAATTATTACAAAAAATTAACTCCCCAGGTTTTTTTACTAACATCAAGACCTTAAATAAATACAAATAAAAATTAAAAATAATTATTGTACGTGACCGCGTGGAATGGTGGCAAGAATGCTAGCAGTATTTCCCCTTTGAATCGAAATTCCGATTCTCTGGGCGAAAAATGAACCAGCCCTCCTGTCACATGTGGAGGCAATAAGGCGGGGAGTAATATTTTGGATGATTTTTTTGGCACGATTACTCCAAGGTCCAAGCGTTTCAACTGCAAACGGAACAAAGAAAACTAAGTACATAATTACATCAATCAAAATAATACAAATGTATTTACAAATAATTAAATATATAAAAATATAATTATAGTATATTATATATATATTTACTTATACGTGTGTTCTAACTATGAATATATATACACTTATATATCTGGTAATATTTACGCTAGCTAATACAGTATTTCAGTTTGTCTATTAATTTTAGCGGTACCATTATAGGTACCATACTTGTATTGATAACGGTAGTACAGTATAGCTGACTGGTTTTGTTACGATGTGTACCGGGATCGATTCCGGCTCCTGGCAATTTATACATAATGAAATCAAGTTAAGCGATGCGGTGTAGCGGTACTGGGTCGCCCAAGTGGTCGAACAACGTTCTCGGACGGGTTAGCGTGTATTATGAATTCGTTGAGTGGAAGGAAGTGATTTAAGTGAAGAATAATCTATATAAATAAAATGATAGAGGTCTGCAGTTGTGCGCGCATTACGGATAAACTACTGGATAGATTTCAATGAAATTATCAAATAAAAAATGACTGCGATATTTTCATTTAATAAAAAGTTATTAAAGTTTCAAGAAACAACGATTTGTATATGCACTGCGTGTTCAGTGATGTATGTTTAAACAATGTATAGTTTTCCTTCCGATCTTTTTGATGTTTTTTTCTTCGTACATAAGAAAACTTTGTTAATATATCAAGCAACGTGGATGAAGTCGCGGGTATCAGCTAGTTGATAATGTAGTTAATAATTTTGATAATTTTAATTTTATTTGTTTACATATTTTTTTCAGTCATTATTAGTATAATCAAATGTTCCTCGATTATGTGTAATTTCCGAGTATGACACCAGGGGTCCAATTCTACTAACAAGTTTCTTTCAGACACTTTATCGAAGCGTCATCGTTGCCGCTTGTCCATTTTCTTATCCTTTAATTTAATTATCGACTATTGGTATAAAAGTTAACAATTAAGTTTGGTTTTGATATTACAGTATATGTTAACATGACTGCCTCGTTGGTCTAGTGGCTAGATATAAGGCTGCAGACTCGGTGGTCCTGGGTTCAATTCCCAGGCCGGGCCAATAAATAGTCATTGGGGTTTTCTGTCAGAAAATTCTCAGTAGTCCGGAGTCTGGAAGCTAGATGCGTGTACAGTCCCGTGCCCGAGAGTAAGGCGGTTAGTCCTGCGCCTGAATTCTTGCGTCAGACTGCCTTCCTATTGGATTATGAGAGTTAGGGAATAGATAGTGCCAGGTGCACTTGCTTGTGTTTGTGCACACACTTTTCTACTGCGCAGTTTGCTTGGCCACCGAGGCCGAAATCGGTCAGATTTACATAATATTTGGTATGTCAGATTAAGCATAACATTTTTGTTTATTCAATTATTTTAATGAGTAATATACTTATATATATTTTTTAAATTTATTTATCCATTTCGGATGCTTAATTAATAAACTTAAATACTATCACTATACTACAAATCTAAATACTTACACTAAATACACTTAAAGTAAACTTAAATAATATTTCTTAAGGTTAAGCTTAATGTTTTTATTTGTAATATTATAACAAAGATCTGAAGGTAATTTATTAATTAATCTGGAAACAATATACTCGGTAGTCCGCTCGCCATACTTGTTGTTTGCACGCTGAGTGCAGATCCGTTTCGTATATTACAATTGAAACATTTTCATTCAATGTTTATTGTTTAATCAAGTATGTCAGTTCTTCATATTACTTACCTAGTGTTAAATTGTCACTTCTGTCTATAGACTGCACTGTCACAGTATAAACATGTCACAAGTGTAGGTCAAATTACAAGTTTTTTCTTACAGAATAATGTCACTTCTGTATTAAGTTCTAATTTTGAACTTTCTCATTTTTTGAAAGTACGGTTGCATTTTCAAATTTCAAATGTACAATATTTTCCAACTCGGTAAGTGCTTGATGTTCTAAAAAAAGCTATAATTATTACACAATTAAACCTTTTAACACATTCCGCTTTCGAATATTTTTTTACTTGTTTTTTTTTTTAACAGCATTAACGACAATCAGATCTGATTATATACATCCTACTAAATAAATATAAGAAATTTTAATGGTATTGCGAATCATTGGTTCTATTACTTACAACACAATTATAGTAATGACATCTTGACTGATTTCGACGACGGCGGCCAATCTCAAGAGAGATTAACCAAAGGCAGATGCACTCTCTATTCTCTAACTCTAATGTCATGGGACCCGGAAAGAGTTCAGGCACAGGACCAAGGGACTTAATGTGCTACAGACACTGGAGTTTACACAGTTTCAATTTTCAGACTCCTGACTGAAACTGAGATTCTTCGAAATAAATATCGAATAACATTGTATTTTACCGATCTGGGCTTATATTCAAGATAACTAAAAAACAAAACAAAAAAGTGATGTATATTTCTTTGGGTTTCTTTCCCCAGGCTTTGTGCGGACCAATTTGAGTCAGACCATTTATTATACATATGTATATGTATTTAGTGTTCCGGTTTAAAGTTTGAGGTAAGCCAGTGTAAATTAACACATGAGATAAAATATATTAGATCTAATGGTTACAGAAACGTAAAGGTCATTGACTTAAAAAGTAAAAAAAAAATAGATTGAGATTTAATATTTCAAAAATCGATTTTTTTCGAAATATTTAAAAATAGAATAATTAACCGCAATACGGTTACACACATCTTAACAGATAAAAAAGAATTGTTTTAAAAGTAAGAAAATATGTTAATCGTTATGAAGATATCTACTATATAGTTACTATCCCCATTGTTCTGTGGGAACTCAACTTTTATGGGTGGAAAGATTACTGTAAACAAACAAAGACTCTGTGTTTTTCAAGATTGGATAATTAATCGTTTGTTATAAATTGAGGTTAATGTGCCATTATGGAGTTAAAACAATTGTTATATTTCTTTTAAATAGATTATTTGTTATTATATGTTTACAATATCGATTGAAGTATATGTTTCATTTTAGTAACAGCCTGTGAACGTCCCACTGGTTAAGGACTCTTCTCCTCTTTTGAGGAGAAGGTTTTAGAGAATCCACCATGCTGCTTCAAAACGAGTTGGTGGAATACAAATGTGACAGAATTTCATTTAGATGATGTATAATGTAAAACTAAAAGAATAATGGCCGAATACTGAAACGTCATTCAAATATTAAGTGGGACTTAATTATTTGGAACGCCATTAATTTCAAATTTAGTATGAAAGATTTTAAATTAACGGCGTCTCAAATAATTAAGTTCCACTTCATATTTGAGTGACGTTGCAGTATTCGGCCGTTAGCGAGTTTTTTATTATTATTTAAAAGGATGGTCGAGGGATATTCCTTTGAAATGAAGAAAAACTTTCTCATAAATACAATAAAGGTTTTATGCAAGCCCAACCTCGTCACTCATCTTAATATGTTCTACCAATCTTGTATTGTTGTGTTCCTGTTTGAAGGGGTGAGTTAGCCCTGACAAGGAACAACTTCTTTATTAAGCCCTTGTTGTAACTATTCGTATATCGAATCAGTTGAAATGTTAAATATATAACAAATTTATTTTATAATCTAAAACTAAAATAAATAAAAAAATAAATAAAATAAAAAACATTAAAATTAAAAAAAAAAAACACGCCGTCTAATAGATTGTCCTGTGGCATTGTACCCAAGACGCTGACACTATTGCCTCTGCACCGCTAGACTCAGCCTTTGGGCTTAATAAGCGCCAGCTCTTGGGTAACCAGAAGTGTGAATCAGTTTCTTTGAGATATATTTTATAAATAATTATACCCCATGGTACAGGGTTTTAAATTATATAACTCTTTGTATCATCAATGCAATATAGATATTTTTTCTGATAGTCTATGTAATTTTAAAAAAATGGTTAAAACAAAATATATATATTTACAAAAAAAGATTCTAATTAAACACAATTCAATCATCATTATAATTACTGTGTACTACTTATATATTATCTATTTACTCTATCGTAAGCTGTCACAATTTGTAGTGTTACTATAAAATACATAAAATTAATGCTGTGCATACTTGTAAGTTGAATTTATATAGAATATTTGTCAATAATTATGTATAATATATATCATGTCACTATGTAAATTTAGTAAGTAAGCCTTTTTAATAAAGAATAAAGAATAAATAAATACAATCAAAACTAAATTACTAACTTAACTGTACTATTTAAGATGCGGTTTTAACTGAACGATATAAACTAATCTTCATTATAAATATAATTATAATTCTGTCTTAAATTGCACTTTCAAAATGAACTTCGTGCATAATTCAATGGCGGTGGTCACTTTCACGGGACGGTCGGAATCGTTTTGCGGTAAAACGGTTAAAATTTACTTCGAACGCGGATGTGACGTCACCGAGTGAAAGTACAAAAGTACTTTTGGTTTTCGGTTCCGCGTGAGTTTTGTTAAATCGTTTGAGTAATATGTTACGTGTTACGTTTATTGTTTTTGAAAAAGGATAGATCTATTTGTTTCGTTTTTTTTATATACGAAGATAATATGTGTGAGCGAGATGGCATGTGGTTTGAACGTTTGGTTCTTAAACAATTGGGTGTCCAAAACTAGGCAACATAACTTAATTTTAATTTGCTTAATTTGTGTTTATGGTTCAACTCTGTTGAAGGAAATCATGGTGGGAAACCCTGCAAATGTCGAAATAAAGTCCTCCAGACCGATTTCGGCCACGGCGGCCAATCTCAAGAGGGATTAACCAACTGCGCAGGAGATATTATAGTGCACAAGTGTGTGCGCAAACACAGGTGCACTCTCTCTTCCTTAGCTCTCATAATCCGATGGGACGGCAATCCGACACGACCGGAAAGAGTTCATGTCAAAGTAACCCCCCCTTATAGCTAGCATCTATATATATAGTACAGTCTTGGCGCAGCAGTGAGAGATTCATAGGTTGTTAATATACTTTATATAACTTGTCTCATGAGCAATATTTATAATATTAAGTAGAAAGAGGAAATGGGCCTCCTGATGGTGATTTACCACCATAGAACATTAGCCTATATATGTCATGAAGCAGCCATGGGGAATAAGATGCTATGATCCTCGTTGATATAGTTACACTGTCTTCATCCTCAAACCGGAACTCGACAATTCGAATTGCAGTTTGTTAGTATAGTAAAGTACTGTTTACTTGGTGGTAGAGCTTTGTGTAAGCTCGTGTGGGTACCACCCACTCATCAGATATTCTAACACAAAACATCAAACTTTATAGTATTGTTGTGCCCCGGTTTGAAGGGTGAGTGAGCCAGTGTAATTACAGGCACAAGCGACATAACATCTTAGTTCCCAAGGTTGGTGGCGCATTGACGATGTAAGCGATGGTTAACATATCTTAAAATGCCAACGTCTATGGGCGTCGGTGACCACTTACCATCAGGTGGCCCATATGCTTGTCCGCCTTCCTATGCTATAAAAATAATAATATTATGTTTGGGTGATATTTACCAAGATAGGCTTAACTCACACAGGTGACCATTCACACGCAGACATACAAACTATTAACCGGAGAGCGTTAATAGCTGTATCAGTTTCAACTATATTAAATATGTAGGCAGTATTTATTTAATTGGATAATGTTAACGTCAAAAATGTTCACAATATTGATATGAAACGGAATTATGTATAGTTATTATAATTACTTATGTATAAGTCGTGATGGCCCAGTGGTAAGAACGCGTGTAACCGATGATCGTGGGTTCAAACCCGGGCAAGCTCCACTGAATTCCATTTGGAATTTGTTCCGTTTTTGAGTGTATATAATATATATTGCTTATATTTATTAGTTAAATTCAATTTATGATAACATTTACTTATAGTGATTGTCATGGTCATAAATACTTTTTTAAAAGAGTTAAAGCTACAAATAGGTTTTAGATATTTTTAATTGGAATAATAGCTAGAAAAAAGAAGGTTTAAAGCCATAATATATAGATAGTTACGTAAGAGATATGTAACAGCCCTTATGTGTCTCACAGCTACTCTAATACTAGACACCTCGATACACATATGTCACAATTCTACACAGGCAGGCTTTCTCACAATATCTCTCTTCACCTAAAAACACGTGATGGATACATTTAAAAAAAAAATTTAACGGAATAGTTTAGATTATATCTTTTTAATAATTACTTACTTCTCGGTCGTACTCTTCATTGCTGAAGGTCGTGTCCACTCCGTTCCAGGGTCTGGGTCACGTTCTTTACAAGTTTCCTCCATTCCGTCCTGTCCTCAGCTTTTCTCAGGGCTATGGTCACTTGGAGATCTGTGAGGTTGGTTACTTGGTCCAGCCACCGTCTTGGGAAGCGGCCGCGTGGTCGTTTCCCCTCCACTTTGCCAAGCACCATCAACTTATCCAGGCTGTTGGGCTGCCTTCTCGCTATGTGACCAAAATAGCGAAGGACACGCTGGTAGCAAATAGTTGACAGTCTCGTTTTTATGTGGAGTTGTTGCAGGATCGAGACATTAGTTCTCTTGGCCGTCCACGGTATGCGTAGCATCCTTCGCCAGCACCACATCTCGAACGCGTCGATCTTCTTCCTCTCCTGCGAGCGAAATGTCCAGGATTCGGAGCCGTAAAGAAAAATGGAGAATACCAGTGTCTGCACGAGCCGTTTTTTCGTTATGTTCGAGACTCTCCTGTTCTGCCATATTCGGGTCAGTTTGCTCATTGCAGACTTGGCCATTTGAGCTCGTCGCCGGATCTCCTTTTCACTACCTCCTTGGCTGGTCAGTAGTGAGCCGAGGTACACAAACTCAGAGACAAATTCAAGGTCACTTAGTTCTCCGGTTCGAGTTAGTGTACCAGCCCTGTCCACTATTAAAACTTTAGTCTTTGATGTATTGACTGTAAGACCAACCTGCTCGCTTTCATATTGGACTCTTCTGAAGAGTTCGCCAAGTTCTTCTTCAGATGACGCGATTAGAGTGGTATCATCTGCATATCGAAGGTTGCTAATCTTCGTCCCACCTATGGAGATACCGCCCTGCCACTCATCTAAAGCCCTTCTCATGATGAACTCTCCGTAGATGTTGAAAAGAATGGGGGATAGGATGCATCCTTGCCGTACACCTTTCTCTGGTTTGAAAGGTCCCGATATCGCATCATTAACTCTCACAACTGTTTCACCATCTTTATACAGGTTAGCAATTAACACTGCCAGGTGCTTAGGAACTCCCATCTCCAGTAGGATTTTCCAGAGACAGTGCCACCGTACGCAGTCAAAAGCCTTAGAGTAGTCAATGAAGCACATCAGTATCGGATTGCAGAATTCGCGGCTTTTTTCTATTAGTTGCCTAACATTGACGATTTGCTCCCTGGTACCTCGACCTCTAACAAAACCAGCTTGTTCCTCAGGTATTTGCCACTGTAGGAATGTTTTTAGTCTCTCGTTAATAACGTAGAGCATAATCTTGCTGGCGTGAGATGTAAGTGCCACTGTGCGGTAGTTACTGCACGAACGAGTAGATCCCTTCTTGTGGAGAGGGATAAGCGTTGACTCTTTCCAGTCATTTGGCCATTGACCTGTTCTCCAGACCTGGTTGCACAAGTCTAGTAGGATCTTAATACCTTTGTCTCCGATTTGCTTTAGTTCTTCAGCGTAAACGTTGTCTCTACCGGCCGATTTATTGTTCTTTAGTTTACATACAGCATATCGTATCTCAGACTCCAGTATCTCTGGTTCAAGGTTGTTAGGGTCTATGACCAAAGAATCTTCAGGTTGTTTGTGACTATCGGCGTATAGGCCCTCACAATACGATCGCCACCTTTCGGTCACTTGGTCAATCTCTGTTATTAGATTGCCCGCATCATCCTCTACAGCCCATGTTTTTGGCTTTAATTCCCGGCTGATACTTTTGACTTTAAGGAACAGATCTCTTGTGTGCAGTGTTTTTGAGTGCTTCTCTATGTCCTCGCATATGTTGTTAAGATAAGCATTGTAGTCCCTGCGGCAAAGATATTGGATTCTCGCCGATAGTCTTCTGTATTGCGTACGGTCAATGTCAGTGTTGCCTTTAAGTAGGTCTTTCCTCTGCTTTATTTCCTTCCAAGTTTCCTCGGTGATCCATTCCTTATTCGGATTGTCTGCTTTGTCCTTCACACGGACTTCATCTCTCGTTGTTAAAAGAAGGTTCTTCACACTAGTCCAGTTGGTGTTAATATCTGCACTAGTGTCCACTGTGAAGTCTAATGTTTTGGTGTTCAAACATGATCTGAAAGCAGACAGCTCATCATGGCTAAGTCGTTTTTGCGGTTTGTATAGCGTTCTCAGACACTTCTTCAGTTTTATGCTCATGGTTGCCACGAGTAGTTTGTGGTCACTTCCACAATCTGCTCCAGGGTAGGTCTTCACACTTCTTATGGAGGATCTCCATCTTTTCGAGACAGCTATGTAGTCTATTTGGTTTCTGGCCCGGTCTCCTGGCATAACCCATGTATAAAGCCTTCTCGGATGTTGTTGGAAACATGTATTAGTTATCGTGAGGGCGTTTTCAGTACAGAATTGCAGCCACATTTCACCGCGCTCGTTCCGCTCTCCCAGACCATACCTTCCAACTATATCTCTTAGATGGTCATCATTTCTTGTTGATCCTACCTTTGCATTGAGGTCCCCTAGGAGTACCATTATGTCTCTGTTGGGAACTAGTTTTATTGTGTCCTCAAGCAGTCTGTAAAACGCCTCTATATCCGCTTCTGACGACGATGATGTTGGTGCGTATACTACAACTAGATGCATACGGCATGGCTTGGTGTTAAGCTTCAACGTCATTATCCTGTCGCTCACTGGGTTGTATCCTATTACTGCCTTATTTACTTTATCGGATACAGATAGGGCAACTCCGTTGCGGTTTTCGTTTTCAGGGCCCGAGTAGTATATTGTATGGCCACCAGGTGTTTCGTAAAACCCGGATCCCCTCATATGTGATTCCGTAATTGCCATCATGTCTAGCTGATAGTTCCGCTGTTCTTGGTCTATTATCTCCTTTTTGCCCTTCGTAATCATGCCTCGGACGTTCCATGTGCCCAGTTTTATACTGTTGTAGACATTGAGATGGTAGTTCATCTGATGATTGTTACCAGTAGCATTAACTCCGCACCGTGCCTGGTGATTCACAGCGGTACGGCCAGTAGCATATTTCACACCCTGCGGCCTGGGATCCGCCTGGCGCCGGGTGGTAGCCGGGTCGTATGCCAAAACTCTTTGTCTATTTTGTCCTTTCATAAGTGGATTTCATGGGAGGAATAGTGCAGTGGTTTCCCCTTGCCTTCTGCACCGCAGCGATGTTAAAGATATCGTCCAGCGCCCTGCTGCCAGCACCTGACATCCGGAGTGGTGATTGTTGTCCGGACCCCCTCTCTCCCGTCGGCTTGTCGAATTGTCTCTCCAAAAGGATTGGTTGTTTAACAAAAGGTTTCTCGACGTAACAGTGTTCACCGCGTGTAGGTGGGAGTGGAGTTGGCAGGGAGAGGCTAAGTGACTATTTATAGTCATGTATTGCGCATCACCCGCCCTTGAACACCTATATTAATAATTACATTTATATACAAAAAAAATGTACAAGAAATTTAATTGCCGTTTCTAAGTTATTTTCAAGTCTATGGTAACCTTAAAACAGTTTTCGACCGTGACCCAGAAACAAAGCAACAAGAAGTGTCGCCGTCCATACAAGAGTAGGTAAGGCCGCGTTCACATGTGCTACAAATGTTCGTATTATGCAAAAACGTATTTTCTATTGTTGGGATGTTATGAATTTAATAAATGTATTATTGAAAGTGGAATGAATTTCGTGAATTTCAGAAAAAGTGATGCTCTTTAAAAATAATTGTAATTATGCGCATGCGCTGTACGATATCGTTTGAAGGCTCTGAAAATAAATATTGAAGTGCCTGTAAATAAATATTGGCAGGCATTATAACACTTTGAGTCATATAAGAAAAAGAGACAAACATTTGAAATTATTTAAAAGCAAAATCATTCATATGTTTATGATATGTTCATTAAATATCGTATTGCCAAACAGCAGCGAGGAATGTCCGCCAGACCAATTTTGGGCACGGCGGCCAATCTCAATAGAGATTAGCCAACTGCACAGGAGATATTATAGTGCACAAGTGTGTGCGCAAACACAAGTGCACTCTGTTTTTCCTAGCTCTCATAATCCGATGGGACGGCAATCCGATACGACCGGAAACATAATATTCTTGGTAGTAGAGCTTTATACAAGCTCATCTGGGTAGGTGCCACCCACTCAGCGTTCTACTAACTGCAAAACAGCAGTACTTGGTATTGTTGTGTTCCGGTTTAAACGGTGAATGAGGCAGTGTCCTTACAGGCACAAGGGACAAAATATTTTAGTTTCCAAGGTTGGTGGTGCATTGGCTATGTAAGCGATGGTTATCATCTCTTAGGCGTTGGAGACCACTTACCATATGCCTATACAATAAATACAATAAAAAAACTCGAGATTTTACTTGGTGGTAGAGCTTTGTGCAGGCTCGTCTGGGTAGGTACCACCCACTCATCAGATATTCTACCGCAAAACAGCAGTATACTTGGTACTGTTGTGTTCCGGTTTGAAGGGTGAGTGAGCCAGTGTAATTACAGGCACAAGGGACATAACATCTTAGTTCCCAAGGTTGGTGGCGCAATGGCGATGTAAGCGATGGTTAACATCTTACAATGCCATTGTCTATGGGCGTTGGTGACCACTTACCATCAGGTGGCCCATATGCTCGTCCGCCTTCCTATGAAATAAAAAAAAAAGATGAATTACGCTAGGTTTGAACCAGCTACCAATGCTTAATATTCACCTGCTCTTACCACTAGGCTATCACGGTTCTATATATGTATACCTAATGATGTAGTTCTAATATTTCCGGAACAGGATACGACGCTCTGAATACCAATAGTATTGTAATGGAATCCGACGAACTATTTGGAACACTTTCCAATGTATTTTTATTGGTCACGATGGAAAAGGTCTGATGGGTTTTTGGTTAGTTTAATTAATGCAAGGTTCAGACATTCGGTAATCACTTCAATTATTTACTTTAAAAATATTTGCATTGTTTTTTCATATAAATGATTATTCACTCGAAAAATAAATACTTTGATTGTCTCATTGGTGTAGTGGTTAGCTTATAGGGATTCGGATTGTGAAGATTTTTGTTCAAATCCGCTTAATTTATCTCGCTGGATATAAGCATTTAAGCGTATCCCACTCATGAAGTAAGGGGAATAGTGAGGCTCGCTGATCATTCATTCATCATTGTTCCACTTAAAGAAGGGGGTAGGAGACTACCCTATGTGCTTTTCTGTACCCCTGACAACGTGTACGTAAAATTTCATCATGATGGGTTTAGTAGTTAAAACGTGTAAACGTAACAAACATACATTACGATAATATTACTAACGATTTTATTACTAAGGAAACAGCAACTAACCAAAAGGTAGACGAACAAATGAAATAATAAAATATACTTAGAATTATATATCCTAATAAAAGGTTTTCACTAATATATCTTATTAATATATAAAAAACAATAAATGAATATAAGAGGAAATATGCCTCTTAAAAGTAATAAATGAAAGAAATAATTCCTCAGCTTAAACGAATGAAATAACTAACGGCCGAATACTGAAACTTCATTCAAACTTTATTTCTTGGTCCTGTGCTTTAAGTCTATTTGTGTTGAATTGCCATTCCATCGGATTGTCATAGTATATAAAGAAAGTACATCTTTGTCGCACACACTTGTACACTATAATCCTGCGCAGGCGCCTATAAATTCGTCAAAAATGTAATCTATTTTTTGTAATAGACAATCGGGCCACCACCACCGTAGACATTGGCGGTATAAGAAATATTAACCATTACCAACCCTGGGTACTAAGATGCAATATCCTTTGTACCTGTACTTACACTTTTTCTCTCACCCTTCAAACCGGAACAACACAAAGTATTGGAGTTTAGCAATAGAATATCTTATGAGGTGGTACCTAACCAGACGGGTTTTTTGACGTGACGACGTCTAATAAATCGACGAACGCTGGCTGCGTGCACGAAAAAGAATGACTCATTGTCCCGTTACGCTGATTGTATGCTTGCGCCGCATCTATCTCTCTTTCACTCGATTAGCCTATGCGTCATTTCATCAATGTTTTGTTATGACGTTGTCACGTTAAACTATCGTCCGTAAACCGACTGTACAGACAAACATTTTTTTTATTGCCTAGGTAGGTGGACGAGCATATGGGCCACCTGGTGGTAAGTGGTCACCAACACTCATAGAGATTGGTATTGTAAGAGATGTTAACCATCGCTTACATTGCCAATGCACCAACCTTGGAAACTAAAACGTTATGTCCCTTGTACTTATAGTTACACTGGCTCACTCACCCCACTCACTCAAACCACATCTTTACTAATGAGTGAGTGGTACAACTCAGACGGACTCGCAAACAGCCCAACCACCTTGTAGTTTACATTTACAAACAGATTTAGTGTGTGCGTTCTGCGAATCACGTAAATGATGAAGCACAAAGAACATAGAAAATATTTTCCAATATATTATCAAGTAGTTGAAAATTAACGAGAAATATAGAAAATTATATATTATTTTTTTTTTCTTTTATGTCACGTACGACACTTTCTAATGCCGTAAATATAGTTTCACCAATCTCTATGTATTACAGATAAATTCATATAAACGGTGTGAGCAATCGCTTCAAATTATTTCATAAGATTAACTTTCAAATGACAGTTTTCACATATTTTATATAAAAAAAATTGATGATTGAATGTAGGATTTTTAAGTTTACTCAGCACAAATGAATATTTATGAATAAATATAACGTTAGAAATAATTGGTACGGTGGTAAGAAAGCTTGAATCTTAACTTATGATCGTGTGTTCAAACCCAGGACAAGCACCACTGAATTTCATGTGCTTAATTTTTGATTACATTTCATGTCGCTTAGGGGGGGGGGGGGGGTCCTCCAGACCGATTTCGGCCACGGCGGCCAATCTCAAGTGAGACTAGCCAACTGCGCAGGAGATATTATAGTGCACAAGTGTGTGCGCAAACACGGGTGCACTCTCTTTTCCTTAGCTCTCATAATCCGATGGGACGGCAATCCGACACGACAGGAAAGAGTTCAGGCGCAGGACCAACGGCTTAACGTGCTTTCCGAGGCACGGGAGTGTACACACTTCCAACTTCCAGACCCCGGGCTACTACTGAGAGGTTTTTGAAAGAAAACCTCAATAACTATTTATGGGCCCGACCTGGGAATTGAACCCAGGACCACCGAGTCTGCGGCCTTATATCAAGCCACTATACCAACGAGGCAGTCACTAAACGGTGAAGGAAAAGTATTGGACGATGGAAAACTATTATGATGTGATTACCAGTAATGGATGGAATGAAATGGATGGATGGAAGATCATTAAGAAATAATTTTGAGTATAGTGATGTCTTGTAATAATTAATCTTCTGTTGGTGATCCGTAATAAATAAATAAAACATCGGGAGGAAACCTGCATGTGTCTAATTTCACAGAAATTCTGCCACATGTGTATTCCACCAATCCGCAATTGAGCAACGTGTTGGAATAAGCTCCAAACCTCATTCGTAATAATTTCTCATTATATATAAAAAACATCACATAATTTAAATGCATGTACCTACATGCTGAGTATTCTGCTCTTTATTCACTTTAGCATCTACAAACCGAACCAGTGCTAGCGTCTCAATTAAGCAAGCTGAATTAGCTAACAAAAATGACTATATTTTGATTTAAAATAAAACATTTAAGTACAATTTATTTATCAATTGAAAATACATTTAAATTATAATACCTTCTCGTACAGTTTAATTTTCTATGACTTAACTTTTTAATTATTTTCAGATGGCAGAAAACTATTTGGAGGATATAAGATAACACCATCTTATTGCAAAGCAAGCCGAACAGCGAAATATAACAGAGGCAACACAATATGCATGTTTAATCATGAATGCGTGCAAAGAGGCGGCGAGGTCGTTGGAGCATGCATGGATGGATTCCTCTTCGGAGCATGCTGTCAGCTACCTTCAGATAGCCAATCGCATTTACCAAAAGGCCCAGGTGTTGTTATGACCAGCTATCTAGATTACCCTGACCCTGAAACGGAGACTGATGATTATGATGGAGAGCAATTGAGCGCTTGGCATAACAGTTTCAAGCCGGTCATCACACCTGGATACAGGCCAAGTACAAACCAAGTATCTTCAACTACAATGAAGTCAGAACAAGATCTGAGTACGGAGAGTCACCAAGCAGAAATCATTTCTGAAGGTTTCAGTCAAATAACAAATACTCTATTAAGCACTCCGCCTAAAGATAACTTCTATGTTCCATCAGAAGATGTGTACACACACAGCACAATAAATCATGTCGTTGCTGACACTATACTATTTCATAAGAATGGTTCAGAAGTAAATGATATTGTAAGACCATCAGATTTTAATATACAAATATCTTCAATGCAAACTAAGCCGACAATACCACCGACTTCTACATCGGTACATTCTCCGTCAATTATTGTATCAACACACCGACCGATATACAAACCTGTGTTTAAACCGAAACCACAAAACAAAACGACAACAAAACGGCCAACAACAGAAAATTATGTAATGGTATCAACAATTACGAAAGATACGCAAAAAATGCCAGAACTTTCTTCAATAAATAGCATTATACAAATGCTTAATGAGAGTACTCCAAGTATGAAAGAGGACGTTAGTTCTCCATCAACCTTAGATGTTATGGAGACCAAATCTTCACCAGCTCCATCAACGGTTACTCCGGTATCATACAGTAGTAGTTTTCCCAACTATTATATAACCACAGGACACTATGTTACCCTTAAACCTACAACTTATCCGAGCAGTACACCATATGTTACATATTTAAATAAAAAACCTGTGTCAACGAAAAAGCCTACTTACACTAATATATATACAACACCAAATAGCATACCCCAAGATGAAAGGCCTATCAAACCATATTATTCATCACCGAAACCTAGTCAATCAACTAGTCAGGACATAGACGCCTTTAATCGATATCCCACTAACCCAGATGAGTTTGGAGAATCTATAACAACATTTAGCTATGTGAGTTCAACCACTACGTCTAAACCTACTACAACGACCAGAAAACCGCCCTCTACAAGCTACGTAACGGGATCAAAGCCATTAAAAAGACCAGTTACAACCTCATCGAACTTCATATCATCAAAACCATTGAAAAGACCAGCAACTACACCCTCAAATTACATTTCAAATTATGACGATACCTTCTCAAGTGTAACACCAACAGTAATCGTATTAAACAATCCCAATATAGGACCGTCTTCAGAAGAGACACAATTCGTAGAAATATCTCAAGAACCTTTCAAGAAACCTGTGAGTCAAATAACAGTAAATAATCATATTGAATCCACAAATAATATTTATATGGGAAAACCACCTCAAAGCACTGAGAAACCAAAGCCACAAACATCTTATGAACGGCCATCTTCACCGACGGTTGTTATTACTCCAAAACCATCACCAATTACAACACCATATCCAACTAGAATTTCAGCTACTGGATCTTCATCAACATTAAATCCTAGCTATGAGTCGTACACAGAATATCATTCAACAACGACAATAAAAACAGAATTCCAAACATCTCCCGATAACTTCATAAACTTCCCACCGGTTAGAAATCCAATGCTTAACTCCAATGGAACGAATTCAAATATTTTTAATACGAGTGTATCTATTTCTGATAACGAATTGGATGACTTGGATTTCTCAACACCAACCTGGCAAGATGATGATAAACTAAATGACAAAATGAATCTATTTGTAAACAAAATTGTAGGCAGTCTTCAAGGTACCTTCCAAGAACTACATGATATAGTGATTCTGGACAAAAAACCAAACGCGACAATTATACGAGACAAAACAACCACGGTTAAACCTCCAAAGAAAACTCCACCGACTCGAAAACCAGCTACAACTACAAGAAAACCTGCTAGAATTACAACCACAACGAAAAAACCAGCAAAAACGACAAAGAAACCAGTCAAACAAACCACACCTTCTAAAAGAACTACCACAACTACAACAACAACAACAACAACAACCGCCCCACCAACTACTACGACAAAAAAACCTGTAAGTTTAATAACTTATTTATATCATTATTCAGTTTCATTCCACTTCGTAAATCAAACGCGTCGTATCGAACGTCGCTAAAACGCATTTTACAAGTGGTAAAGGAAATTAAAGCGTCTGCACAATAATTAAAGTCTATATTTGGATATCAGCAAAACAGTATGTACATTCGATGCAGAACTTAACTTTTTAATTATATTAACGTTTGAAACAAATCGTACCTTAGGGTGTAATTTTATGGCCAATATTGTATCTTTGATATGTTTTTCTATTTCCAGGTGACCACCACGAAGAAATCAAAGCCGACAAAAAAAGTCACCACGACCACCGTTACAACGACGGTAACTGAGCAAGATGAAATAACAACGGAACAGCCTGAGGTCATTGACTATAATGATAAGAATTGTAAGTAATATATCAAATATATACAAAGTAGCAACCTGTTAGTGTCCCATAGCTGGCTTCTGTAATGGGGACATGTGGACCCACATGTGGTTAATCTTCATCCGACACATGATATCATATGTAAATATATTAGTAATAATGCTAAAACTAAAATTCAGAATAAAAATAAGAAAAAAAGGTTGGTGAATTGACAATATAATGTATGGTTAGCATTTCTTCCAGTGCCGATAGTTTCTCTGGTGGTAGAGCTTTGTGCAAGCTTGTCTAGGTAGGTACCACCCACTCATTAGATATTCTACCGCAAAACAACAGTACTTTGTATAGTTGCGTTCCGGTTTGAATGGTGAGTGAGCTAGTGTCATTGTAGGCACAAGGGACATAGCATCTTAGTTCACAAGGTTGGTGGCGTATTTGCGATGTTGTTGGTTAAAAGTTCTTACAATGCCAGTGTATGGGCGTTGGTGACAATTTGTGGCAGGTGGCACATCGACTCGTCCACCTATTCTATAAAAAAATAGTTATTACCATCATTTGTCTAATAGTCAAAGTAATACTAATACTATCAACCAAAGACAAAATCTCATATATTACTTTTTACAGTATGCGGAGTTCGACCTATGCTAAAATCTGGTCGTATAGTCGGTGGTAAGGATGCTAAATTCGGCGAGTGGCCGTGGCAAGTATTAGTGAGAGAGTCAACTTGGATGGGTCTCGTCATCAAGAACAAGTGTGGTGGTGTCCTGATCACCAACAGATTCGTCACTACCGCTGCTCATTGTCAACCTGGGTCAGTACACTTTGCACCAGAAATAGAATAGTTTAATATGTAAAGTATTTACAACTAAAGTATATATGAGCATATATATATACAGTACATAATACCTTTTCAAACTGATACATATAACATATCTGTGCAAAGACAAAACAGTTCAGTTTACTAGTTTGTAAGAACCAACTTCATAACTATCCGTAAAATGTAACAAGCAACTTATGTGTATATACCATTTTGATGCTTACATTCTTCAGATGTTGTAATTGTAATGGTCAATATCGTTTATCACTTTCTGACATTTCACGACCTTTTTTGCGGTGAGTTTTCAGTGTTTTTAGAATAGCCCTACAGTGTACCTTTTTGGTCAATTTTTTGCTCGTATTTTAGTGTTGTAGCTCGTATAATTGCATTCATAAATTTTTCAACAATAATTATGATCGAATTTCAATTAATGATTATTATTGATTGAAATAAAATTAAGTTGTGTGTTATATCGTCTTGAATATCATTACAGTTTCCTAGCATCCCTGATAGCGGTATTCGGCGAGAACGACCTGTCAAAGGACGCTGAACCTCGAAGACCGATCGCTAAAAACGTGCGTCGTGTGATTGTCCACCGGCAGTACGATGCCGCGACTTTTGAAAATGATCTCGCACTCTTAGAGCTTGACACACCAGTGCAGTTTGATGCTCATATAGGTAACTGTAATGCTTAATGATCTTTTTTTTATTGCATAGGTAGGCGGACGAGTATATGGGTCACCTGATGGTAAGTGGTCACTAACGCCCATAGACATTGGCATTGTAAGAGATGTTAACCATAGCTTACATCGCCAATGCGCCACCAACCTTGGGAACTAAGATGTTATGGCCCTTGTGCCTGTAATTACACCGGCTCACTCACCCTTCAAACCGGAACACAACAGTACCAAGTACTGCTGTTTTGTGGTAGAATATCTGATGAGTGGGTGGTACCTACCCAGACGAGCTTGCACAAAGCTCTACCACCAAGTAACAGATCCACAGCTATCCACCTACTCTTTTTGAGGAGTCTATTCCTTATTCCATTGCATTCCAATTTTACCAACTATTAAACAACCAGTAATACCAAGTATTGTTCTGTTCCGAGACATATACATAAGCAAAAAGTACGTTTCGTCTTAGTTTGGTGGTGCATTGATAATTTTTATTATATTTGATTTTAATTGTAAGTGAATATCGGCTTTCTTATTATTTATATATGTATTTATAGAAATAAATTCAGTAGTATATCAAATGTATGTATTATATTTCAGTACCAATATGCATGCCCCAAGACGACACAGATTTCACGGGGCGAGTTGGTACCGTCACAGGTTGGGGACGCCTTACGTACAATGGTATAGTGCCTTCAATTCTTCAAGAAGTTCAGGTACCTATTCGATTTTTTTTTAATTAGGCAATTAATTCAATATATATGATGATGATGGCCTCCTGAACGACTTCGTCCACGGTCAATTTCAAGATATATTAGCCAACGCAGGACATATTATAGTGTTCAAGTGTGTTCGCATACGCAGGTGAACTCTCATAATCCGATGGGACGGCAATCCGAAGAGAAATAATTCTGGCGCTCGGCCAACGAATTTACAAGCTTCCCGAGGTACGCGAGTGTATACTTTCAAACTTCGGGTCGCTACAGCAAAATTTCGAAAGAAAACCTCTTAAACCTGGGTTAGCCTCGTTGGTCTACTGGCTTTAACCATCTTTCCAAAACCTATATAATGTTTTTTTTAAATTAAGTCCAGTTTCCTGTAGGTTCCTCTCGGACATTCAATCTCGCTCACTCAATCTACATTCCTTAAGACATTTAAATTCAATTTAATCTTATAAGCACTACTCAAAACTTAACAGAACACAAAGGAAACACACTTAAAAGAACATTGAATAAAGAATATTTAATTATTTCACTAATTTTTAAGCTTTATATAGAATAAAAAACTAATTAATATTAGTATTCTAAAAAAAATAGAATACAACGTGTAATATATGTTATGTGTCAGGTACCTGTGATCGACAACAGCGCTTGCCAGGAGATGTTCCACGCAGCAGGTCACGCTAAGAAAATCCTGAACTCATTCATCTGTGCTGGCTACGCTAACGGACAGAGGGATTCTTGTGAAGTGAGTTATAAAAGTCCTCATAATAACAGCTTGTAAATGTCTCACTGATGAAACTTTCTCCTCTTTAAAAGAGGGAACCTACAGTACTTCAAACTGCTGATGACTGACTTTGTGGTGCTTACCTGGTTGCAACTCTCAATATTCCCTTTAGATTCAACATTTCTAGCCACTAAGCCTTCAATCTTGAATGAACTTTCTAGAAGCTTCAAACTTAGCACATACTATATAGTTTTATTCCTTCCAGGGCGACAGCGGTGGTCCCTTAGTGCTCCAGCGCGATGATGGTAAATGGCAATTAGTGGGCACGGTGTCCCATGGCATCAAATGTGCGGCACCATACTTACCAGGAGTGTACATGAGGACAACATATTATAAGCCTTGGCTAAAATCTTTGACTGGAGTACGTTAATTGTGTTAGCAAAAAATAATTTCCCTAAAAATTGTTCCATATTATTCTCGAAAGTCCACTCTCTTATAGACAACCGGCTGTATTATACGATATTTAACGAGTAAATAGGCTGTCTTCTTCTTTTCAACGTCGAATCGATGATGTCAGAAAGAGAGAGTATGTGTTTAACTAAACAGCTCGCTAAGCAAGGTTTAATTATTCTACGCGTTTTCACTTCGGGTGAGTCAGTCTAGTGATAACCTTTCTATATATAAAGGCTATATGTATTTATATACTCTGGAAACAATCGATATTATAACGTATATAATAAGAAATATGAATACATAATGAGTCATATGACGCGAAACATCAGTTTTTTTTTTAAAATACAGTATAAAAAAGTACTTTAATCGTTAAAGCCAAAGTACATTAAATCCCTTTCACTTAACTTTCGAGTAATCAATTTTATCAATATAATTTTAAATTCCATAAAATTTAATTCCGTTCCACTTACTTCATTTATTACGAAAGTGTATAAAATTAAATTTGTATACTTTCATTTGTGGAATTCCAACCGAATTCAATTTTGTAATGCTATAAAATATTTTGTGATAAGAACTTTTTTAATAAAAAAAAATGTGAGTGATTTCTTAAAAAACTATTCGAGGAAAAAATTATTTTAAAATTCGAATTTATAGTTCCAAATATTGATTGATAAATGCGTAATAATTTTTGAAATTCGAATTTCGAACACTATCCATTATTTTCATTAATTAATGTTATCTGAAAGTAAGTTAGAAATTGTTTTTTTTTATGGCTCGTTTCGTAAGTCTAAGATCGTTCCAGTATTATGCTTAAATTATTTCATATACGACATCCCACCCCGTATATTTATCACTGTCCCTATTTACTTGTATTTATGTATTATAATATGTATATAAAATTTATTAAAAACATTTCAATTTTTATTATTACTTTAATCTATTATAAATATTATTTTAATCAAATTAATCCAGTACTTTATTATTTAAATAAAAAAAGATTAATACAGCTCTCTAAGCCAGATATTAAATATTTTTTTCAATTTCCATTACTTAATAAAATAAATGACTTATAAATATTGTAAATTATTATTAATAATAATGTAAATTTAAATGCATTTATTTATTTAAATATAGCGATAAGTTATTATATTAAGATAATTTAAATTTAAATAGAATATTATTTATTTTAATTTTAAATCGAAATTAAAAAAACATGTACAGATTATTTTTAGAATAATTTCTTATAATTATTTTATATATTAAATGCCAGTTATCAAAGTTATCTTTTAATTATATCTATTTTTTTATTTTATTATATTTTAAGATAATTTAAAAGTCAACAAGCATTAGGTACTTAATCGAAATGGAAAAATTAATTGGAATGGAAAAAGTAACTCAAAGTTGACAAGCAATTAATTAGTTTAACAGGATTATTGTTTTAGTTAAAAGTAATGTTTTTAAAAATTAAAATAGAATTCAATTAAGGCATCATATTTAAGAATAAATTAAATTAAATACACCGGTTAAGTCATTGTCCATTTTGGCCAAATGGATTTAAATTTTTATAACATTGGATTCGTTTCAAGCAAACAGAGAATTTTTTGGCGCTTTAGCGCTGTATGAAAATAAGTTTTAAGTCAATCACTAAAGAGACATTGTAAAATTAGTTTTAACACAAGTTGAAGTCAAAAAAATTTTTGCACAAGTCTAATATAAGTAATATTAGATACAATATTAGTTAAATTGTAATAAGAAACGTGACAGCTGTAAGCAAAACTAAACTTAATACTTGAGCTGTAAGAGTCAAAATCTTATATGTGTGTTTAATAAAGGATACCAATTCTTACAGTTTTGTCATAATTTTCATAAATATAAAGATTGTCTTCAGAAATTAGTTAATATTTTCTGATCTGATTGTCAAATTAATTTTAGATATATGTAAAAAAATGTATTTTTATAATGTTTAAATATTTTATTTACTATTAAAATATAAAAATGCTCAACTTGATTATGTTATGAATAAATGACTGTTACGCATTTAATAAATATTTAAGGAAGTTAAGTTTTTTTTATTTAGTTGTACCTAAATCTCTATATATTATCTTTATATATTACTTAAATAATTAAGAAAAGATCCTTATCTATTCAGCCATGGACGCTATGCAATGGATTATTCCGATTACACATTGTATAATGGCATGTGTTACTATTTTCTAGCAATAGATGGCGTTAATAAAATATGTCAGTTTCCTGAATCGCGCTGTCTAGATTCGCTAATCAATACATATTATAATGTGAAAGAGATTTTGTTATAATGATCAGAGACAATAAATTATAGTGTGATTAGTGGAAAGTTCTTCCTTGGTTTTATTAACTTGGTTTTATTAAATGAAGAAGGTATTCGTATAAAATATTATTATATTATAGGTATTAGGTAGCTACGCTTCACAATTAAAAACGTGTCATTTGTATAAAAAAAAATTGGCACAGATCCTGCCTCCAGAAGCACTCGCGGTACTGAATTCGAACGCCCAACGCATCGAATTTTGTAGCATTTGATTGGCACGATGTATGAACGCTATTTCGTTATATGACGTGACCTTGACTGCGCCATTTCGCTCTACTCTAAGCCGCGTTAAAGAACTTCGTTCCAAAAAAAAAACAAAATATAATGCTTCAATAAGTATATTTATTAACATGAGATACGATTATATTGAAGAATACATTTTATATAATAATTATAATATATTTTCTAAACTACCTAATAAACAAGCTAATCCGGTCGCTTATAAAATGCTCTCCTTAATATAAACAGCTATGTGAAATGTTGACAACCGACTTATGATGATATACAATTATGATGCGTGTTTTCTTGAAATTTTATAATCATAATGGTCAATGTCGCATATCACTCTCTGTTATTTTACGACAGTTTACTGCGGTGAGTTTCGATTTGTTCTTAGAGAATAGTAGGGCACATCTGTTCTAATCCTTGAACACGATGTACGATTTAACGTAAAATTATTTATTTGATTTAATAACGAAATAATTAAAAACAATATAATTAAGTCAACGTCACAATAAATACTTCAATATTGCATTAAATTCAATTTTAAATTAAAAAAAAAATCACAATGTAAGACTACGTCTGTTGTTTCACTTATAACTTGTCACTTGTGTCCACAATAGCAAATAAAGCAAGAATTATCTTAGCGACCGGACATACAATTGTAATACTAATTACTACATACATTTAATATGCTTATATATTTTACATAAACACTTTAGTTTATTGATGCAGCACAGCAGTATATATAAAACTAAAAGTTTTTTTTATTTATTTCTAAATGCCTAATTTAAATTTAAATCTAAAAGCTTTAATAATTTAAAAGCTAAATATTGATTATAGTATATAACGATAGATATAATTATATATTTTATTTAATATATGTCAAAGGGTCTTCTCTCATCCACTATATTAGGAGGAGAAGCAATATCATGTCTTGTAACTTCAAAATAAATTAATTCATGACAATAATACAATAAAAATCTATTACCTAAAACTACAAAAAAGCCTTCCCCATATTATGAAAAAAAACCTAAAGTAGTTAATTGCTTAACATAATTACAAAAGTTTTACAAAAAAAAAAACTTGTAAATCTAATCATTAAAATTTTTATATCTGTTAAAATATATTTGTAGATCGATCGAAAATAAAATTATATATAATTTGAATATTTCATTTTATATGTTCATTTTGCGCTTATATTTTTAACATAAAACCTATGTTAAACTATATTTGTGCCATGTAATTAACGAACGACATAACTTATCTACGTAATTAAAAACTAATAATTATAGCCAAGTATATCAACGATTACATTTTAAATTCAAAGCAGATTAACACACTACATTAACAATTATTTTGATTATTAGATTACATGATTACTTATTCATTTTACCTTTATAATGAAAGCATTTCTTGCATATAGCGTCAGCTCTATCTTTGATAGATTGCGTCGAAACCGCCTTATCAGTTTCTGGTTTTTCATCTGATTCAAATGGTCCTTCACTGAATTGCTGTATAAGTTTCTTTATATAACTACGTGGTCCTTTAATAGTGAGTTTAGAATCATCTCCTTGATCACATTTATCATTGGTTTCATTATCACGAAAACTGCCTTGAAAATTTTCAAATGCTTGATTTATTCTATCGCCTATATTCAATTTCTCTTCAGCAGCGTTGAAACTTACTTGATCGTCAATTTTCTTCGAACCAGTTGGTGTTATTATTATTTCATTGTTTTTCATATCAATTGAAACAATTGCCTCATCCAGCTTTAAGTCTGATAGTGAAAGGTCAATGGACTTTGATCTGAAGTGTCTAGTTTGTGTTGCAGGTACTTGTAATTGGTTCACATCTATATTGCTATCGTGTTTGATCGTCATAGTAGATGTTGCTGGCGATGTTGGTACGGAGGATCTTTCGCCAGGGCTAGATCCTGAAAGTATTATTAATTAATTTCTTCTTCATCTGAATTTAATTTTGTAAGCATTTCTAATATTAGCTGTTTGTAGCGCTTAATTAACCGTCACCGTTTAATTTAATATTATTACCTCAGTATTTTGCTCCGATAGGCTCACTTTTCGGTCCTAAAATAAACCAATCAAATTAAAAACTAATACTACAAAATACAATGAATATCTACAAAACTATCACAATGAAATGAAACGTAAAATAGAATGAAATAAAATAATAATAAATAGTAAATAGCGAATACAATCCAACAAAATGTTTACGCAATTAGGAATCCTAATGCAATTGTACTAGTGAAGGATACTACTAAAATACAATAAATTAAATATTTTAACATACTAGCGAATCCAACACAGTCATTTAGTAAGTTAAAAAATAGTTCAGGAATATAGTTCAAGGCCTGTTCTCCGCGACGCTGATCCACTAAAAACCAGTAGATCAGATATGTCAGAATTTCAACCAACACACAAATTTCCTGACAATGTTTTCCTTCACCAACGAACAGGAGATGAAGCTGAAGATGAACCATCACCACCCATGAACCATTTTAATAACCACATGAAGCTTCCAAACAACACTCATCAACTACATATTAAGTTTCCCATTTACCATTGGAAGCGTCATCCCTCTCCTCTTCTGAGCACTGAGGAAGCGACTGCTCCACCATAAGACCCTGCACCATGTCCATATAGGAATCCAGAGAGAACTTCTTCCCGCACATACGTATACCGCGGACTCGTCTACGCATTTCTATGAGAAAGTTAGTATGGTTTATGTAGTATAGATTAGTATTACTCGCTATCATGTTTATTCAAAAGTGGTTTTACAATCATGAAGTATGAGTTTATATTAAGAAGATTGATAGGCAGCTAACGTATCATTTATGACCATATAAATACCAAGTGAGCGATGATGATATAGATGAATTCAATGTAGTCAAAATTCCCATGTAATATTACCCTTCATAGCACATAGCAAACAAAGTATTCAGAAGAGTCAATGTTGTAGTGGTGATATTACCGCCTGCAACTTATTGCATACTTACTACAGTTCTTAAACTATAGTAGGAACTGTAGTGAAGGCTGTAGTAGGGACTACAGTCGGTGATGTAGAAGTAATAATGATAGATGATAATAGCCTAATTGATGTCAGTACTAAGCAGTTGACAAGATAAAGAATTGTCAATTTTATATTGTATTTGTTAATTAAAACATTGAACAAATTATAACTAAATGTATTGTTGGATTCGAGGGCGAAAGTAACTACGACACAGTTTGATTCTCTTGTAGTTAGTGTCATAAATATTATTTGTGACACATGTTAATGCATACAACAACCTTAAAACACTATAAATAATGAAATAATTAACCAAAAATTAAACAAAAATTATCTAAACGTGCATGTTACCTGGGCTGTCTTTTGGTTCCATTTTCAACTGCGCAAAAGTCTGCGCGCAAGATGATAGCACTTGCTCGTAATCACAGATAGCAACATGAGTGCCGTTAACGATCTTTGGGCTCATTGGGCTGTTCGCGAGGAGAAGGCTCGTTCCAAAAGTTGCGTTTAGTTCACGAGTTTCTGCAAATATATAAATACTAGCGTTTACCCCGCGGTTTCACCCGCGTAGTCCCCGTTCCCGTGGGAATACGGAGACAAAATATAGCCTATGTTACTCGCTTCAAAGGTATTTTAATTTGATTCTGTATAATTGAATTGTCCTCCTATGTCTTGATGGTCTCTATAATTGTGCAAATGTGTGTCTGTGAATTTCTTTCGTTGATTTGATTACATACTAAATAAAAAAATAATTGGAAATATTCGGATTCAAATTTTGATTAAGCTGATTGATATTGATTAATTTATAATGCACGTTAACCGCTTCATACTTCTTTAATGGCCGAATACTGAAACGTCTTTCAAATATGAAGTGGGACTTAATTATTTGGAAAGCCATTAATTTCAAATTTTAGTATGCGAAATTTGAAATTAATGGCGTTCCAAATAATTAAGTCCCAATCATATTTGAATGACGTTTCAGTATTCGGCCGTTAGGATATTAAATAAGACATTAATAAAGTAAAATCCTTCCCAGACATTTTTAACCTTTCCTTAGAGTTTATTATAAATAAAAGTTTAATACACGTTACAGTGGCGTAGCTATCGTAGGGCCAGGCGGTGCAGTGCACCAGGGTCCCGGAGCTCAGGGGGCCCTCTAACCTATGCTTTGAAAAGAGAGGACCATAAAAGAAAGAGAAAAAAAAAAGTTCAAGCTACGTGGAAAGAGGGGGTGAGGGCCCAATTCCTTCTTCATACACCGGGGCCCTTGTCCACCTAGCTACGCCACTGACACGTTACATAAGAAAAGATAATCTAATACCTTTCAATGAGATCCTTGGTTTTTTATGTATAACAATATTTCCATTTTCAGAACCAAACATGTCAACCAATATTTCTGAAGCGACATTCTTTATTTCGTTCCAATCATCTGCAAATACAAAAAAGACAATGTTCTTTTACGCACGGTTGAGAAATTTCATTGGTATCCATTACATACATATCACAGACAGAATGATGGGCGTATCATCTAAGATGGTCTGTGTTTTTGATTGATGTTATTATTATAAAATTGCATTGTAAAATTCTTACCAAGTATATCTTGATTGGTAGTTCTTTGAGAAGTAACAGTGAATCGTATAACATATACTCCCTTGAAGCAAGCAGGTACTGCGTGGATATAGCCTCGAGCGTTAAGCCTTTTAAGCAGGCGTTCGGTGAGTGTATTGTCACCCTTGAGACGGAAGGCCACCATTCCTGTAATATAATACATTAAAACGCGTTCAAATAGGTACAAGTGATAGAAATAAAATTCCCTTAATCATTTCACTCAAATATTTAATACTAGCTGATACCCGCGACTTCGTCCGCGTTGCTTGATATATTAACCAAGTTTTCTTATGTACGAAGGAAAAAACATCAAAAAGATCGCAAGTAATAATATCCTCTGTTTAAACATACATCTCTGAACACGCAGTGCATATACAAATCGTTGTTTCTTAAAACTTTAATAACTTTTTATTAAATGAAGATATCGCAATCATTTTTGTTTTTGATAAGGGCCAAGTGTCTAAGAAAATAAATTTAGAAAATTTCATTGAAATCTATCCAGTAGTTTTTCCGTGATTCGCGCACAACTGCAGACCTCTATCATTTTATTTATATAGATTTGCGTAGCAGTTGAATTAAAAAAAAGTACTTTAAATTATTACTTTCATTGAAAATGATCCGATTCTAACATTTAGAGATATGTGAAATATTATATATTTTTTAATTCGAAGTGGTTCTGAATGAAGTTTGATTATCATGGAATTTAAAAAAAAAAGTTCTATCATCTTACCCAAATTTCTCGGCTGTGGTATATCGAAACGCTGATCTGCGAGAACTAATGCTTCAAACTTCTGAGCTAAGCGTACACTCTGAAAGTAAAGAAATTACTTTTAAAGATTTCACCCGCTGCTTTCTTTCTTGAGCCCAAGCTTGCTTCATACCAAATGTCATAAAAATCCGTTCAGTGATTTCGCCATCAAACATACAGACACACAGAGCTATTTTCACATTTCTTATAATATATATCAATATCAATAAACTTGATAGCAGTAAGAAATGACAAAGTTTAATTCAATACAAAATACTCTGTGGAAGCAGCTTTCGCCGGCGACTTTACTGAACCGATATGACATAGCAACCTTCAAGAAAAGAGCGTACCCTTTCCTTAAAGACCGGCTACGCATCTGTATGGAGACCTGCAACATCCGAGATGTCCATGGGCGGTGGTAGTCACATTCCATCAAGTGGTAGAGCTTTGTGCAGGCTCATCTGGGTAGGTACCACCCACTCATCAGATATTCTTCTACAAAACAGCAGTACTTGGTACTGTTGTGTTCCGATTTGAAGGATGAGTGAGCCAGTGTAATTATAGGCACAAGGGACATAACATCTTAGTTCCCAAGGTTGGTGGCGCATTGGCGATGTAAGCGATGGTTGACATTTCTTACAATGCCATTGTCTATGGGCGTTGGTGACCACTTACCATCAAGTGGCCCATATGCCACTCCGACTTCCTATGAAATAAAAAAAAACTATGAAAAATATTTCTCAAATGCTACTGTATTGTTCGAACTTTAATATACCCAAAATAGCATGCTAGCAAGATAAAGATTATTTTATCATACCTCACGAATATGTTTCTGCAAGCCAACAGCTCCAAAATTTCTCAACACAAACCAAAGTTTCAGAGCCCTGAAACGACGGCTCAGAGGTATTTGCCAGTGCTGAAATAAGATTTAAAAAAAAAGTTATACAAAATAAAAAGTACAGTTAAAGAAGCAGAGGCCCTAGCCAAATTGACATTCTACAATCGTAAACGCTATAGAAAACTAAACAATTGTATGAGAGTGACATCTCTCAACGATAAGTCACGTGGTCATTCTCATACATTTGTTTAGTTTTCTATAGCGTTAACGATTGTAGAATGTCAACTTGGCTAGGGCCTGTGATCTCATAATTTTTTATCTACGATCATATTCCCAATGTTAGTGAAATATACCCTTATCCTCTAAATTAATAACCACCTGAATCTACAAACAGTACCACCACCATACGATGTCCTGCTATCTAGCAGAGCGGCGGCTAATAAGAAGATTAGTCAACAGCACGAACATATAATATTGCACAAGTGTATGCGCAAAAACAAATGCACTCCCGATTCCCTCTATAATCCAATGGGACAGTAATCTGACAACACCGGTAAGAGTTCAGGTTCTGCACAAACAGCCTTACATGCTTTACGAGGCACGGGAGTGTACACACTTCCAACTTCCTGACTCCGGGCTGCTACTGAGATTCTTTGAAGCGAAAATCCGATAACCTTTTATTGCTTCGACGGGATTTTAAGATCTGCGGCATTATATCTACAGATACGACAGAAAAGCCTAATATTTTTTTATTGAACCGACAGGACCTCGTGATCCCACTAGAACAACGATTCAGTCGAATCACCACCACCATATATTAATCTACCATCACCAAAATCAGTTAATGGCCAATAGATCCTCCACCTTTTATAATACAACATACAAGAAACTCCTTTTTATCCGGATTTTCTAATTGTATAATATTCTCCATTGATCCTTCGGAGATGTTGTCATATCCGAGTATCTTTGCTTCTTCATCGCTCTCATCGTAAAGTTCTCCACTGGGGGGGTAGCCTTCATCACTATTTGATACACTACCTATACGTTTTCTGTTGTCCGATGTTTCATCGTTTCTTTCTATGTCAATTTTATTTCTCGTATTTGCACCTTGTGAACCAACCTATTGTATATTTAGAAGTTATATACGTTAAAAGCTTAAATATATATTTAACAAATAAATATTAAAAATAGTACAGTAAAAATCATAATCGCGGGGAATGGTGGCAAGAATGCTGGCAGTTTCTCCCCTTTCAATCGCAATTCCGGTTCTTTGGGAGATAAATGAACCAGCTCTCTTGTCACCACTAGGCAATAAATCATATATGTATATAATTATTTTTATATGAAATCCAATAATAATATTAATTTTAAATCCATTTTAACAACAATTATAACAACTACTAACTCAAGGTTTGTTTGTCATTTTCATTTCTTTATACAATTTTTTGTGATTTCAATAAGACGATAAGAATTATTTGAAATTTACTTACCATGTAATCGATTGCTTTGCCTGCAAACAAAATAAATCTGCTTATAAACATGATATAATAAATTGTAATTTACTTATGAGTAGACTAAATCTTGTATGTACTACGTTAGGCTTAAGTTATTAACCATTATTTTCATTTCAAATATTAATTATATTGGTATCTTGCATGTAAAGTTCACCGTCTTAATAATGTCTAAAAATAAAGCATAAATCTATTGTTAAAATATTGTTATACCGCTACATAATAGATACCTTATCATGGACAGGCTGGCCTAAACCATCCAAGCTTAGGTAGCTATAATCCCAATATTAAAATATATATATAATCCAAAAAATATATTGTGATGCTGCCTGGAAATCAAATCATGCAGCCACACAAAATACCAAACAATAAACCGATAAAAAGATACAACAGAGGCACATATGTGGAGCCTACAACACAAAATATTGATTGTATAAGTTATATTTATTATCTGTTACTAAATCGAAATTCAAATAAAGAATATGATTAATTTAATTTATTTACCAGAATTCTCGTGACGTAGATAAATTGGGTTAACGTTGAATGTTCTGTGCAATGCAGTGCTGTCTTTAACCCTGAAAATATCATCAAATTTTAAGGTGAATTAGCCAGTGTTACTACAGGCGCAAGCAAGTTAACGCCCTTGTTTCCAGGGTTGGTGGTGCATTGGCGATCAAAGTATGGTAAATATTTCTTACAGCGCCAATGTCTATTGAAAATGGTGCCTACTATCATCAACTACCTATTTACCATTGTAATCTATATTTATATAAAAAAAATATGTATTTAATAACTACTGATTTTTCAATTCGGAGTACCAGGCTATCAGTTAATATTAAGAGTTCTATTCTTAAGTTTCATTAGCGTCTAAATATTCCTTTACAACTCGGGTTTCGGTAATCCACAAACATAATATTATTAACAGTAACATAGATAACGTTTCCTAATCCTATTATTTTCTTGTGGTAAAATTTGTCACGTATAACTGGTTGAAACTGGATTAGTTTTATAAAAAGACACGAAGAAGATTAACTATAATATATTTTTATTTATTTATTTATATTAAAGATGACCCAGTAGTTATAACACGTGAATCTTAACTCAGGATATATTTTTTATATTTTATTTTTATTGTATAGGAAGGAGGACGAGCATGTGGGCCACCTGATGGTAAGTGATCACCAACGCCCATAAACAATGGCATTGTAAGAAATGTTAACCATCGCTTACATCGCCAATGCGCCACCAACCTTGGGAACTAAGATGTTATGTCCCTTGTGCCTTTAATTACACAGGCTCACTCACCCTTCAAACCAGAACACAACAATACAAAGTACTGCTGTTTTACGGTAGTATATCTGATGAGTGGATGGTACCTACCCAGAGAGCTTGCACAAAGCTCTACCACCAAGTATTCATGAGTCATATCGTATGTGGTTAACTTTGTTGATATACAAAAGCTCCGCAAATAAAACCACTCCTTACATATTATACTCCCCTAATAATAACATTATGATGTTAATTTGGATCTGTAACTACACCAGCTCACTTATTTGTTACGAGATTGTATTGGTGTTAGTAAAATAAATGAACATCCAATAAGAGGTAAGGTTGGGCCAACACAGAGTCATAGTACTAGAAACATATAGACATGTTAAATAATTTTAATTGAGTTTTACTTAAAACAAATGGTAAAAGACATTGAGCAATAAGTAGGCTATCGTTCCTTGAAGTTTAGAAGTGTCGTTTAGCTAGCTTGCACAGATGTAGATTATAAACTAATTTCATTTAAAATGTCTACACTATCTGTCTATACTTAAGTGTATTCACTATCAGAGATATTTCTTCTCTCATTAAACCTTGAAATGAAGGGAAAATATACATGAAAATAGAACTCACCACATGGCGGTACAATCGAAATTCACCATGAGCCATTTCGAAGGATTGAACGCGAAAGAATCTGCTAAATCCACACCATCCAGCCAGTGTCTAAAATGAAATTAAAATAATAATTATCCACCATGAGCCACTTCGCAGATTATTTCTAAAAATAACTCAAGATATGTATATATTGAAGGTTACACTATATATAAGGTCCTCCAGACCGTTTTAGGCCACGTCGGTAAATCTCAAGAGAGATTAGCCAACTGCGCAGGAGATATCATAGTGTACAAGTGTGTGCGCACTTTCTTTTCCTTAGCTCTCATAATCAGACGGGGCGCCAATCCGACACGACCGGAAAGAGTTCAGGCGCAGGACCCGGGAGGGCACATACTTCCAACTTCCAGACTCCGGGCTCCTACTGAGAATATTCTGACAGAAAAACCTAATAACAATTTATTGACCTGGGATTTGAACCCAGGACGTCGAGGAAGTCGAAGATTACACTAGATATTATATAGATATATACACCATATTGACTTTTTCACCTGTATTCCGGGCAGATGAAGCAGCTGCCAGCATACGCAGCATCCACGTGCAACCACGCAGAATGCTTCTCACAAACCTCGCCTATCTCCTTAAGGTTATCGAAGGCAACTGAACCAGTGGTACCTAAAGTTGCGCAAACCTGTAATAAAATGCTTAAGATAAGATGCAATTTACACGTTTTTAGTGATTTTCTGGTTTTTTTTACACTTATCCATAAGCATTATTATTCGAATGTTTCAGACGCAAGTTACATTTATTGCCTCACTTTGTGATTTATTTCAAAGTTGTGGAGCATCGATTGCGAGAGACGACCTTTAATAGTAATACTGCTTTAATTTAAACAGCAAAACTTCAATGTTCTGTCCCACCCATGTTAAATAGTATGATAAATATGATTTTTAATATTTAAAAAACGAAAAAAACTTAAGTATTTTTGACATAAATTTTACTAACAATTAGTGCTTCAGTAAAATAAAATAATATAAAATACTATAAGAACAATAATATTTATAAAATATTCATAAATACGTACAGGAACATACATGGTAAAAATGTAATATCTATACTAATATATAAAGCTGAAGAGTTTGTTTCTTTAATCCGGCTAATCTCAGGAACTACTGGCTCGGATTAAAAAAATATTTTTGTGTTGTATTTATTATCGAGGAAGATACTAGGCTGATTTTTATATATTTATATTTTTTGATAAGTATTATAGTGAACTTATTTTTATAGTACAAGATCCCTGGTACACTTTTCAATTTGTAGGACAATGTGGGTGGTAAACTATGCAAATGTTAGCTAACCGATAAAAAAAAAATTAGCTGGTTAGTAATTATTTTTCATGACCTTGTTTATGATACACGTTGGAGAGGGGGGACTCCCTAACGAAACCTTATATTTTGTAGGACAAATATATTTCACGTTATTTAGATAATTATCTCGATAATTAACAAAGAAATATTCGGTTGGTAATACATTTTTAAAACTTCGTGAAATCAGCACATTTTATCCTTGCTACCCCTAGTAAGCTACCATTTACCAACGTTACTGTAAGGAAAAAAGTTGGGCGTCTAGTCAAAAGAAAGCTACTCACGAAAAATCAGCTTGTTAGTAATAAATGATGAAAAGTGTACCAGGTATCTTGTACTATTATAACAAAATATTTCTAAAATTTATATCTGTGTTCAAAGGTGTAACAAAATACGGCACAACGGCTGATTAACAGGAACAATTTAATATAATAGGTATATCTAGTCACCTTATATCCGATTAGTCCAAAGATTGTCTGCTTAGTACATACTTAAATGAAGAGCATCTTAAAAGCGATCGTGCAAGTAATTATCGACTAATGAAGTTCAATATCGAGCGATATGCAATTTTCGATATTTTTTTTTAAATAAAGAACACAGATTGTGTTTTATTTCTTATTTAAAAGGAGGTCTTTTGCGAGTATTATAATTATTTAATTATACATTCTATGTTTGAAATTTAAAAAAAAGTAATACAATTGTTAATTTGAATGCGTCATGAATTAGATTGACAGTTTCTTGTTTTATTTTATTTTGTATACAATAAATAACTTTGTATTTTTATTATCGTTTACGAATTACGAAAGTAAATAAAACGTTTATTTAAAACAGACATCTATATCTAAGTAATAAGCGAAACTTAAACGTAAAATTTGGGCCAAATCTTTAAAGCACAACAACAATAATACAATAATTGCTCATTTCATATTATAAAATAATTGTAATTATTTTAATCAATGGCACATATCACCTTCTGATCAAGGAATTGTCGAGTAATAGCTGATATTACAATTTATATTCGTTTCGTAGTGAGTAGTAGAATTGCTAACTAAATACATATTTTTTGGGTGTGAATGAAAATTATTACTATTTTGCAATTAATTTCATTTTCGATGATAATTCCACTGTATTTTTTTAATGAGTACTCCACCTGATGGTAAGTGGTAGTTGAGTCCAAACGCGAACGCTAGTACAATGAGGAAGAATGATCTTTACTAGACGCCCCTGCCTTGACGACCCGCAAGATGCTTCTTCACGCCTCGTTTGAAGGAGATCATAAGAGGAGGGCAACACATGTACTGGTAAAGAATTCCAGAGGTGTGACAAAAAAAGAGTTGTCAAATTTCTTCGTGCGAGATGGAATTGATGTCAAAGTTAGTTATTTGTCATTTAAGTTGCAACTTATTTCAATTACTTTATGATTTTATTTAATTTTATTTAAAAACATCAAAAAATATAACACGACTATTAAAATCATTTGAACAACCATTTCCCAAAGGTTTCATTATAAAATAATAACAGAAATTGCAATCTCTGTTGTATTTTTAAACAGCATCTGCGTCGTATACGCTTTGGGACCAATTTGTTTAAGATTATTAAGTACCGAGGGAGATTTGTCGTCGAGTTGACAACTTATTTATAGAATACTAAGTATAATTAATGAAATAGCATTTTTAAGCATAAATAATTAATTGAAGAATAAAAAATAGTGACAAGATACGCTGACGTAATCTGACGCTGGAAATCTGACGCTGACTTCACCTAACGCTCGAAATCTTACGCTTAATCGTCTGACACTGGAAGTTTAAGTTACGTGCTCTCCGAGGCACGGGAGTTAAAACACTGCCAATTGTTAAACTCCAGCAGCTAGGAGTTTAACTGTGTTTTTGTTTGTCAGGAATCTCTGTCTGATCTGGACGAAACTGGATCTGTAGTTTTTTTTTAAGTAAGAGATACTAGCTGGTGGCTCACTCGGTGGAAAGTTACTACCACCGCCCATGGACAACTGCAACATCCGAGTTCTTGCAGGTGCGTTGCCGGCCTTTGAGGAATGAGTGCACTCCTTTCTTGAAGGTTTGAATATGACAGCCATTGGGCCAACGAAACAGTTAACAGTAACAGTACTTACCCAGAATGGCACCAATCCCTTGGCCTTATCATTGAGGATAGCTTCTTCAAGCTTCGCTCCACGCATACACTGATGTTCATCAGATTCGATGTAGCGCATCCTTACCAGACCTGAACAAAATATATTTGCTTAACCACAGTAGGAACAGTAGGATGACATAGACCAACTTCAAACTTCAAGTATCACATTTTGAACACACACATATCACATTTTGAAATTAGACCTGAGACTATTAAAAACCTGAGATTATTAAAAATTAGTAAACCCATTGACATTGTAAGAGATGTTAACCATCGCTTACATCGCCGATGCGCCACCAACCTTGGGAACTTAGATGTTATGTCACTTGACTCACTTGTGCCTGTTATTACACTCACCCTTCAAATCGAAACACAACAGTACGAAGTAGTACCCACCCAGACGAGCTTGCACAAAGCTCTACAACCAAGTATAACTATTTGTGTTTTGATAATAATAATAACTTGGGACATTATTCACACACGGCCATCTGATCCCAAACTAAGCAGAGCTTGTACTATGGAAACCAGACAACTGATAGACTACATATACTACTTTTTCTTTTGTAAATACATACTTATATAGATAATTACACCCAGACTCAGGACAAACAGACATGTTCATGCACACAAATGTCTGTCCTGGGTGGGAATCGAACCCACGACCTGCGGCGTGAAAAGCAAGTGTCTTACCAACCACGCCAACGGGCTCGTCTATATATAGATAACCAATACTTTGGCTCTATTGTCTGTCTGTCTGTTTAATTAGTAAGAACTTTCGGCCTGCATCAAATCAGTTACCACAAACAGTCAAACTTACCAATTAAACCAGCCTTTTCAACTGAAGAATGGGCTTGATCGGAACAGTAACATATCAGATGCCCTAACAGCTCTGACGATTGCAGGTCAGGATTCAGGCTCGCCAGCTCCATGAGGGCGCGAGTTCTTGCAGCCAGCAAACTTACTAGCGTTGCTTCGCTCGCTGTTGTCTATCAGACCGAGGTTTTTATAAAAATATTAGACTAGACCTCGAAATAGATGAATCGCATGTATGTATATAGGCTGCGTAATTAAGTATTTAATCTAATATTTTTAATGAAAAGTTGTTTGTTTATAAGTTATTTTTTTAAATAGTTGTTGATTTGATTATTTCATTTTGTTTGTATATGTGTAATGGATGATGTGGTTGTTGATTTGAGTAAAAATTTAGTTTATAAAGCTTAAGCTGGCAGCAATAGATACCCCATCCTTCGTGATTTGACGTGAAGTACGTGAATTCGTACGAGTTTCATTAATGTTTATAATTCATATCGGGATCGGCGATGATGGTAAACATCGTGAAAAAACCTGCATGAAAATCTTCCATGTGTACCATCTACCTGCCGAAGAAGTACTGTAGAATAAGCTCCAAACATTCTCCTTAAAATGTGAGGAGGCTTTCAACCAGCAGTGGGACATTCACATGCTGTCACTTTACTTTTCAATTTTAGTGATAATTCTTTTTGTTGCATGAAAGCATCAAAACTTACTTGGATTACTCCCCCTCCAGGACTATCGTTCTTCTCGTTCAAGAAACATTCAGGCAGACCCAGCAGTTTGCCGAGCCAGTTCATAGCGATGGTCTCCAGTTCAGTACCAGCGGGAGATGAAGCCTGGATTTGACGTAAACAACACTTTGCTTAATAATTGTAGATGTCTTGATGAATACGACTTTTTATTACTACAACTGTACAAGTTTTTAAATATATTATAGTGTTTTCATTCAAAGTTGAATAGTTGGACATAATGCCATAATAATAAACAGTTATTTAAATTATAATAGGTAGGCATACTGGCTCATACACATGGGCTCACAAAGGTGAGAAATATTGACCGTAGTCAATACACCACCAAACATCAGAACCATGTCTTTTGTGCTTGTACGCTGGCTCACTCAACCTTTAAATTGGAATCCTATAATACTAACGGCCGAATACTGAAACGTAATTCAAAATGAAGTGGGACTTAATTATTTGGAACGTCATTAATTTCAAAATTTTGTATGCGAAATTTGAAATTAATGGCGTTTCAAATAATTAAGTCCCGATTTATATTTGAAAGACGTTTCAGTATTCTGCCATAAGTAAGCTGTTTAGTTGTAGAATATGTTATGAATGGGTACCTATCAAGTATTATTAAATTTCACTTACCCAAGTAAAACACAGAACATTTAACGCACTTGACAACATTTCCCCCATTATAGAGGGGTAAGACGTCAGCGCTGGGAAATAAGCGTGCATGTGAGGACTTTGCCAGTGGACGATCTAGTAAAAGAAATGCTTATTAATAATTAAATTATCATGAAGACTTTCAAAAGCCATTTTTTTAAAAAAAGAAAAGGTAGACCAAGACAGCTGAGGTATTTTTTCTGAAGCTTGAGGTTTTTCCTTCCAAACTTGTGCTAGAATTTTGACATTCAATAAGCACACACAACAGTTATATATATGATATATCATTTAGGCTTTACCCCAGGCATGATATGATCCTCCACATCCTTGAATATGTCGTCCCATTTTTCAGGTAGATGCGGCGCTTCTGTCGGCAGCCTCTTGTGGAGATACCCTGGCTGAACTTCAGGGTAGACGCGATGATCTCTGATGTTCTCGAGATAATCTGCTATGTAATCTACCATTTCTTTTGCTGCAACAAATTTTGAAAATAGAACACGCTTTCTTTTATTATAGAAAATTAATAGAAGAATAAAAGATTCCATGAGCACTTTTTGTGATGAGTAAAAAATGTTAAACTCGCGTCACGTGACCCTGATTGAAAATTCGTAAGACGGATTCTGAAGTGTTAAATTTTAATGTAATATAAATTGTCATGTTTGTGTACGTTAGCGCAATAAATGAATATTGTATTTTATCACATAAATGATAGTACGTTTATACTGATCATGAAAGCAATTCATGCAAAATAATTCCCTAACCATTCCAAAATATCAAAAATGCACAACGTTAATATTCAAGTTTTCACTTCTACCGACAATCCCGGAGTGCAACCCGTTGCATTTTGTCTTACAGAATAGCTCTATAGTTCTGTATACGCGTAGATAACTGCAGTTACATTATTTATTCTCATCAGCTTTGACACCGAATGATCTCATTTCATATTATACTGTCATCTCATACATACGTGACATTGGCAGAATGTCTTCAAATAGAGTAGATTACGAAAAAGAAAAAAAATACATTTTTTTTTTAAATAAAGATGTACAATGCTCTACAATGGAAAGCTAGCAAAGCAAAATACATCGTTATTTCATTAACCGTATATAAAAAGGGAGGTGTTGCAAGTGTGTTGAAACAAAGGATATTTGAGCGGTAAATGTTAAATACCATTGATGACCACTGGTACATAGAAAATGTTAGAAATACTAAATAATGTTTTCACTTTCAATTCGCTAACCATGGAATTAAAGATGGTAACTACGATAGACTCGCGAGTATATGAACTTGAACAGATTCCTTGGACGAGAAAATCTTCAATCCTCATTATCTCTAATCTAGATCTAACTTTCAATCTTGGTGGGACTCCGTACAAGTCCTGTCTGGGTAGTTTACCGTTCATTAGAGATTCTACCGCCAAATAGTGAGTGAGTTCTCACTCACACTCACTTAAAAAATGGTTGTCGATGAAGTCGGTTTACGGACGATAGTTTAACGTGACAACGTCATAACAAAACATTGATGAAATGACTGCAATCGAGTGAAAGAGAGATAGATGCGGCGAAAACGTACAATCATCGTAACGGGACAATGAGCGTAACGGGACAATTTTTCGTGCATGCAGCCAGCGGTCATCGATTTATTAGACGTTGTCACGTCCAAAAACGACATCTAATAGCAATGAAGTTGCGACGGGCTCTTGATGGTAGGTCATTGTCCAAGCTGGTCGGGTTATATAAAATTCACTTATCATATCTATCGCAATACAACAGTAATTAGTATCTGTTGTATTCCGGTGAAAGGTAAGTGAGCTAGTGTTACTTATAACAAGAAATAAAATTTTATTTTGTGGTGTGGTATAGGCGATGTAAAAGATTGTTAATATTTCTAACAGCGCTCTATGTCTATGGGCAGTGGTGGCCCATTTAAGCGAACGCCTGCCCGTTTTATAATAAATAAGAATGCTTCCAGCAAAAATTGATTACCAGGTGCGAACTTAATTGTAATTAAATGCTAAATTCAATCACGTGATTGAAATTAAGACATTAAAATACATAATAATTATTTCATGTCTTGTCTATAAAAAAAAATGTTTATAACTCTGTGGCAAATTCAATCAAGTTGTACTCTACAAATCTAATTGTAGACTTACAAACGAATGAAACAATGCTATCCTGGTAAATCACAAAGAACAGACATAGAACTAGAAAAAAAGTCTATTGATTTAAATTTTAATTACTTTTAAAGGAATTCATTTTGAATTAAGTACAAAGTCTTTTTAAACTGATCTACAAAAGGAAACATGCATTCTTCATATATATATATATATATATATATATATATAAAGTAACAGCCTGTGAATGTCCCACTGCTGGGCTAAGGCCTCTTCTCCTCTTTCAGGAGAAGGTTTTGGAGCTTATTCCACCACGCTGCTCCAATGCGGGTTGGTGGAGTACACATGTAACAGAATTTCAATGAAATGTGACACATGCAGGTTTCTTCACGATGTTCTCCTTCACCGTCAAGCACGAGATGAATTATAATCACAAATTAAGCACATGAAATTCAGCGGTGCTTGCCCGGGTTTGATCCCACGGTCATCGGTTAATTCACGATTCATGCGTTCATACCACTGGGCCATCTCGGCTTTTTATGAAGTTCTCGGCGTAAATCTTAACTGATATATATATATGAAGTGTAAATATTTAAAAAATATTATGCCCCGAATTTATGACCTACAAGGCCAAAGCCAAAATAAAATAACATTATTTTAAACGCTATAAATGGAGAGACTCAAATTTCAAAGTAGAAGCCTTGGATCTCTTAGGTTTTTATTGTATAGGTAGGAGGACGAGCGTATAGGCCACCTGATGGTCCAACCAACCAACGCCCGTAAACATTGGCATTGTGAGAAATGAAATGAAACCATCGCTTACATCGCCAAGGGCCACCAATCTTGAACTAAGATATATCTTTGTTAGAGATTGGTGGCCCTTCATCTTCCCTTGTGCCTGTAATTATACTGGCTCACTACCTGGTACCTACGCAGACGAGCTTGCACATAGGCCGTACCACCGATTCGATATCACTCAGATATAAATACGAATAAATAAAAAGACATATAAACCAAACAAAGAGACATTGATTCTTTATACAATACAAAACAAATTTATAACTTAATATTGAAGTCTATCCCGTATGTTCAATCGTTTACTTCATCCCCTAAGCCTTTTTATGGGGGGTGTTTATTTGCGTTTATGAGATTCGATACAAATCTTTATTTGTTTCGTGACAATATTGAATTCACTTGTTGGAATCATTTATGTATTGTGATAAGAAAACTATATTTCTATTGAAATGGGCAGCTCTATTTGTTCTTAATGCTATATTATTGCTCATATATTTATATGTTGTTTTTATATTAATTTATAAATAGTAGGTTATTTCAATACAATTTGGATGCTGTGACTATGACTATAGCTCGGATGGCCGATTGGTAGGAAGGCTTGAATCTTAACTGATGATCGTAGATTCAAACCCGGGCAAGCACCACTGAATCTTCATGTAAATTTGTGATTATAATTCATCTCGTGCTTGAGGATGAAGGAAAACATCGTGAGGAACCTTGCATGTGTCAAATTTTACTGAAATTCTCTCACATGTGTATTCCACATTCACACAGGGCATACTCAAACGGAATGTTGGGAGCCAACTTACTTTGAATACACGCGTCCTAAAGATGTCTCCTGTGAGACTGACTTGGTGGTAGAGCTTTGTGCAAGCTCGTCTGGGTAGGTACCACCCACTCATCAGATATTCTACCGCAAAACAGCAATACTTGCTATTGTTGTGTTCCTGTTTGAAGGGTGAGTGAGCCAGTGTAATTACAGACACAAGGGACATAAGATCTTAGTTCCCAAGGTTGGTGGCGCATTGGCGCTGTAAACGATGGTTAACATCTCTTACAATGCTAATGTCTATGGGCGTAGGTGACCACTTATGATCAGGTGGCCCATATGCTCGTCCACCTTCCTATGCAATAAAAAAAGACCATCAGCATATGACGGTGTCAAGATTTAATAATCATTGACTGCACAGAGCTCCGCTTGTTAATAAAGGGTTTGTAAAGACAGTTATAAGTAAAACCAGCTAATAGACATTTTGACATTGATAAAACAATTAAAGCAATCAATTATTAATCTCACCAATAAATATATGTATTTAAATATTTATCTTAGTAAGTTCATAAAGCTGCATTATTCGTACGCCACCTGAATACAAATGTTTCATTTACTTATCCAAGGATAATTCTGTTATTAATTTATAATTATATACTTAGTACATTGCATTGATAGTCTGTAACTTGTCGTTATTGAATAGAAAAAAAAAATTAGAGGTCTTTGTTTAATCTAGACCAGATCAAGCTCTGACTTATAAACTTTGTTTAGTCGGTGAGAAGTCGAACAGATATGCGTCTTCTTTTTTCATATGTCAAATGCGCAGTGACAGAAAGTGAGAGATCGATGTTGAACTAAACCGTCGCTAAGCAAAGCTTATAGGTAAGATATTTTAATTATTTCGGACTAACGTATACATTTAAACAATGCTTTGTCTCCTTCTTTCGAATGCCAAATCAATAATGACAGAAAGAGATAATAATAAATAAATAATAAATTTATTTATTCTCTCCCACAGACACTTTTACATGGTGGTAGGGCTTTCTGCAAGCTCGTCTGGGTAGGTACCACCCACTCATCAGATATTCTACCGCAAAACAGCAATAACTTATATTGTTGTGTTCCGGTTTGAAGGGTGAGCGAGCCAGTGTAATTACAGGTACAAGGGACATAACATCTTAGTTCCCAAGGTTGGTGGCGCATTGGCGATGTAAGCGATGGTTTACATCTCTTATAATGCCAATGTCTATGGGCGTTGGTGACCACTTCCCATCAGGTGGCCCATATGTTCGTCCGCCTCCCTATGCTATAAAAAAAGACAATTTATGTTTATAATTTTTTATATTAATAATAAATACATTTGTATGTGAAAGGCATGAGCCCAAACTAGGTTGCCCTGCACTAAGGATCTCCTGGGTTAGGAAGTCCCTCTCTTGTGTTAGGAAATATTTATTTATTGAATTTTATAGTAAGTTGTAGAAATACTAAAGCTTTTACAATATTATTTTTAGTAATAAGTACTTAATCTAATATAAATCAAAAGATAAGGTATGCTTGTAAATATGCGTGTGTGTGTGTGAGTGTGTGTGCGTGTCTGTGTGTGTGTGTGAATTTTTTACTACAATTGTTTGTTTATCATTATTAATAAATATATCAATTATTATATAGGTCTCCGGCTGGGAACACAGCTGTGTATTGAGCACAGGTGCCCGTGTGGAAAAGAGGTTGACTCTTTTGGCTTACACGGTCTTTCTTGTCCAAAGAGTTCAGGAAGGCTTTTCCGCCACGGTTCTCTTAATGATATTATTAAAAGGGCTCTTGCCACCATTGACGTTCCTGCTCTTATTGAGCCTCACGGAATTAGTCGTGATGATGGCAAGATACCTGATGGACTGACATTGGTTCCCTGGGAACTGAGACGGGCCCTTGTGTGGGATGTAACATGTGTTAACACACTGGCCCCGTCTCATATCAGGGAAACAATGTTAAAAGTCGGAGCTGCCGCGGAAAAAGCTGAAACGAACAAACGTAACAAATATTCGTCTCTTATTCCAAATTATATTTTTGTTCCGTTTGCAGTTGAAACGCTTGGACCTTGGAGTAATAGTGCCAAATAATTCATCCAAAATATTACTCCCCGCCTTATTGCCTCCACTGGTGACAGGAGGGTTGGTTCTTTTTTCGCCCAGAGAATCGGAATAGCGATTCAAAAGGGAAATGCTGCTAGCATTCTTGCCACCATTCCACGCGATCACGACTTGTATAATAATTATTTTTAAATGTTATTTTTATTTAGTTAAGGTTTTAATGTAAATACTATAAATAAATATTATAAATTATTAATATCTATTAAATTAATCTCTCTGTCTCTTCACAGTACAGTTTTGAAAGCCAGTCAGTTAATTAGTATTTTTTTTATATTTATTAGTAAATTTATTTTAGTTGATGTTTGTGTGTAAAAGTTGAAATGTTTTAACTTTTACACAATTTTTTTTTCAATCACACAGGAACGTTATTTATGTGTGTGTGTGAGCGTGTGCCTGTGTGTGCTAGTATTTAAAATTAACTGACCTTTAACGCGAAACTCTTTGTGATCCATGACGGTACTGGTATTCGTCTGACTTGATTCTGGAACAAGAAAAAAAATCAAATCCTGTATATATATATATATATATATATATTAATCGTATGTATCAATACATTATCTTAAATACATAAAATATATAGTAGCATTTTTTTTATTTTTAATGGTGGTAGGGCTCGTCTGGGTAGGTACCACCCACTCATCAGATAGCCTACCGCAAAACAGCAGTACTTGGTAATGTTGTGTTCCGGTTTGAAGGGTGATTGAGCCAGTAAAATTACAGGCACAAGGGATATAACATCTTCGTTCCCAAGGTTGGTGGCGCATTGGCGATGTAAGCGATGGTTAACATCTCTTACGATGACAATGTCTATGGGCGTTGGTGACCAATTACCATCAGGTGGCCCTGAAAAAAATAAATTATATAGGAAGCTCATACGGCTTTTTGGTTTTTCTTCTTAAATCTTAAACGAAAATCGCCGGCTCAACCCCATAGTACCAGTGAGTATTCATGTGATTAAATTGTGTACATAGTTCATATTTAGCTTGGCGGTGAGGAATCCTACACGTGTTGGCATGGTGGATAAGTCTCCCAATCTTCTATTCAAGATAAGAAGAAGCCTTGACCCAGTACTTCTACATTTGTAGGCTGTTAATCTTTTTTTCCATTTTAAAGGTTATGTAATAGTCCACATGGGAGCTTAGGTCTCATGGTCGATCGAACATAAGGAATCACTCTCATGTCATTTGGTCGATTATCGCGTTCAGACAGACAGACACGGCACGGACATTTTATAATAGTTATTTGTTTATGAAATAATTAAATAAGTATATACTAATCAAAGGTATTCCAGTACAATACTACCGGATATCAATGGCCATTACTAAAAGTTTTGAAAATGATAATATAATTAGAAGATTCCTTGATCATTTCAAACAGCGTTGTTAAATAAGACGCGCGCAAATTTTAACCGCCATTTTGTTAGTAACAGTAATGTATTCGAATGTGTTATTTCGATTTTTAAAAATAATTGAATACAATTGAGTAATTTACATCAATTGTTTATGATTTTGTGTTCTATTTGCAAAAATACAAATTCGAAGATTTCTTAAAATCAGTTTTCACTTCTGCTGAATAAATATTTTAAATATAATTTATTTCTTATATATTTATCTAAATACAATTGTATTACATTATACCTTTAGCCTATGTATAGATATTTCGTAATTTATCGCCCCCTCGTCCACAATCAATACTAATTTAGCGCACGCTAGTACACTTGTAGGGTTTCTTTGGCTTAAGGGATTATTAGTCTGTGTGTGTGTCAATAATGGTGCAACCGAAATTCAACGTTACACTACTAAATATTGTTGTTCCAATATATACTGAATCATTTAAGAAGACGTGTCATCTCTTCTATCTTTCTTCTCTTTCTCTCTTTTTCATTTGACATATAGAGACCTTGAAATTATTTTTTATTAATATTCGAAAACAATTTATACTTTTAATTAATTTATTATAAAACAACTGAATTCTCATTAAGATCTTATACAGATGATTAAATATTTGCATAATATATTAATTATGTTATCATTATGATCGTATCTTGAAAACATCACTATTTAACAAGGCATTTACAAGCACTTCTATCGTTTTTATATCAAATTTAAACCACCGGATCCAAATGTAGATTCTACCTAGAACCGACCAGAGAATAGTTTCTTTAATGAAGTAACAATGTATAATATTTTAATCTATAATATAAAAATGAATCGCAAAATGTGTTGGTAAGCGCATAACTCAACAACGCCTGGACCAATTTGGCCAAATCTTTTTTTAAAATGTTCGTTGAAGTTCAAGGATGGTTTTTACGGTGAGAAAAATTAGAATTATTGCTGGAAAAACCCTAAAAATAGACCTTATTTTTCCCATACAAATGATTTGTAACTAAAACGTAGTCAATTTGAGCTTTATTGCTATGGTATAAAGTTCATATTAAATTACAAGCACTCACTGTTGTCTAAGCAATGTAGGTGTGTTCCTAACGTCAAAGATCATATTTATCAAAACAATGTGCGTGTGTGCGTTGGAGCACAGAATACATAGTTGGAGGAGTTTAATGTCGCGTTCCGAAACTCGCTTTTCTTTTGTATTAGTTTCGGCACGCGAAATAAAATGCATCAGTTTCCACGTCATTACATCAGTCAAACAAAAATCGCGTTACCAATAGTGTTTTATTATTTTTAATATCCAAATCTATATATATAAAGGAGATTTCCACGTATATACTCACTCATCACGATATCTCTGGAACCAAAAGGCGTAAAGACTTGAAATTTGGTAGAAATATTCCTTTCGCCGAGTAGAGGTCAGCTAAGAACGGATTTTTGGAAATTCCACCCCTAAAGGGGCGAAACAAGGGATGAACCGTAGTATGTAAATCCGTCATTTTCAAAGTTAGAGCAATGATATTTTATACACAATTTACAGGTTAGAAATAAATAAGTACACAAATCAGAGTTTTCCCAAATTCACTACCTAAGAGGGTGAAATAGGGGTTGAAAGTTTATATGGGGAGGTCGTCATTTTTAATGTAAGAAGTATGAAATTTTATATACAAGCTTTTGGTTAGAAATAAATAAATATGTAATACATTATTTTTGTAAATTTACCCTCCAACAGGGTGAAATAGGGGTTGAAAGTTTGTATAGCGGGTCCGTCATTTTTGATGCAAGAAGCATGAAATTTTATATACAAGCTTCTGGTGAGAATTAGATAAATAGGTATTTATGGGTATTCGAAAATCTACCCCACAGAGGGTTAAATAGGGGTAGAAAGTTTGTATAGCGGGTCCGTCATTTTTAATGTAAGAAGCATGAAATTTTATATACAAGCTTCTGGAGAGAAATAGATAAATATGTATTTCAGCGTTTGCGAAAATCTACCCAAGAGGGTAAAATCGGGGTTGAAAGTTTGTATAGCGGCTCCGTCATTTTTGAGGTTAGAAGCATGAAATTTATTATACAAGCCTCTGATTAGAAATAGATAGTCTATATATATATAATTGTATATGAGATTTCCACCAATATATTGACTCATCACCATATCTCATCACCATATCTGTGGAACCATAAAGCGTAGAGACTCGAATTTTGGTAGGAATATTCTTTTCGGCGAGTAGAGGTCAGATAAGAAAGCTGATTTTGTTCAACTCTCATCCAAAACAGATTTTTCACATAATATATGATAAGATATATTATGTGAAACATCATTAACAGTTGTCATAGTAATCGATTTCATGATGCTTTATTGATAAACTAGCTGTTGCCCGCGGCTTCGTTCTTTAACTATACTAATACATATTTTAAAGAGGTAAAATTTGTTTTTTTTTGTTTGTTTGTAATTTTGTTTAGTATAGTTAGGCGGACGAGCAAATGGGCCACCTAATGGTAAGTGGTGACCGATGCCCATAGACAATGGCATTATAAGAAATGTTTATTTTACTGGATAAAACTAACGCTTATATCACCAATGCGCCACCAAACAAATTTCGTTTAAAATGTTTCAGTTTTGTTATCTATCAATTTTAATGATATCGTGTCTTTTTCTTATTCTTATTTTATTTTGTACAACTCAAACGTTTTAAAAAATAGAGAAATGTCGCTTTTTTGGCGCGCGTTAATAACAGACGGCACCACAGTTTTGTACTATAGCAAGTATTTTGTTCACGTTTTGTTAATGATCTGATAATTATAATGCTTTTGAAATAAAATTATTTTTCAATTAAAAAAGAGGTAAAATTATTCATTTTGTATGTTTGTTTGTGTCCTAATTTAACATTTTTTGCATTGAAAACCATATAAATATACAAAATAATAAGAATGAAGTCGAATAAAGGAGGACAACGCTGTTTAGTATGACAATAAAAATAATAATAATGCCCTCCGGAACAATTACGACCACATCTTCAGAAAACCTTAAGAAAGGTGTGCCAACTGCGCAGGATATTATAATGCACAAGTGTGTGCGCAAACACAGGTGCACTCTTTATTCCCTAACTCTCAATCCAATGGGACAGTAAACCGACACGAACGGAAAAACTTCAGACGCAAGACCGACGCATGGGGGTGTAAAAAGTACAGAAATATAATCAATTAAAAATTACATATTAAGACACGTTTTTGGTAGATAAACTAGACTAAGCGTAGTACCTGCTGTTCGCTCCCGATATCTATGTTGAGCTTTTTGCGCAATTTATGCATGATTTTATGTACCAGTCCTTCTAAACGAAAGCTCAAATTCGAAACTATTAAATTGCATAGGGATTCATGTCATAATAAGAATATCATCATCGTTCGTTTCTATTCTGTTTTTACAAATTGGAACAAAAAAGCAATAACTGTGACCTAATTATAATAGCCTTAGTTATATAGATATATAGCCTCCCGATCTATTTTTTTGTTAAAGATAAGTAATATAAACATGTGGTACGATATTTTTAGTATCTCAAATAGCTTTCGTGTTTTTTTATAATCCTCATTTAGATAAATATGTTAATAATTGTTATTATAAATATTAATGCCTTGGCCACTTAATATAGATTAAAAATGTCTTACACTTATTTGAATGAATAGTTTAGAAGATATGTTCATGAAATCAGAATCGATGGTAACATTGACAGGGTGGATGAAATGGCGACAGGTGGACGATTTGTGAATGCCCTTGAAGATCAAAGGTAAGATTTATAAGACCGTTAAAATACCTGTCATGATGTATGGTTCTGAATGTTGGGCAGCCAAAGAAGATGATGTAAAAAGAATGCATGTCAGAGTTGCGAATATTAAGAGGGATGTGCGTTATAACTAGAATAGACAATATAAGAAACGAGTATATCAAAGAAAGTTTGGAAGTAACACCGACAGCTGAAAAGTTAAAGAGTAATAGATTAGCGTGGTATGGGCATGAGAAAGGATGAAAAACATATTACTAGAACGATGATCAGTATGAAAGTTGATGGATATAAGGGAAGCCGAAGAAAGTGTGGGTAGATTGTGTAAGAAAGATGTAAGGACGAGTGACAGAAAGAAGTGAAAGAAAAATACATATTGCACCGACCCTACGTAGTGGGATAAGGGCAGGAAAAAGAAGACTTTAGAAGATATCATCGATTCCTTAACATTTTCTTTAGTAGTTCTTTATTACAATGCCCTATACTGAATATACACGATAATGTACGGGCGAATAGATCGATAAGTGAACATTTAAACGTTATTGATTTAAAAAATGCACGGAATAAAATCCTTATTTTACCCGTACGAAGTCGGGACGGGCAGCTAGTTTAAATATATTTTTAAATTCTGATTGAATAACAACAAATATCAATATATATGAGCGCACACGCGTTAAATGTGTGTGTGTGTGTGTGTGTGTGTACATTTAACGCACACAGGCACTCATGTAAAATACATTAATATATCTTCTCTTCTAATGAACAATTTTTATCTTGCTGCCGTGGCCGTGGGTTTCCGCGTGTTGGGTGAGAGGTGCTTGGTATTAAAAGTAGGCTTTTTCCTTCCAAACAGTTCAAGTTTGATTTATAGTGACTTCGAATTTTTATACAATAGTTCCTGCTTGTGACTACGTCCGTGTTAAGGGAAGTCAACGCCCTGTCAACACGTATGCAAACTAAAATAATCAGTTTAATAATTGATATGTGAAGGAGTTATAAAAAAAATCAGTTTCGCATTAATAACTAAGCCCAGATGGCCCAGTGGTTAGAACGCTTGAATGTTAACCGACGATCGTTGGTTCAAAATCGGGCAAGCACCACTGAATTTCATGTGCATCTCATGTTTCATAATTTGTGATTATAATTCATCTCGTTTTTTTTTTTTAATTGTATAGGAAGGCGGACGAGCATATGGGCCACCTGATGGTAAGTGTTCACCAACGCCCATAGACAATGGCATTGTAAGAAATGTTAACCATCGCTTACATCGCCAATGCGCCACCAACCTTGGGAACTAAGATGTTATGTCCCTTTTGCGTGTAATTACACTGGCTCACTCACTCTTCAAACCGGAACATAGCAATACAAAGTACTGCTGTTTTGCGGCAGAATATCTGATGAGTGGGTGGTACCTACCCAGACAAGCTTGCACAAAGCTCTACCACAAAGTAAAGCGAAATACTTGCTATTGTTGTGTTCCGGTTTGAAGGGTGAGTGAGCCAGTGTAATTAAAGGCACAAGGGACATAAGATCTTAGTTCCAAAGTTCCTTAGTGATGTAAACGATGGTTAACATCTCTTACAATGCTAATGTCTATGGGCGTAGGTGACCACTTAAGATCAGGTGGCCCATATGTTCGTCCGACTTCCTATGCAATAAAAAAAAAGTATAGCCATAAGGCAAAGTTGTATGCTAATAAGCTATCCATGTGTTATCATATTGTAATCTTTGTGGTTGTACAATAGAGTATATTCTATCTATCAATAAATGAAAAGCTTCTAGATCATTCTATGAAATTGTTTCTCGTGTGAAACAAATATTATAAAAGTTAATAAGAAAGACGTCAAAAGCAAAGACAATACCACAGGAGACAGATTATGACGTATTGCTAGAAAACAATTTAAAAAATAAACGTTCCCAGCTATTTTTATTTACCTTAAATTATTTCATTCTCACTGAATTCGAAAATGGAACGCTGGAATCGGTTTGATTCAATCTTTTTTTTTTTTTATTTATTATAAGTTGTCAAAAATTTACCATCGATTCTGTTATAATGTCAAAGTTTTTTTTTATCATTGATAGGCCAGTGTTTGACCGCTGTCATGCCTGATGGTAAGAAACGACGCTGGCAAGGGTGTATCACGCTTGCCTTGAAGGAACCTGTTTACTCTGGATTTGAAGACACCTACGTTGTACTCAAGGGGAAATAGAGACTCAGGCAAAGTATTCCACAGTTTGGTTTTAGTTGTTAAGAACCGGTAAAAAAGTTAATCATTTGTTTTAATTTACAGTTATATTTTTATCATGTTTATAATTAGCTCAGGAAGACTTTTTTATGTAAGAGGGAGGGAGGTAAAACGAGCAGAAGGTTCACTTTATGAAAAGTAACTACCACCACCCATGGACATCTGCACAGCCAGGCAGGCCTTTAAGAAATAAGCACTCTATTTTCTTGATATACATATGTGTTTGGGAAAGTCGCCAACGAAGCTGGTTTCACAGAGTGATTGTAGACTTCCAGACATCGAGGTGGTTGGGATGGAGTTTAGAATTCTGGTGCGATGCCTAGTAGTGCTATTTTAAGAAATTAACTTGAGAGAAAAACCGTGATGGCTCAGTGATAAGAACGCGTGAATCTTAACCGATGGTCGTGAGTTCAAGCTGCTTGCTCGGGCTTGAACTCACGATAATCGGATTGTAATGGCATTGTAAGAAATGTTAACCATCGCTTACATCGCCAATGCGCCACCAACCTAGGGGACTAAGATTTTATGTCCCTTGTGCCTGTAATTACACTGGTTCACTCACTCTCCTGTGTAACTACAGGCACAAGGGACATAACATCTTATACTCTTTCACTTTGATTATTACATTTTGTCAGGTGGTTTTGTGTTCTTGGACTCAGTCAGGAACGTGACATTCTAATTGTCATTTCGATTATTAGACTATAATTGGTATGTTTCATCGATTATCGATATTTTGTGATATCGATATTATTATTAAATATTATTGATATTATTTTAGAATAATAGTATAAGCATAACAAAATACCGAACATAATAAATATATTCAATTTAGTTCACAAATTTATAAACTTTATGACGTCACAATTACTCTTATTGCGAATTAAACTAATACTTAATTATATTTAGATAATTGCATTTAAACTCGGCTTCCAACGCAAGACTGATTTAGAATAATATTTGAGAATACTTGCATTGTAATAAAAGTGGACGAGCAAGGCCACCTGATGGTAAGTGGTCACCAACGCCCATAGACATTGGCATTGTAAGATTTTTTTTATTGTATAGGAAAGTGGTCACCAACGCCCATAGACAGTATAGAATGTTAACTATCGATTACATCGCCAATGCGCCTCAAACCTTGGAAACTAAGATGTTATGTCCCTTGTGCCTGTAATTACACTGGCTCACTCAACCTTCAGACCGGAATACAACAATAACAAGTACTGCTGTTTTGCATGATATTATTAAACTTAAAAAGAGCAACGCGAGTTCCTTATCATTCTCGTTAGCTGATGTTTTCCAAAACTGTGGTTAATTTAATGATTCAAAAATGCTTTATTGAAAAACTTACTTGAATAAATATTTTATTTGATTTGAATATTTCTTATATTGCTTTTATTTATTTTTTATTGCATAGGAAGGCGGACGAGCATATGGGCCACCTGATGGTTAGTGGTCACCAATGCCCATAGACATTGGCGTTGTAAGAGCTGTTAGCCATCTCTTACATCGCCAATGCGCCACCAACCTTGGGAACTAAGATGTTATGTCCCTTGTGCCTGTAATTACACTGGCTCACTCACCCTTCAAACCGGAACACAGCAATAACAAGTACTGCTATTTTGCGGTAGAATATCTGATGAGTGGGTGGTACCTACCCAGACGAGCTTGCACAAAGCTCTACCACCAAGTGCAAATGCTTTATTGTAAAACTTACTTGAATAAATATTTTATTTGATTTGAATATTTCTTACATTGCTATGTCAATTGGTATACCAAATCAAAATTACAAATGTTTTCATTATAGAAGTGTTACACTTATTGATTGTCTATCTACCACCGGTTCGGAAATATCTCTCTACCTGAGAACGGCGAAAGAAACTCAGCGGGATTTTTTTATCACTATTTTTGTACAATCATCGGTAATATACAATTTTAGAATTGAAATATTATTTAATATAATAATATATTTGATAAAACTGATTTGAATAAACTGTTTTGAGTGCATTTATAGATTTGAGGTTAATTATTTATTTAAATAAAACCTTTATCAATTTTAATATTTATCGTTAATCACTACTGCATTTTAGTTATTTTTTTTTTCCATACGCCAAAGAAGTATAACTTCTAACGCGTGTACATAAGTACACACACACTTTTTTTATTTGAAATACTTTCAAGTGTTACCTATACAGTATAAGTAAAAAATTACCAGCTTTATACCTTTTATACTTAGTTTGACAAAAACAATAAGATGTTGGTTTAATTTCTGTCATCTACAGCTGATGGACAAAAAATCCTAAATACGTATTCAATATTTCCTGTTGGTTTTGCCACTAAGCATTATTTAGTGATAACACATATATATATATTATCCGTAAACACTGGATACGGAAACACATGGTCGGATTGACCACGTGCCGTCTCGGTCCCCATTACCAATATTTAACATACTAAGATATGTATTACAACGCAATTTATTTTATTTTTTATTTATTATCTTTCATAACTAAAAATTTTAAAGTTTTTCTAAAAGTTTTAAAACCTTATTTTCTTATTTCTACGTAGTTCCCAAGGTTGGTGGCGCATTGGCGATGTACGTGATGGTTTACATCTCTTACAATTCAATGGAGTTGGTGGCTTACCATCTACCGCCTACCTATGCTATAAAAAATACCCTTTACGCTAAGATATATTCGGCCCTGCTAATATCATAAAAGCGTTTATCGCTAGAACTGCTTGATTCTGGAAAAATATTTTTTGGATTTTTGAAGTGAAAACTTCTTTAGGCGTTTCGGCGTTGTGCACTTTTTTTAAAATGTTCAACTCGCGTCAGGTCACGTGACCCTGATTGAAAATTCTTAAGACGGATTCGGAAGTGTTAAATTTTTAATGTTATATAAATTGACATGTTTGTGTACGACAGCGCAATAAATGAATATTGTATTTTATCACATAAATAATAGTACTTTTATAATGATAATTAAAGCAATTCGTGCAAAAATGTTTCCCTAACCATTCCAAAATATCAAAAATGCACAACGTTAATATTCAAGTTTTCACTCCTGCCGGCACTCCCGGAGTGCAACCCGTTGTTTTTTTAAATCAATTCCTAAGGTAGGCTACTTAACATCAAGCTACGATCCAGGGACAGGATATGATGTAGGTCTGCTTCAGATGGGCAAAACCACGCGGAGTAACTAGTATTAAATCATATATGTTTTAAATTAAAGTAAGATATATGCAATTGTATATATCCAAAATAATTATGTAAAAAATTTTTTATATTTGAATTTAAATCACCCGAATTAAGAAAATATTTAATAAATGATAAAATTAAAAAAAATCGTCATTAAAATATCTATGAAACAAAAAGAAGTTTATTAATTTAACCTTAAATAATATCTAAAACAAAAATATATAAATGTATTTAGTTACATACTGTATATAAAAAAATAATTAAAAAAATCATTAAGCATACTCACTTCTATCAAATTTTCGATGAAACTGCACAAAGAAAATCTATTTTTTTTTTTAAATTGTAATATTCAGAGCGTCCGTATCACACTGCTTAGTGTCGAGGTATTGGATGCCTTTTATAGGGGGTGAAGACGTTGCGTACAGTACGACCGATTGGTCGACTGGTCGTTAGACTCATCGGGTGCTATGTTTGTGTAGACGATAGCGGATCTGTAGAGCGAATCTCGATTTATAAAAAAAACAATCTATACAAGTCTTAAAAACGTTTTAAAATTATCATTTTACAATATTTCATTTAGCTAAAGCAGACGGATAAAATTTAAGATAATGAAATTACATAAACAATTATATTCCTGCATTGTAGTTTATTATTATTTAGAGTGAATAGCATCAGCGTTTGGGGTACAATGCCACCGGAAATGATTTAGACGGAGTTTTTTATTCTATAAGTGATGTTGAGCTTGATAATATATAATGCTTGATAATATATTAACAATTTTTTCATATGTACGAAGGAGGTACATCAAAAAGATCGCAAGAAAAAATATACTCTATTTAAACATACATCACTGAACACGCAGTGCATACAAATCGTTGTTTCTTGAAACTTTAATAACTTTGATGATGATGATGAAATGAAGATATCGCAATCATTTTTGTTTTTCATAAGGGCCATGTGCCTAAGAAATAAAATTAAGAAAAATTCATTGAAATCTATCCAGTAGTTTATCCGTGATGCGCGCACAACTGCAGACCTCTATCATTTTATTTATATAGATAGATTACCACTGATTTTTTGTAATCAGTAAAATAGTTTTACACACATTCAAGTTTCGTCGTCTTCGTCGAAATTGACGTTAACTTCCGTCGATATTGTTTTGATGGCGTATGGGTTCTCATTATTGTACTTGGTTAAGTCACAGTTATTAAACAATAAAAATAAATAATTACAGTGATCTTTATAACAAATATGCTATCCCTGACGTAATTTTAGAACTTTGTATGAGACAAATCAGCCTCAATATTTTCGTGAATTAATAATAATGTCCGCAACATACGACTCCAAAACTATCAAGTTACGCGGCTTGCCTTTAGCTAATATGCACATATATATTAGGCTGTATATTATGTAGCCTTGGTCCATCTGGAAGAATTTACCTCCTAAATATTTTTTCGGTAAATCCTGTGATAACTTTTAGCATACACAAAAAGTACCAAAATTCACGATATCTATATATAACCAGTAAATATAGTATAGCGGTTTCCCCCGCGTTTAATTAATAACAATATAATTAATAAAAATCAACCTAGAACCTTCCTCGATAAAAGGACTATAGAACACTTTTTTTTTTAAATTCGAACCAGTAGTTCCTAAGATAAGCCTAAGATTATATATTAGTATAGATGTATATATATTCTGAATTGTATAAAATTTAAAAAACGCTAAATAATTAAACCGCTCCGCTTATGACTAATATCCGCGGAATATAAAAATCAGAAAACGTTACAAGTAAATACTTTTAATAGATTTTCCGGATAAACTTCGAGCGATCGTTATCTTAATATTATTATATACATAATACACACATATAACATACATATGGAAAATTGTTAACAGCCCTCAATATATTTCACTTTTTTTTTCGAGCAATGACAAAGGAAGCTCACTTTTCGGATTCTAAATTCGAAAAATAAAGTAAAAAAATACTCGATTACAATTTTTAAATTTATCACTTACACTTAAACATTTACTTGGTGGTAGAGCTTTGTGCAAGCTCGTCTGGGTAGGTACCACCCACTCATCAGACATACCGCAAAACAGCACTACTTGGTACTATTGAGTTCCGGTTTGAAGGGGAGTAGACCAGTGTAATTACAGGCACAAGGGACATGTCATCGTAGTTCCCAAGGTTGTGGCGCATTGGCGTTATAAGCGATGGTTAACATCTCTTACAATGCCAATGTCTATGGGAGTTGGTGAGCTCGGGTGGCCCATATGCTCGTCCGCTTACCTATGCAATAAAAAAAATCAATCAATGCACAAGAAAACAGGTAACATTCAAAAAAGCCGTTATATATGGACCACCGGACGGTAAGTGGTCAGCATCGCCCATAGATATTGACATTGTAAGAGATGTTAACCATCGCTTACATCGCCGATGCGTCACCAACCTTTTGAACTAAGATGTTATGTCCCTTGGGCCTGTAATTACACTGGCTCACTCACCCTTCAAACCGGAACACAACAATACTAAGTAGGTGCTGCTTTGCAGTGGAATATCAGATGAGTGGTTGGTTTAAATTAAATATTCAAATCAAATTATGTATTATTTAAATTTAATATTTAAATTAATCTATAATTAAATTGAAATTTAAAATCAGAATATCATGATTAAAAATATTTATATATTTGTGAAGTTAATAAATGAAGAGGAATTTACTGAAAATACTACTAAATCAATACAATACGCAGACTCGGGCCGTAATGGCAGCGCTTACTGAACACGCGCTAACTCGAGGAACGCATTTACTTCACCATATCCTTAAAAAAATACTAGTAACAGTTGTTGACTACTAATATTCTTATTTATAGGGTACAGCTTGTGTTAGGAGGGGACAACAGCCCAAGAAATCAATGTCGCTGGGCCGTAAAACATTGCGCCATTGAAACTTTTTTTTTTAATGTTCAACGCAATAGATAGAAAATATAATATTTATTTATTTATTAAGGAAGAAGTACACATAAAAATACAAAAGGTACAAGCATTTACACATGGTTAGATGTAGGTACCCCCAATTACTGGAGAACACAACATGCTCTATAATAGTGTTGGTTACAAATATTTAAAATTAATTAAAACAGTAAACTTAACAGTAAACAAGTGAAAATATAACTGATAACTAATATATATAATATAGAGACTGATTAACACTAACACTAATTATAACATCGAATAGAAGGCATAACATTTCCTTTTAAAAGAATTAAATGTGTCGAAACCCATATATTATTCAATTAAATTATGAAAATTGAATTAAAAAAAAACATATACATTAAATGTATACTAGAAGATGGTTACTTACGAAAAAGGTTTTAATATATAATATTATTATATAAACGGCTGAGCATTGCAGTTTCATCCGCTTTCAATAATAATAATGTGACAAACTTTAATGAAGTTCTCGTACATTATAACTACATTGTAGTTAATTAATATAATTTAATTATACGAAAATATAGCTTTAGAATAGAGAAATAGCTCAACAGTTTCTAAGCTTCATGCTAGTTAAGCTTTAAGCTACATTCTGAATCGTTACATGTAAAAAAAATAAATGTCAAAAATGTGCTTATGAGAATAGGGTTATATAATATTATTTTATATATAATTATAAGGTCCCGTATCACTCTTGCGTACGAAACCCTAAAAAAACACCAAATTATACAAAATGATGTCAATAAATCCTTAAATCCAAATAACACAATCGAATCCCAAGTCGCGCTAATTATCAAATAATTAACTTGGAAACCAGACAACTTACATGTACTTTTTCCTTTTGTAAATAGATACTTATATAAATAATTACACCGTGCCTCAGGTCAAACAGACATGTTCATGCACATAAATGTCTGTCCTAGGTGGGAATCGAACCCACGACCTGCGGCGTGAAAGACAAGTATCTTACCAACCACACCAGCCGGCTCGTTAAAACTACAGTTAATATATCTTGAAATACACTATCAGGTGATCCGTTTTCGTCTTCCTGCTAAATAATTTAGAATGAGATTCGAGCATATGTACAAATTTCATGATTATCATATTAAAGTATCATTTTATAGTTTAGGTAGGTATACCAACGGTCATAGACATTGGCATTGTAAGAGATGTTAACCATCGCTTACATCGCCTATGCGCCTTGGAAACTAAGATGTAATGTCCCTTGTAAGTACACTGGCTCATCCACAAACCGGAACACAACAATACCAAGTACTGCTGTTTTGCATTGGAATATCTGATGAGTGGGTGGTACCTACCCAGACGAGCTTGCACAAAGCTCTACCACCTGTTAAATCTTGACTATGTCTTTTGACTTTACCAAGAGTAGACCGGTTGGTTCTTTTTTACAATTTACTGATCTTTAACAAACAAAGCAATTATTTATGAAAAATATTATAATATTTATTATAAGTTAAGTAATACAGTGACATCTAAACTCGTGTAGATATTATCTATGGCATTTATGATAATATATAAAAATGAATGTTTGTTTTTCTGTTCGCTTTAACTCGAGAATCTTTTTATTACTCTGATGGTAACCAACGTCCATGGACATCGGTAAGTAATCCGTTATGTCCACCAACCTTGGAAACTAAGATGTTATATACCTTGTACCTGAATTTACACTGACTAACTCACCTTACAAAACGGAACACAGTACATTATATTTTTTTCCTATTGAATTTAAAAAAATTGTTTTGATAATTAAATGGGAAAGCTACATAGCATCAAGCTACAGCCCAAGTGGAGGCCTCAATAACCTTTATAATGAGTGAGTCCGCGGCCAACAGCTAGTATAAAATTACTGGAAACATTTTGTAAATTCTTATCTATGTTATCTTATGTATTTAATCTGTGTAATAGATTCTTATCATATCAATAATAACTCATAATTATTCATAATTTAATTGATAATTTTTAATATTTTCTGTTATGTTTTCCTAACAGTAAAGGTCGTATTATTATTAATATATTAATATTGGCATATATGTATTTATTATTATTTTTTATATATTCATATTATAAAACACTATTTACATTAAAAACCTTAAATAAATACAAATACAATTTAAGTATAATTACTATACAAGTCGTGATCGCGTGGAATGGTGGCAAGAATGCTAGCAGCATTTCCCCTTTGAATCGCAATTCCGATTCTCTGGGCGAAAAATGAACCAGCCCTTCTGTCACCAGTGGAGGCAATAAGGCGGGGAATAATATTTTGGATAAATTTTTTGGCACTATTACTCCAAGGTCCAAGCGTTTCAACTGCAAACGGAACAAAAATATAATTTGGAATAAGAGACGAATATTTGTTACATTTGTTCGTTTCAGTTTTTTCCGCGGCGGCTCCGGCTTTTAATTTTATTTATCTGTTGGTAGGTGATCACCATCGCCAAGATATATGGTGCCATAAGAATTCACCATTACTCACATCGACAATTTCGCACTAACCCTGGTAAGTAATGTCTCTTATGCTTCTAGTTCACTGATTCACTTATCCTTCTAACCAGGACACAATAACACTAAGTATTACTGCTTAGCGACAAAATACCTGATGAGTGGGTGGTACCAACCCAGGTCGGCCTGCAAGCACTATCACCAGGTCAAATCTTATAAAATTAGTTTCACTTCTGGATGCTTTATACATTAGACCGCAAAGAAAAAGGGTCGATTATAAAATCTTCAATATCTTCAAAAGTACTTGCCCTAGCTTTATGAAATATATATAAATGTACAATAGTTACAGATGTGCTGTTTACACACATCTTTATACTTCGTTTTGCCTCCGCGAGCTCGCAATAAGTTACTAAGTTTTTCAGGCGATGCTTCGTTATATTCAGCCGTTCCTCTGTTAGAGCTTCTTTCACTTTGTAGCGCGATTGGCGGCGAATTCCACTGACGTATACGTCGTCCCAGTTCGTTCCATGCATGCTCAATGGGGTTTAAGCCGACCCTGAGTGCTGCCCACTCTATGCAAAACACTATCTGAGCTGTATTCGGGCGGGCATTATCTTGCTTATACGGTCATTCTCGTCCATGTCCACTAAAAATGGACCATCGTAGTCATTCAGAATATCAGTGACATATATATCTGCAGTTTGTGCTCCATTTTCTATGAACACTAGCTCAGTGCAGCTTTCGGGAAAAATCTCAGCCCACTCGTGAACAGAGCCTCCGCCTTATGGTACTTATTCTTCTATATAGCGCTCTCCCGGTCCCGTATTATAAAGGTCCAGAGGTCCACTAAAGCTAGTGCCCATGTGTTCGCTCAAAACGATATCATGTTTGTTGCGTAGTAAACTTCGTTCAGAATATCCGCCATCGTCAATGTTTCCTCATATTTATAAAGCAAATTATAATATATAGATGCAAGATATTAAAAAATATTTTAGTAATTAATATAATAAAGTTCGATCAGATTTATAACATAAGTTTTGATAAGTCACTTTGATAACATCCGATGTTTTTAAAATCACAGGATCTGTAGTCTTTAAGTATGTTTATTAATTGGTTATTAATTATATTTTTGAATATTATTGTGCAATATGATATAAATAGTACAGGTCAAGGATGAGGATTTTTAGTAATACTTATCCGTACTTCCTCACTTAATACTATAAATTCGAATGCGAGTATGTTTGTTACGTTTTCACGCCTAAACTACTCGAAAATTCTTTCAACAATGGAAAGCTACATTATCAGCGAGTAACATATTAGCGGGCGAGCTATATTTTATCCCCGTATTCCCACGGACACGGGAACTACGCCGATGAAACCGCGAAGAAAAGCTAGTATAGTCGCCTTGTAGTAAGTCCGAAGTAAGTTCCAAGCAAGATATCGTTTTTTTAGCAGGTTGGCGGTCTAGCATGGCCACTTGATGATAAGTGGTCACCAACACCCACCCATATTGACATTGTAAGAGAAAGTAAACTTGGGAACTAAGGTGTTATGTCGCTTGTGCCTGTAATTACACTGCCTCACTCACCCTTCAAACCGGAACACAACAATACCAACTACTGCTGTTTTGCGGTAGCATATCTGATGAGTCGGTCGTTCTTACCCAGACGAGCTCAACCACCAAGTAAAAAATACATATTTATATAAAATTCTATTTATATAAAATATATCAATAACTTAAACGTGAAGTTAGGTATGTGTCATTGAAATTCAACACAGAATTAAAAATTATAACTGCTTGATAGTAGAATAATTGATAACTTCACAAGGGCACCGACTTAATGCCCCCCGCCCCTCGCCATAGCTTACTAGTTTAATCTAGATCCAACCGGTTATTATTAACAAAGAGTAGTTTAGCCTAACCTGCACAACTCTTGCCTAAGCCTAGTGGTTTGAACTCGTGCATTCGCGCGTATCCGACGATCGTAAGTTCAAACCCGGGCAAGCACCACTGAATTTTTATTTGCCTAATTTGTGTATAAAATTCATCTCGTGTTTGACGGTGAAGGAAAACATCGTGAGGAAACCTGCATGTCTTATTTCACTTAAATTCTGCTCTTGTGTATTCCAGCCCGCAGCCTCGTCCGAGGAGCGAGGTCGAATATACTCCAAACCTTCTTAAGCCTAAGCCTCCTCTGCTTGTTTGAGCAGTAAATTCCGTAATTGGGCTTATTAGTATAATTTGTATACAAATTGCCTTAATACTGTTTGAATTAGGCGTAACAAAAAACTCTCTCTTCATTTATTTGTATTCAAAAATTTTCTGATTATAATAATAATAGTCCTCCAGGCAGATCTCGGCCACGGCGGCCAATCCGACACCACCAGCGAGTTCAGGCGCAGGACCAACGGCCTTACATGCTTCCCGAGGCACGGAAGTGAACACACTTCTAACTTCCAGTTTCCGGGCTGCTATTGACAATTTTCGACAGAAAATCTCACCAACATTTTATTGGACTGACTTTGGATTTGAACCCAGGATCACCGAGTCTGCGTCCTTACATGTAGCCACTAGACCCACGAGGCAGTCAAATATTTCTGATTATAATGTTGTATACGTACAACGCCATCTATATTGTATGTATGGAACTACGTAGTTTTACTGTAGGTAAATACTTCTGCGTTAATTTGCAAATGTAGCTTTATAGGTGGAGCTATTCGAATAAAATAATATGATAAAAGTAAGATCCATGCTAAGATTAACAATTAGTTTAAAAAAAATATACAGACGAATTGATAACCTCCTCCTTTTCTTTGAAGTCGGTTAAAAAAAACACAGCATGCACAAAAATATTACAAATCGACATGTTTACGTAAATACCTTCTATTATTTGAAACTAGTACAAAAATTATATAAAAGGACGGATCAACATAATAATAAATATAACTTTTGCTTGCCAGTACACGATCCTTGTCATAGATGCTTTTTTTAATTGTATAAATAGGCGGACGAGCATATTAGCCACCTAATGGTAATTGGTTACCGACGCCCACAGACAATGGCATTGTAAGAAATGCTAACCATCGCATACATCGCCAATGCGCCACTAACTTTGGAAACTAAGATGTCCCTTGTGCATGTAATTACACTGACTCACCCTTCAAACCGGAACACATTTAAAAAATAGGGTGAAGTTTTGAGGCTCTGAGTTTTTCTTCGACCACAATAGCTATTATAATGCAGACGATATAACTTCCTAATTATATAAAATAAGCCCCTCGAAAAACCCTCGACATAGTAAGCCAGACCTAATGTAAACATCACTGAATCTATAGAAACTGAGACTTGTCTCAAATGTCAGTAGGGATCTTCGATCCCAAAGTCCGGGCCAGATATAAGCATAATATAAATAAATAACCTGGAACATTATACACATAAGGCCATCTGATCCCAAAATCAGCAGAGCTTGTACTATGAAAACCAGACAACTGATATACTACATATACTCATTTTCTTTTGTAAATATACATATATGTACATAGATAATTACACCCAGTCTCAGGACAAACAGACATGCACACAAATATCTGTCCTGGGTTGTAATCGAACCCACGACCTGCGGCGTGAAAGGTATCTTACCAACAACGCCAACGGGCTCGTCAATATAAATTTCCCTAGAAGTTAACTTAAAACGCAATACATGTTAATTCCATATTTAAAAAATTATACAAAATAAATTATAATGTATAAGCCACAGAGCAAAACAACAAAATATAACAATTATTTTTTTATTTTTTTTAACTACATTATAAAAGTTGAGTTTTAGCACATTATAGCTACAGAAGATAAGTTACTCGTTTCAGATATCGCATAGTAAATAATATTTTTTTTTTTTTTTTTTATTCGATTAAAGGTGAAAATTATACAGCATAATGACATTTCGGGGATATCTTTTAATATCTAACAATAAATTGATTAATTAATATTAATTGACAGAATATTTTAATTAAGTTTTATTTAAGTAAATATGAGGAAAATAAACACAGAAATGACAATAATTATTTATTCTTTATCTGTGACATAAATTATTGGCTTACAACTAATTTCATAAACATAATCTTACGATGATCGCCATACGATAGCACTGCGCGGAGAGCTGGCTATAAAAATACATTATTAAATAATATTTTTATTATGTACATATAAATATTTATAAAGGATTATTTGATTAATGAATTTATATCTTGGTATGTATAGTTACTCCCACTTATATACTGAAACAGTAATACTTAGTATTGTGTTGTGTCCCGGTTTGGAGACTCACAGATCAACTACAGGCACAAGACCTAGTTAACACCAGGTGGTTAGTGGTGGCCATTTCCCTGCAGGTAGCCCATTTGCAAAATAAAAGTATCGGAATCAACATACACGAACAAATTATCAATCTCCAATAATATATTAACTTTATAATTTTTCATACAATATTCCAATCAAAATCAATCAAACCACACATTAAAGAAACTAACGCCATCTAGTTTTAATTGATGCGACTTAAAGAAATAATCAATTATTATAACATGTAATTTTCTACTGATTTTAAACTGATTGGAATACCTGTCACTCTGGCCCACTTATTAAAAAACTAATCCTAATTCTTATATGTAATTAACCATATAAATAAAAATCTAACTTCTGATACGATCCAGTCTTAGTTTTAATATGTATTAATCAATCTCTTTATCATATCAACAGATTCGTTATCACCTATATTATCAATTAAAGCCATAGCTTTCTTTGTGTGATCTTCATAAAGCATCTTCGTTTTATCAACAGCGTCCGTTTTCAGAATATTGAACTTTAAATCTTCGTAATCGACGTCGTTAACGTCGTTTTTCGCTTGATCTATTATTTTATAAAGTTCCGGATTCCCTTCCAATGCAAATAAAACTGGGGCACTTGCTAAGCAAAACTGTTTTTTACCATCTGATGTGAACTCTTGTAATTCTGCAGCAGCTTGCCAAGCCAGGCCAACATGACAGCCGAAATGGTAGGCATAGTTTTGATTTTCACGGCTCTGTTTGCCAAGAACCATTGCTGATTGGCATCCTCTACCTAGTAGACTAACGCCGCTGAAGATAGTCCTTGCTGTCCATTCTTTCCTTGGCTTACCCAGGACATTATTTGCTTCCATTGACGTCGTATCAAATGTTAAACTGAAATCGTCATTGGCCATTTTAGGTTTGCCAGGTAAAGGCATGTTTTGTTCGTCTCTATCTCCAATAAATTCGCTCTCAGATAATTCTTTTAGAGCACTTGATACAATATATAGAACGTCAGCATCTCTCAGACCAGCTAGCATGGCGTTTGCTGTCACTAGGAGATAATCTCCAAGTAATATAGCTATTTTATTCCCGAATATCGCCGATTCGGTGCCTTTCGATCGTTTTGCGAAAGGTACGTTGACTATCCCTCGGTGAATAAGATGTCCTGTTCTCATCATCTCCGTCAGCTCTGCTAACTGTCTCTGCTTTTGGTCTATCGCCTTCGAGTTTGTGCTCGATGTTTTGACGGACTTTGATAGGAGGAGAATGACGAGACCCCACGGCTGGAGATTCTTGCAGTCCCCGTACAGCACGTTCTTCGCAGTTTGCATCACCAGCTTGTTGCTGCCAATCTGAAATTAGATTAGAAAATTTGTATTATTATAGAAAACTAATAGTACAGTGTTTCTGAAACATAAATTATCTTACTATACTAAATAATATTATAAATTGGAATGTGAGTTTGTTTGTTTGTTACGCTTTCAGGCCTAAACAATTAAGCCGATTTAAAAAAATCTTTCACCAATGGAAAGCTACATTATCAGCGAGTAATATATTTTGTCCCTGTATTCCCTCGGGAACGGGAACTATGCGAATAAAACCATATTATATTTCTTAATTACCAAAATAGTCAACGATACAAATATTATAAAAAGAAAGCTGTTGTTTTTTTAGTTCACGCCAAATCTATTCAAACTACTTTCACAATAATGAGCTTATAAATATAAAATTATAATCCTAACTAATATTATAAATGCGAGAGTTTGTTTGTTTGTTTGTAACGCTTTCACACATAAACCACTAAATCGATTTTAAAAATTCGTTCACCAATGGAAAGCTACACTATCGGCGAGTAACATAGGCTACTTTTATTCCCGTATTTCCACAGGAACGGGAACGGATGAAACCGCAGGCAAAACACTAGTAGACCATATATGGCACATTAATATAAACACGTTTTTTGGTAATGTTGGTACACCTGTTACAGAAAAATTTTGACTGTTATGAAAGGTGGCACATATGTTTTTTGAGTTTTATATATTTCACCATTCTAATACATCACTAGATGGTGACTGATCTGGTTGTTGTATTATATGTGAACAGAGTCAAGACAACGTACAATGGTAACGCTTGTATTTAATAAGAACTTAATATAGTTAAAAAAGTGTCATAAATAAGGTTATAACAAAAGTTCTTATGGCAGATTTATTATACAGTATATTATATTTTTGACTAGCTGTACCCCGCGGTATCATCCGCGTATAATTAATAAAGATATAATGACAAAAAATCAGCTTAGATCCTTCCTCGATAAAAGGACTATACAACACAAAAATATTTTTTTAAATTCGAATCAATAATTTCTGAGATTAGCAGGATCAAACAAACAAACTCTTCAGCTTCATATATTAGTATAGATTTATAGACGGAAGGACGGATGGACATACTGAAAATAAGGTACGAAAGTCTCGTTGGTCTATCCTCTATCGGATCCAGAAGTTCATATTTACTGATCTTAATAACAAAACAAATTTTGTTAAACTTTCTAAAGATCTCATAGTGTGTAAGGACTTTAAATTGTTTTTGTTATTTAATAATATTATTATAATTTTGTTATTTCTTTACGATTTAATTCGTTTCATTGTATTAGTAGATAAGATTTAATTTTAATATAGATTAATTCAGTTTGGCTTAAGTTCTTAATGATAGTTTAATTGTGGAATTTGTAGAACTATCTCAATAAATAAAAGCCATCTCATGTCGATGTCGATACAAGCTTCTTTATGAAATACTTAAATAAAATAATTAATAATATCCTGGGACATTATTCACACACGGTCATCTGATCCCAAACTAAGCAGAGCTCGTACTATGGAAACTAGACAACTGATATACTACATATACTACTTTTCTTTTGTTGATACATACTTATATGTATAATTACACCCAGACTTAGGACAGACAGACATATTCATGCACACAAATGTCTGTCCTCGGTGAGAAATGGACCCAAGACCTGCGGCGCGAAAGGCAAGTATCTAACCAACTGGCTTGTCTAATAAAGTAGTATGAGAATTTATTTTTATGCACAAACTTTTGCAATATATAATGTAGGACAATTTCATTTTTATTAGTAATTAATTATGGGCGAAATTCGAGCATAGAGGTCAAATGTCGTAGTAATATTATTAATTAGAAAGTTTGTACATTTATTACACAATCAGTTACAGTAACAGCCTGTGAATGTCCCACTGCTGGGCTAAGGCGTCTTCTCCTTATTGAGGAGACGGTTTGGAGCTTATTCCACCACGCTGCTCTAATGCGGGTTGGTGGAATACACATGTGACATAATTTCAGTGAAATATGAGACATACAGGTTTCCTCACGATTTGAAACCTTCACCACGAGATGGTGCTTGCCTGGGTTTGAATCCACGATCATCTGTTAAGATTCACGCGTTCTTACCACTGGACCATCTCGGCTCACAGTCATATAAATAAACAAGAAAACTGGACGATATCTGTAATACAGCTAATAACATTTAAGCTAGCTAACATTTAACCAGTATGTATATTATATTACATTCATATTTAAAAAAAAAAAAACAGCCCATATATGTCACACAGTTGGGCCATAAACGTCACTTACAAATTTTAGAACTTTGTTACACCACACCGGTGGTAGTGTCATATGTTTCTTAAGACATGCAGATTTCCTTAACAACGAGACTGAACGTATTATAATTGCAAATAATGTATGCAAACTAATTAGTGCATGGTTATTTTTATAATGGCACTAATATAATAGTGGTGGTCTCAGGTGGTACCATTTAGTTGCTACACTATGTAGATTACTGTTGTTTTGTATCAGTGAGCCAGTGACTCATGTGTGACATGAAATATGAGGAGAAAATTACTTTCTTATGTTTAAATTTTCTAGAACTAACCATATAATTATGTATTTATGAGGTTAGTATAGATATTTTAATATTCAACTTTACTTAAATACACTCATAGAATCTCTTTGATTACGTTAATTTATAATTTAAATGGACTCAAACTTACTAACGATTCTGAATAAAGATTCTGTAAGAATTTTTGATACGACTTATATATGGATTAATTAGTATAAGTTCGATAGTTTCGTTAAAACATTCTAAATTTAAATTTAAATTTAAATAAAAAGACATAAGGTTATCTGTATATATATTTATATATAACTAGCTGATACCTGCGACTTCGTCTGCGTTGCTTGATATATGTACGAAGGAAAAAACATCAAAAAGATCGCAAGCAAAAACATACTTTGTTTAAACATACATGTTTCTTGAAACATTAATAACTTTTTATTAAATGAAGATATCGCAAGCATTTTTTTTTGATAAGGGACAAGACAAGAAAATTTCATTGAAATCTATCCAGTAGTTTTTCCGTGATGCGCGCACAACTGCAGACCTCTATCATTTTATTTATATAGATTAAAAAACATATTTTAATTTTTACATAGCTACAATCACAAAGTGATGAATAGATCAGAACTGTTTAGAAACATTCCTTTGAATTTAATAAAAAAACAGATTAAAAATTAAAAAAATTAAAACTCACCAATTTCCGAAGATAAAGAGCCAAGTTAGCGAATTCGTCGCTCAAAAGACATCTCAGATTCATAAACGATGTCGGATAGCCGACCACTTTCTCTGCTTCGCGTATAATATTACTCCAATTTGAAAAAGGAGGTCGTAATAGCATCATCATCTCGTCCTTCGTGAAGCTAGCGACCGTTGATTCGAGCCGTTTTTGAAAATGGAACGTCGAAGCGCGTCTAAATACGCGGGAAACCGTGTAGGAGAAAGCCATGATTCTTACTTTTTTTTTTATTTCACTAACGGGTTATGCGTGTGGCTCGACAGCCATGCCGTGGTTGAATGTTTAGAATTTAATAAGGCTGTATTGCTAGCCTTACATTTCTGTTAGCACGTTCGACTATTTATTGTTTAAAGTGCTTTATCTCGTTTAAGGTTGTGTTAATATATTTAGTTAATATTAAACTGTCATACATGTCATACATAAATAAGTCCATTAATATTATTAATATTATGTCTTTGATATTGATTAGGGTTTTTTTTCATGTGAAAAATTGCGTTTCTTTCATTATAAAGATAAAAAAACCTTATTAAAATATAAAATTTAAGTTAGAGCCGATTATGAGATACGTAATATATACAAGGTAGCTTGTGTTATATAACATACTAGATCTGGCTCGCGGTTTCACCCGCGTATAATTAATAAAAATATATTGAATAAAAATCAGCCTAGAATCTTCCCCGATAAAATGACTATACAAGCCAAAAATATTTTTTAAATTCGAACCAGTATTTCCTGAGATTAGCCGAATCAAACAAACAAACTCTTCAATTTTATATATTAGTATAGATTTTATATATTTAATAGGTGTCTATTTCTACTCTGTTTTCAACCTATATTTTTTATTTTGAAGATATGATTCAATTATTATTCAGCCCTGAAATTTTGACAACTAATCGTGATATACTATTTTGATGCTCGTATTCTTGAAATGTTATAATTATAATGGTCAATGTCGCATAATTATCACTTTGTGACATATTACGAAGTTTTTCTTTCGAGTTTAGTACAGAATAGCCCTATTGGGCCTGAGCTATATTAGTTTTTTTTTATAGCATAGGTAGGCGGACGAGCATACGAGCCACCTGATGGTAAGTGGTCACCAACGCCCATAGACATTGGCATTGTAAAATATGTTAACCATCGCTAACATCACCACTGCGCCACCAACCTTGGGAACTAAGATGTTATGTAATCACGTCTAAATAATTGTAACCTCTTAAATATATAGCTCTCTTTCGCTCTTCCTTTAAGTCATATCTTTCGACTCTCTCATTTAACATTTTGCGTATCGCCGCATAAATTACACTTCAAAATTTTCCAATATAATAAATTGAAACTAAAATTAAATTATTTACACAAATTAATGGAGTTTCCTTAAAGCTGGCAACATTGAAATGCACTTGACCGTGAAAATTGGTATACATTAAATTCACCGTAACAGCAGAAAACAAAAATAATGAAATATTAAGTTCAAAGCATAATGAACCTTATCCCATTACAATAAGAATCGAAAATAATTAAACACAAGCAACTGTAGATTTGTAAGTAGAACCTACCAATCCAAGATGAGCTGTATCAAATTATAATAAAACATAAATTATTATACGCTACTTAGGTGTTGTAAAGGGTCAATTTAAAATGGACTTTTATTCTTTTCGAAAGTTACCGAGAGAGAATTTTAATAGCCTATAAGTCATTTTTTTTTAATGTAGTACGGTACAGTGGCAGCATGTCCCACTGCTGGGCTAAGGCCTCTTATCCTCTTTTGAGGGTTTGGAGCTTGTACCACGCTGCTCCAATACGGGTTGGTGGAATACACATGTGACAGAATTTCAGTGAAATTGGACACATGCAGGGTTCCTCACGGTGTTTTCCTTCATTGTCAAGCACGAGATGAATTACAATCACAATTAAGCACATGAAATTGAGTGGTACTTCACCCACGATCATCGGTTAAGATTCACGCGTTCTTACCACTGTGCTATCTCGGTTTTATGAATTGCAGAAATGAATATATTTTATTTAAAGATTTTAAGGATATGTATTTGCGTATTAAACCCTAAGTAACTATTTATTAAGCGCAATTATGATAGATTTGTTTTATTTCTGTCTGTGTCCAGTTAAACTTGAGAGCAATTTATACTTGTTTTAGGATCAGCATCAATCCTACGCCGTTCACACGCTACGGCCAGTGTACCGTTGGGTTGTTAAGGACTCCTTAACTATCTTTTTTTTAATGCCATATTATAAAAAGCTCTTCTACTCATTATAAATATATCGAAATACGTATATACTAACGTAATATGATTTACAATGTCCTCTATTACAATTAATACATTATGTCCTCTAGACCGATTTCGGCCACGGCGGCCAATCTCAAGGGAGATTAGCCAACTGCGCAGGACATATTATAGTGCACAAGTGTGTGCGCAAACACAGGTACACTCTCTATTCCCTAACTCTCATAACCCGATAGGACGGCAATCCAACGTGATTTATGTGCTTTCCGAGGCACGGGAGTGTACACATTTCCAACTTCCAAAATTTTCTGGCAGAAAAGCCCAAAAACATTCTATTGGCTCGAACTGGGTTTTGAACCCAAGACATCCGGGTCCGCGGCCTTACATCTAGCCACTAGACCAACGAGGCAATCAACTAACACATACAAACATACGTAATACAGAATAATTATAGTTATATATCATAAAATACATCGAAACGAATTAACGCATATGAAAGGAAAGCCTTGATTTTTTTACAGAAATAATTAAAAATCATATTCCGAAATGCTTAGTTTCGAAATACAATACAAACTGTTGCAAGATTTATGAGAGTGTGACAAACGGACATTACCAATTATTACGATTACGAATTAAGAACTCAAAAAAAAATCTCTCTTAAAATAATAGAATATGCAATTACGCCCAGATGATAAGTCTCTGTATAACTGAATATTTGATATTAAACTAAATTTAATAATACTAATTTAATGAAGATGCTGAGGTCTGGAGGTGTGACGAGGCTAGAAAACGAGCATATTCTAGGTAGTTTCAAAGTCGAACATATACATGATTAATTAAAAGAAAGCCGCCTCCGATGGTATGCTTATGGTGGTAGAGCTTCGTGCAAGCTCGTCTGGGTAGGTACCACCCACTCATCAGATATTCTACCGCAAAACAGCAATACTTGGTATTATTGTGTTTCGGTTTGAAGGGTGAGCCAGTGTAATTTAAATTACATGGCAACACAAGTGCGGGCGACAGCTCTTACCTATCCGGTAGTAAGACATGAAGTCATGACCTCAGTTGTCCATGTGTTTACCACGTTTAATATTTTATGAGAATTTTTTTAGTTTAGTATTTTAAAAATGATATATAAACAGAACCAACTCACGATACCTAATAACCACTTCAGGGGTCGGACAGAGTTTTTGTTACATACTGTATATATTAATAACACTTTTAAAGTATGAACATGGTTCAAATGGTTAAAAAAAAACCCCTTTTTATTGTTTTGTAAATAATTTATTTATAAATGAAGGTTACAAGCATTAAGTGTATACTTACGTGATGTGTTATCATAACCTTTGTTCTTATCAGCATCTAAGGTCGAATTTTCAACTCTTACATTATATACAAAGCATGAATCATTAAAACTATTAATTAATATGTTTTGACGGAACAAAGAGAAACATTATATGAATAATTATTATACATATGACAAATATATATGTAGAAGCACTATGTGTCAAAAAGTATGTCTTTGTGGCACATCTTTCATTGTTAGTTATTATTTTAATATTTTTTTTTGCAAGCCTGATTTTTTCCTATATCCTATCTAATTACACATATGAATCAAATAGTTAATAAAATATATAATTCTTGCTCATTTACTTAAACTTTAGTTAGGAGTTTAGTTGAATACTAAACTCAGGAAGACAAAAACTTAGGGGTTTAGTTGAACAATTATTTATCTCTTTCTGTTATTTTTGATGTGACATACGAAAGAAAGAGACAGTACTAACAAATCACCTCAGATGTATTTTGATTTTTATAAAGGTTCTATCGTAATTTTGAAGCAAACCCTTATAAATGTAAGAAGTTCTTATTCTGGATATTTGCAATTATCGAACACGCTGTTCTGATAATAATAATAATAAATATCCTGGGACAATATTCACAAAAGGCCATCTGATCCCAAACTAAGTAGAGCTCGTACTATGGAAACCAGACAACTGATATACTATACATACCACTTTTCTTTTGTAAATACATACTTATCTAAATAATTACACCCAAACTCAAGACAAACAGACATGTTCATGCACACAATTGTTTGTCCTGGGTGGGAATCGATCCCACGACCTGCGGCGTGAAAGGCCATCTACCAACCACGCCAACCGGCTCGCCAGGGTAATCACTACGTTCTAAGGACGGAACTTAGTTGTTATTTATGTGTTTCATTCATTCCCCTCTACACCACTTGAACAATGATGGATGGGTTTGACATTGACATGATAAATTGCAATTGGTTAATTTAGAGATGCACTGCTCTTTTATCGATATCGATGACATCTAGCAAATCATCCAACACATGCACGTATCCTCACGATGGTTCCATTCACAGAGCACGACATGAATTAGAAATACACATGAAATGTAAGTCGTATTTGAACCCGTATCCAATGGTGTATTTTAACAACTTTACCATTATGGTACTACCATTACGGTTTACTTGATGGTAGAGCTTTGTGCAAACTCGTCTGAGTAGGTACCACCCACTCATCATATCCTACAAAACCGCAATACAAGATGTGTTGTGTTCTGGTTTGAAGGTTGAGTGAGCCAGTGTAGTTACAGGCACAAAGGACATAACATCTTAGATGTTTGACATCTCTTACAATATCAATCGGTGACCGCTTACCATCAGGTGCCCCATATGCTCGTCCGCCAACCTATGCTATAAAAAAGCTATCAAACCACAACATGGAAATTATTTTCATTTATTTTTTGATTCACCTGTTAATAGGTATATGATTATTATGGTCCATAAATATTGACTTTGTAAATACCTTGCGTATTATTGGACCTTTGCGTGATTACAAATGATGTGAACCCGACCTCAATCTATCAAAGGTTCAGATGACTCACACGCTTATAGAAATATACATGAAACTAATTCAATCAATTTACTAGTGTAACACTTATACACTGAATAAAGATTTTGACGTGACATCGTCTAATAAATCGATGAACGCTGACTGCATGCACGAAAAATGATGACGCTTTGTCCCGTTACGCTCATTATCCCGTTACGCTGATTTTACGCTTGCGCCGCATCTATCTCTCTTTCACTCGATTGGCCTATGAGTACAAATAAAAGTAAATTTATCAATTAAATTGTAGATTTCATTTCACTCCTTTATATCCATACAGAATAATGATAATTCAATAAAAGTGATTCAATTGTATTCATAAAAGTATGCAGTCATTTTATCAATGTTTTGTTATGACGTTGTCAGTTGTCACGTTTAACTATCGTCCGTAAACCGACTTTACAGACATTTTTTTTTTATTTGAATTTGAATTTTCGCTCGCGGCGTCTCTCTCGTGTTGGTTCAGGCAATATAAAAAGTATCCTTTGTCTTAATTATTAGTCAAAGGTTCATACTTGCTTTATGCAAAATTTAATTAAAATTGATACAGTGATTAATTAAAGCGTAACAGAACAGACAGATAGTTAGTTTCGAAACTTTGATGAACAATAATACTAGATAACGCGTCAAGAACAAAAACAATACTCAAATGTGGCACCGACCATAAAATGAAGTTTAATAGTTTCAAGCCTTGTTCTCGAGCAATAAAGTGCGGTTTAGATTGTATTTACATTCACTTACGATCTTACGCCATGAATGACAGAAAGACATAGGAAATGTACAATAACGGTTGTTCAATATTCAACCTTATCTCTTTAGCTATAAGTTATAATTGGACCATACTAATTTGAAATAATCTCACAAACGTCATTGTGTTCTTACTTTTCGGGCCGTTTTTGAAGCGCTTACCGGTCATCTAGTACATAATTGATCGAAGTACGGAAAAAAATATATTTTTCATACATATGTATTTATTTAAAAAAAACACTAATAAAATCGGTCCAGCCGTACATAAGAATAATAATAAACTAATTAAATTAAAAATAAATAAATTATTAATTTTATAATTATTAAAAGTATAACGCTAAAAACAATTTGAACTTGCCAATAAAATTATACAAATTCTTATAACAAAATAATATATTATCACAATAAGCTTATAAATATATGGATTCAAGACTACCCCTCACCATAATATTGGCATTAAATATTATTTTTTAAATTATCAAAAATATTGAAACAAAAACAGATACATTTAAATGATTCGATATATTTTGTAACAAAGCTGCAAATAAACAAAATAATTATCTATAATTTTTATAGCATTAATGAATTATATCATTTAATTTTCTTCGTTTTCTGGGTTCTGCCCCAAAACAACTCAGTCAGGGTCCACTGTAAGTAATAAAATGTGATCGCCAGTACTCCTATTATCAGGGGCAGTAGTGGAAAGTATACAGTTCCATATAATACTTCGAAGATAGGATAGATCCAAATGCCTCGTTCTACATACGTATAAGTTAATCTGTGGAAAATAAAGATGTAAGTTGACTTTAAGGATTATTCACGACGGACGGGCACGGACAGCCACGCACCGAGTCCCCAACGGTGCGTATAGGTTTGTGTACTGAAGCAGTTTTGTAATTCAAAATTACATATTTTAAGTTATCGGCTCGCGGTGGCCCAACTCCTACGGACTTTCCTGTGATTTCGCGAACGATACTCTTCTTACAGTGTGTCGGTGCGGGCCGGACCGCGTCCGTCCGTAATATTACACACAGAAGCCACATTTAGATGTAATAATTCTTAATAGCGTCGCCGTCCGTGCGACTAGTTAATGCTCGTGTGCGAGGGGATTGACAGTAACAGAAAAAAAAGAGCAGTTCAGGCGTGAAAGCGCAACAAACAAACATACACTCGAATTTAGTTTAGTTATTTAGTCAGGTTAAAGTCACTTACATGGAAAAATATAACAATAAGTGGAATGCAAGATGACACAGATTCCGTTTGTGCGATTTAGGCACAGTCCTGGGCTGGAAGCGGACTTCCCAGAGCACAACACCGATTATCGCTGTATGCATTATGTGGTTCGAGGCTGGTGTTACAACTTTATCAGCGAAGCTTGGGAATATCAGCTTTCTGTCATATAAGAATAGCGACCAAAATACAATAGTTACCACCTGAAATTATAATATGAGCATTAATTAAAAGAACTTAATTGAGTGCTCAATTAATGCTTAGTCACTTAACTTTCCCTAGAAATTTCAACTTATAAGTAAAAGTTTTTTGAAAGTCAATTCAAATAAAAATAACTTATAATTAATGTTGATATAGAAAGATTTTTCATACTAATAATATCCAGGGACATTATTAACACACGGCCATCTGGTCCCAAACTAAGCAGAGCTCGTACTACTGACACTTTTCTTTTAGAAATACATACTTATATAGATAAAGACACCCAGGCTCAGGACAAACAGACAAATATCTGTCCTAGGTGGGAATCGAACCCACGACCTGTAGCGCGAAAGGAAGTATCTACCAAGCACGCCAACCGGCTCGCCGATAATATAGTAATATTATATTTCTTGTTATCTATTATTGATAATTACATACTTTGTATATATGTATATTTAAATAATTGTAACACATTCACGTACACCCACACATATAAACTCATATATTATATAATTTAATTATTAGACTATAATTATAGTAAAGAAAATCATTCATCGATATCAGTGTTCATATAATTACCGTTGAATTTCTATTTGAATTGATAGTTCATCCTTTTCTTTCTTTAGGTAAACGATGTTTTTTCTCTCTCTCTCTCTCTCTCTCTATCTCTCTCTCTCTCTCTCTCTCTCTATCATTGATTTGACGTTCGTAAAAGCTGATTTAAATTTGATTATCACAAAGTAAAGTTGTAATTAAATCTTGTTTATTATTACTATTGAATATTTAATAGTTAAGGTCTTAATTTAGCTTAAGATGCATGGGGTGCATTTTGGTATTATTTAAGTATATTATTGTCCAAACGTGCGAAATATGAACACACAAACTTAACAGGAAAGTAAAACAATTTATGAAGTGAATACTTCCTTAGCGACATTATGTACTATTTTGTGACGGGTAAAAAATGTTAAACTCGCGTCAGGTCACGTGACCCTGAATGAAAATTCGATTTGAAGTGTTAAATTTTTAATGTAATATAAGTGCAATAAATGTATATTTTATTCTATCACAAAAATTATAGTACTTTTATACTGATAATTAAAGCAATTCGTGCAAATTTTTTCCCTAACGATTCCAAAATATCAAAAAGGCACAACGTTAATATTCAAGTTTTCACTTCTGCCGGCACTCCCGGAGCGCAACCCGTTGTTTTTTTATCTGCTTCCTTAGTTACACGATACATTTTAATTTACTAATTATTAATTGATACATTGTTTACATTAATTAAGTAATTAAATATTAAGTTAACTTCGTGACAACTTCATGAATGTTAGACAACCTGAAGACAAAACAGAGGCCCTAGCCAAGTTGACATTCTACAATTGTAAACGCTAATAGAAAACTAAACAAATGTATGAGAATGACATCTCGCAACGATAAGTCACGTGGTCATTCCTCAGGCCTCAGTATTGTTTGTGTTTTGTGTTTATTATGAAGCCCTTATTAATAAATACTATGAAACTCACCCATGTCGAGGGCCATATTATTGCACTAAATAGAGTGTTCCTAAAGCCATGTAGCAAATTTGAGGGCTTATAATCACTTTTGCTGTTTGATAATAATTTGAAATCGCTCGTCAGCCCGACCACCGCGTGTAAGATTTGAAGGAACTGAAACAATAGAACATGTTTTATTGTCCCACTGCTGGGCTAATGCCTTCTCTCCTGAGGAGGTTTGGAGCTTATTCTACCACGCTGCTCCAAGGCGAGTTGGTGGAATACACACGTGACAGAATTTAGTGAAATTAAACACATGGAAGTTTCCTCACGCTGTCACCGCTGCACGAGATTAATTATGAACACAAATTAAGCACATGAAAATTTAGGCCTCAGGTCTGAGGGCTGGGCCATCTCCGCTTCAAGGTTACCAATGATTTTAGAATGATATATGACAACTGGAAGTGTTAAAGTTATTCTGTATGAATAAACTCTTAAGTATGTAAATAAAGAGACATTGAAGATTACTCCACCACGCTCCAATGTGGGTTCCCCTATTTCACCCTCACCAAGATCCCTTTCTTAGAGCTAACTTTTATATAAGATAACCCCGGTCTACTTTTGAATACTATTATTTAAAATCCATTAGCTTAAGAAGCACGAAGCATATCAATCAGTACAGATTACAGCTTAGAATAACATTTAGTAATATTATAGAAATCAATTACAGTCACTACACTAGGTAATATTAATAAGATACCTAGTCAACAATGTCACGTGTATTATTATAGGTCGTGTCACCATGAAATGAAAATTATTAATAATTACTAATTACTATCATTTAAAGTTTTATTGCGCTATTAAGGATAAACTTGTCAGTAATCGCAGAAACGTAAATGTTTATCGTATTTATTCCATCAGATTTTCAACCGCAAAACAGCAGAATTCCGGTTTGAAGAGTGAGTGAGCCAGTGTACAGGCACAAGGGACATAACATCTTAGTTCCTCAGGTTGTTGGTGAATTGACGATGTAAGCGATGGTTGTCATCTCTTACAATGCCAATGTCTAAGGGCGTTAGTACCCACTCAGGTAGCCCATATGCTCGTCCGCCTACCAATTCTATATATATATATTCGTATATATATATATATATATATATATATATATTGTATATATATATTGTATATATATATATATATATATTCGCATACCATTTCAATAAACAAACAATATAATTACTTACGAATGTCCAGCAAGTGAAGTACCGTGGCTGTAATTGACTGAAGGTCTTAAGCTCCGGGTCGTTAGCCAGCTCACGTTTCATACAAAAGTTCATGAACACAATGTTACCGACGTGCATCGCTATTGTGACCGTGTAGCCCAAGATACGGAGATACGTCGCCTTTGACATGATTATCTGAAAAAAAAAAACAATATAACTACGTTAAACAATAAAAGGTTCAATGCAATAAAAATAAGGTACATTTTCGAATGTATTTATTTATAATTATAATAATAATAATGGTTCTCCGACCGATTGATCGATCTCGGTCACGGCGGCCAATCTCAAGAGAGATTAGCCAACTACGCAGGAGATATTATAGTGCACAAGTGTGTGCGCGAACAGGTGCACTCTCTTTTTCTTAGCTCACATAATCCGATGGGACGGCAATCCGACACGACCGGAAAGAGTTCAGGCGCAGGACCAACGGCTTAACATGCTTTCCGAGGCACGGGAGTGTACACACTACCAACTTCCAGACCCCGGGCTGCTACTGAGAATTTTCTGATAACACTGCGCAACAATGAAATTGTTTCGGTCTCAAAATTAGTCCTATCCTATGTCTTCCCGTTTACTGAATGCAAAATCAACCATTAAAAGAACCGATTAGCTCTAGTTTTAGAGATACAGGCTACTTTTTATATTTTATAAATTCTACTTTTTCAACCTGCGGTGATTAAAAAGTGATTGCTATACTCTTAGGGATGCAATTAGGGTATATGAAATAGTGTTGCTTTTTATGTATGTGCGATACTAGGGATAGAAAAAAATTCGCAAGAAAATCACATTATATTCAAGCAGATTGGCCTGCAAGAATCCTTAACCCTAGTGAGATAAACGTAATTGCCGAGCCACTCGTAGATCCAAAAATTTTCTTCTTCTAACCTTACATATCGGGCTGGGCTTGATGAAGAATTTTGTCAAAGCCACGAACCGAGAAGTCCAGGCTTTTAAATACTTAAGAGACAAATTTCCTAAATTAAGTGATGTAAAGATCAAGGAAGGCATCTTTGTTGGGCCACAAATATGTCAACATGTAAAGGATTACATACACACAGTTCATTCGATTTAGTTTTGGAAGGGAAAGAAAAGGAACCTTGGGAAGCTCTCAAGGGAACTCCCTTGGTACGTGGATTTTTAGGGGACAAAAGAGATGATAACTACTCTCAATTAGTTAACTAACTTCTATAAAAATACCACCAACTCGGCTGCAATATGTCCCTAAAAATCCATATTCTCCACTTCCATTTTGGTTTTTTTGCCACCTAATTGCGGAGATGTCAGTGATGAGCATGGAGAACGGTTCTATCAAGATGATGTGATGGAACGAAGATATCAGGGCCGCTAGTATGAAGCAATGCCAGCAGGTTAAATGTAGGGATGCTCCAGAGGTCACTTACAATAGGCTAGCTAAAATATCGCGATTAAAGGAATTCATTGATTCTTCGTAGAGCTAAACACCAGGCGAGTGTTTGTTGAAGAATTTTGAATATAAGTATCATTAATGATAGTGCAATCACATTTTAAATGTTGTTAGCATTTGTAATACATATTTACCAATTTCTTAGAAACAATAATTTTCATCATTTACATATAAAAAAATGTAGAGCTAATAATTTTTTTTCTTTGTCATATTCATTTTTCTTTTTTTCAAAATTAGGAATTGACTCTTGAAGTAAAGGAAAGGTCCTTTTTATTTTGTTGCGCAGTGTAATTATATATGTATAATATAAAAGTCTTATGGAATCGTAATAAAATGGCGTTGTAGTTACTATCGGAACATTGGAATCCGTATAATTTTAAGGAATGACTAGTTTTCCTGTTTACCCCAATTAAATGTACTTGTGTTAGGAGTTGGGACAGTAGCCTATGGAGTCAGGTTGATACTGCGACTTGCCATCGGCGCTTCTGTCCGTATACCATTGCACTATCAACGCCTTTAATTAACTAGAATATTGTATTATAAATAAAGATATATATTAACTAATATCTATTAGCAAATTGCATGAAATACGTAAATATAAGATTGAACCCTTATGTTATTGAAATACTGGTTTTACTGGTGGTAGGGTCGTCGTGCAAGCTCGTCTGGGTAGGTACCAACCACTCATCCGATATTGTACCGCTAAACATCAGAACTTGTGTTGTGTTCCGTGACCCTTGTGCTAGTAGCACTTCAAACCGGAACACATAAAGGCATGAAAATACTATTTCGGGCAGTCGTATAAAAACACGCATATTATTCGGGAAATAGATCGTAAAAAAATATATTTAAAAACCGTAGTGTAAAATAATATTCAAAGTTTAAAAAAAGAATACCTTGAAAGAATTGATATGAGCTGATGTGTCGATCTCAAGTACACATTAACGAACAGTAATAAATCCTAGGTTGACGTCAGCTGACGTACGAAGTTTTATGTTTACTCGTCAGACGCTCCAAATCAAATCCAAATTCACTTGGTGGTAGAGCTTTGTGCAAGCTCGTCTGGGTAGGTACCACCCACGCATCAGATATTCTGACGCAAAACAGCAGTACTTTGTATTACTGTGTTCCAGTTTAAAGGGTGAGTGGGCCAGTGTAATTACAGGCACAAGGGACATAACTTCTTAGTTCCCAAGGTTGGTGGCGCATTGGCGATGTAAGCGATGGTTAACATTTCTTACAATAACATTGTCTATGGGCGTTGGTGACCACTTACCATCAGGTGGCCCATATGCTCGTCCGCCTTTCAATACAATAAAAAAAAAATCTCTGTTAGCCATCATGCATTGAGAGCTAAATTTTATTTATGTTACTCATAAAGCTAGTATATATGTAAACCAAGATAGCGCAGTGGTAAAATCGCGTGAATCTTAACCAATGATCGTGGGTTCAAACCCGGGCACGCACCGCTGAATTTCATGTGCTTAATTTGTGATTATAATTCATCTCGATTGACTGTGAAGGAAACATCGTGAGGAAACCTGCATGTGACAATGAATGCATGTCTCACTGAAATTCTGTCACATGTCTATTTCACTAACCCACATAAAATCAGCGTGGTATAAGCTCCAAAACCTCCTCAAAAGAGGAGAAGAGGCCTTTGCCCAGCAGTGGGACATTCACAGGCTGTTACTTACTTACATAAATGAAAAAATATATAAACCTGCACGCTAGTAATCATTTTAATGTCTTAAGTATATATAAGTATATTATTGTTTCAGTTTTCCGTGCTTATATAAATTGCTGATTATATATTTATATTATATATAATGATAGTTTGTATTCAAGAAGTGACGTATTGTTTTGAAATTGTTCATGTTATATCTATATATGCTGTGGTCCGGTTTGAAGGGTGAGTGAGCCAGTGTAATTTGGTGGCGCATTGGCGATGTAAGCGATGGATAACATTAATTCTTACAATGCCAATGTTTTTTTTTTATTGTATAGGTAGGCGGACAAGCATCGTCTACATATTGTATAAATAAGAGGGACAATTATTCACCGTTTAATTATACAAATATACTAACATTACATACTATTATCTATATATCTGTAAACTACCAATTTAAATATGTTATTAATTATGATAAGAATTAAGATAATGTGATTTATTTTTATATAAAATTGATTGCTGTGACTTATCTGTAGAAGAAGGTCGTAAATAGTCGCGTACTTTGGTATTGCGTTCGGTACTACTGCTTATGTAATAACTAGTGTTTTGCCCGCGGTTTCAACCACGTAGTTCCCGTTCCCGTAGGAATACGGGGATAAAATGTAGCCTATGTTAGTCCCTGATAATGTAGCTTTTCATTGGTGAAAGAATTTTGAAAATCGGTTCAGTGGTTTAGGCGTGAAAGCGTAACAAATAAACAAACTCACATTCGGTTATATAGCACATGTAGGGATAGTATTCGCTCGCGGCTTCTCTCGCGTGTATTAGGTAAAATAGTCTTTGGGATTCGAGATCACGGCATACCAGATTGTATTCAGTTCAGTGGTTTAAGCTTAAAAGCGTAACATACAGACAGTTACTTTCACATTCATAATGTTATTACAGATTTATCGTGTATCCGTAATGACTGCCTCGTTGGTCTAGTGGCTAGATATAAGACCGCCGACCGGGTGCTCCTGAGTTCAATTCCCAGGTCGAGCCAATAAATAGTTATTGGGTTTTTCTGAACTCTTTCCGGTCTTGTCGGATTGCCCTCCCATCGGCTTATGAGAGCTAAGGAAAAGAGAGTACACCTGGGTCTGCGCACACACTTGAGTACTACTACTATAGTATCTCCTGCGCAGTTGGCTAATCTATCTTGAGATTGGCCGCCGTGGCCGAAATTGGTCTGGAGGACCCCGCCCCCCTTATATCCGTATCGGTAGGATTCTGTGCAAGCCCATCTGGGTTCCACCCACTCACTTATTTTAGCGCCAAGCAGGCTTATGGGGGTGAGAGAGCTAGTGTAACTAAAGGCACGAGGGACATAATATCTTAGTTCCCAAGGTTGGTAGCGCATTGGCGAAGTAAGAGTTGTTTAACATTTCTTACAACGCACAATGTGACTGTAAAACTTGGTGACCACGTACAATCTAGTCACCCATTTAGCTAGTCGGACTAAACAAGTAATATAAACCAAACTCAATCAAAGCGTGTACTTTATTCATAGTTTCATCATCATTTATTCATTAGTCATTACTACCTCGTGCAGTACAGCTATAGACATTCAACATTACCAAAACCATGCTTTAAGTATAATCGAATTGTTCACTTATTTAAAAAAATATATGATTAGCACATTAACAATAACGTTAATTATGCGAGACGAAATACTAATTTAAATTTCAAAATAGGTCTTAATGCTGTACTTATCGAAATAATATGTGAATAAAACACATCACTATCCTATTATATACTATTCTTCAGCTACGTGTTAGAGGGGAGGTGCAAGATACAAAATGTAACTTATGTCCTTTCATAATTAGTGGTTTAGCCGTAATAGCATAACAGACAGACATATGCTTTATAATATTAGTGTAGATTATAAAAATATATATATTAGTTACTGCTGTCTGATATAAATGAACTCTTTAATAAAGCATTGCTAAGACTTGGCTTGATAAACATTATGCTGTCTTTGTACCAGGAAAATCAATCGTTGAAAAGTTGTTTGCTAAGTTCTAACGAGGCGAAATGAGAACCGAGAACGAAGCACGCAGAGGACGCCTCAAAGAAGCTGTTACCGACGATAATATCAGAAAAATTCACAAAATAATTTTGGATTACCGTAAAGTGAACTTTATTGAGATAGTCGAGACCCTAAAGATATCAAAGGAACGTTTTGGACTTATCGTTGACGAGCCGGTTGGCGTGATTGGTAGATACCCTGCCTTTCCAACCAGGACAGACATTAGTGTGCATGAACATTTATGTTTGTCCTGAGTCTGGTAGTAATTATCTGTATAAGTACGTATTTACAAAAGAAAAAGTAGTATACCAGTTGTCTGGTTTCCATAGTACGAGCTCTGTTTAGTTTGGGATCAGTTGACCGTGTGTGAAAAATGTCCCAGGATATTATTATATTATTATTATCGTAAATGAATATTTGGGAAAGCTCTGTTCAAAGTGGGTGCCGCGTGAGCTCACAATCGACCAAAAACAACAACGAATTGATGATTCTGAGCAGTGTTTGGAGCTGTTCAAAAGTAATAAACCCAAATTTTTGCGTCGACATGTAACAATGGAACATGGCTTCATCATTCCACACCGGAGTCCAATCGACAGTCTCAAACCAAAAGATACAAAAGTCGGTTGACAAGCTTGTGGTATCAATATTTTGGGATTCGCATGGTATAATATTCATCGACTATCTTAAAAAGAGACAAATCATAAACAGCAAATATGACGTAGCGTTATTGGAACGTTTGAAGGACGAAATCGCGGAAAAACGGCCCCATTTGAAGAAGAAGAAATGCTGCTTCGTCAAGACAATGTACCGTGTCACAATTCAATGAAAACGATGCCAAAATTGCAAGAATTACCCATCGAATTGCTTCTGCATCCACCGTATTCTCCAGAACTGGCCCCAGGAACTTTTTCCTGTTCTCAGACCTCAATAGGATGCTCGCTGGACAGAAGTTTTGCGACGATGAAGAGGTAATTGCCGAAGCTGAAGCTTATTTTGAGGGTAAAGACAAATCGAGACAAAAGTATAGTAGTAGTTGTAAAATAAAATCAAATTCTAACATTTTCTATGCTAGCCTACGAACTTTTCAACAACACTCAAGGATTACAGGGCCTGGTAGAAATATTACCCATATCTTATATCCAAAATGCGCTACAAACCTTGGAAACAAATAGCGTGTGTTCCTTGTGCCTGGTTACTATTAGCGCAGCTGACTTATTTGCAAAAACCAATGTAATATGACATAATATCATTTATTTATATATATATATTTGCACCACCATCAAGTATAAATAAATAGATTTTGCTTTATACACCGCCAGGCAGCAATACTTAGTATTGTTGTACGGCAGTAAGAGTGGGTGAGCCAGTGTAACTACAGACACAAGGGTCATAACATATTAGTTCCCAGGATTGGTTGCGTTACCACTGTAAATTTGATTCTTAATATTTTCTTACAGTACCTACCAGTCTTTAGGTGGTAGTGACAAATTAACATTTAGATAGGCCATAAAAAGCCAAAAAGTTAAAACTTTTAAAGGAACAGAAGCTCTTAAAAGTATAGCCAAAGATTTAGCAAATTAATTTATGTAAGATTTATGGTGTATTAATTTTACTGTTTAATTATGATATTTACTTTTAGTATTTTATTTGTCAACATTATGTAGTTTTAAGAGTAACACTTTTACTTGAAAATATATTTAATAATAATAAAATCCTGGGACATTATTCACATAAGGCCGTCTGATCCCAAACTAAGCAGAGCTCGTACTATGGAAACCAGACAACTGATATACTACATATATGTACTTCTTTTTCTTTTGTAAATACATACTTAATTACACCCAGACTCAGGACAAACAGACATATTCATGCACACAAATCTCTGACCTGGGTGGAAATCGAACCCACGACCTGCGGCGTGAAAAGCAAGTGTCTTACCAACCACGCCAACGGGCTCATCATTTGTAACTGACCTTACATTATTCGAGAAATATTGAAAGAAAAGTAGATATACATATATCTATGTATCAACTTATTCTCTTATATTTGTTTATTGTATTTTAAATTTAGAATGAATATAAGAACCTCATAATATATTTTACATTGAAGAAATAAATGCAAATACACAAGTCTGCCGAGGATTTTAAAATGGTGTATCGTTCTATTTCAAAAACCTTTAGTAAAAAAATCTTCTTCTGAATTGTACTGCAATGCACTTCAAGTATATTTTTTTACGCGTTTCCCCACACATGAAGTGGGGGGCTCACTAAAAAACCGGCGGTATCCTCTCCGTCTGGTGCTCATGCTACCGTGACGCCCAGACGGTCGGCCCGCCTGCACATCAACTAATATGGGGAAATGAATTCAGTATGCAAAAAAACTTTCATTCTAATACCTATTTATGAGCTGATATCAAAAATTGTATTTATAAATTAATTTAAATCTGCGAAAAAGCCGAGATGGCCCAGTGGCTAGAACGCGTGAATCTTAACCGAGGAACGTGGGTTCAAACCCGGGCAAGCACCGCTGAATTTTCAAATGCTTAATTTGAGTTTATAATTCATCTCGTGCTTGACGGTGAAGGAAAACATCGTGAGGAAACCTGCATGTGTCAAATTTCACTCAAATTCTGCCACATGTGTGTTCTGCCAACCCGCATTGGAGCAGCGTGGTGGAATAAGCTCTACACCTTCTCTTCAAAAGAAGAAGAGGCCTTAGCTCAACAGTGGGACATTCACGGGCTGTTACTTTACTTTACTTTGCTGCGAAAAATATCCTGCTAAGTAGATCAATTTTCAAATAGATCAATGATATTATTATTTTATTATATTAATTATAAAAAAACTCCATATTTTTTCAAAAGTTTTCTAATAATCGCCAAAAGAAATCAGTGCTGTAAGATGCGCCAATAACGTTGGGAACTAAAGCGTTATATACATTGTACCTGTAGCTGCACTTGCGCACTCACCCTTCAAACCGGAACACAACTACGTCACATTACAAAGCATTTACCCTACTAATGTTTGACTTAGGTAGTGCAGGGTAACGGGGTTATGTCTGACTACGGTTACGATGCACAACACTATATGAAACAATTAAAAGTAACACATACGAGTGTATATTATTTACAATCGCCTAACAATGTAAGCGTATTGTAATCTCACAATAACACAAGTATCAAGACTATTGAATACGATCTAAACAAGCTTCATATCGGAATAAAATTAATTACAACTAACAGTTATAAATATTTGGATCGTTTAAAAAATGGAATACCTTTATCACTTTCACTGGCACGTTAATTTTTTTTTATACGAACTCGTTAAGACGTCCGCTCAGTCACTCCAACGGTACTCCACTGTCCATTATAAAAGATGTATATTAAAACTACAGAGGCCAATAAAGTTAGACCCTTGATCAATGAAATATAAACCTTATGTATTTGCATTAAGATTCATAATTAACATACTATGGGTCACTTTTAAATGGAATAACATAGAAGACCAGTTAAATGAGACCTTTGCACGTTCGAAAAGCAACTTTATTTTAAAGAGTATAAGATTAAAAGTTTACCCTTGTATTTGTATAAAAAATGGTCATTGTATACAAGGTAACAGTACCCTTAAACAATCTAAAAACAACTCTAAAGACCTTAAGATAAGATCGATATTAATAATTTCGTAGCTTGTAATTGTAATATGGTAATTGTATATTCTATCATTCAAAATCATTTCGTCGTACAAGGCGATAAGGTTGATTATTCACTAATATTTTGTAAATAGTGATTATGATAATTGATATTAAATTGATTACAAGCGATCAGTCTTGAAGTATACATCGTGGTATCAGTAATAAGATATCCGTCTGTGGGAAGTGAGTTATAGAAGGTATTAGAGTATATTCCACAACGCTTATCTAGTATTGATTGGTGAATACAATTGATGCATGCAAGTTGCATCCTGACCTCAAAATATTATAGGTCATGAACGTTGAATCTTATATCAATGATTTAGGTGGTTTATCTTCTGGGTTATCGGGCAATGTTAAGATGAGAAAGTATTTAAAATATTTATATAATAATAATTTAATAATATCCTGGGACATTATTGGGACACACAAGGCCATCTGATCGCAAACTAAGCAGAGCTCGTACTATGGAAATCAGACAACTGATATACTGCATATACTACTTTTTATTTTGTAAATACATACTTATACAGATAATTACACCCAGACTCAGGACAAACCGCCATGTTAATGCGCACAAATGTCTGTCCTGGGTGGGAATCGAACCCACGACCTGCGGCGAGTAAGGCCAGTGTCTTACCAACCACGCCAACGGGCTCGTCATATATATTTGATGACGCAAATAATAATTATTTTTATAATAATTATAATATTGTCTTATATACCATTATTAATTGATTATATTTTTTATTGTAAAGGTAGGCCGACGAGCATATGGGCCACCTGATAGTAAATGGTCACCAATGCCCATAGACAATGGCGTTGTAAGAGATGTTAACGATGGCTTACATCGCCAATACGCCACCTTGGGGACTAAAATGTTATGTCCCTTGTGCATGTAATTACACTGGCTCACTCACCCTTCAAACCGGAACACAACAGTACCAAGTACTGCTGTTTTGCGGTAGAATATCTGATAAGTGGGTGGTACCTACCCAGACGAGCTTGGACAAAGCGATTATAATAAAAGGTTTAAATAATAAATATTATGTTTTATTTTTCTTAAAGCGTCTTCAGACGGATTTATTTGCATAACATCGCCTGTACCAATTGTTTTTCAGTCTCTTCATAAGTACAAACACATGTGCTTCATCTAATTGCGTATTCAAAGGAGTGCGGATCTCGAGGATGTGGGTTCAAACTTTGGAACCAATAACAACAACTAGCTGATTGGAAGTTGACAGTGAATATATTCGTGCCTCTAAAGCCATGTAAAGCTGTTGGATATCTCTGATGATGTCAAATAGCCGTCACATCGCGTTACCAGAGGATAGAGTTAACAGACTCTATATTATATACTGCATTGTCTATTCTTTATTTAAAAAATACGCAGTACAGAACATCATACCTTAATACATATATATATATATATATATAAATAAAGCCTAATATGTATATATACCTTGCAGCGCCCCCGCCCCCTCCCATTTTTATCTACGCATAGAAGTCAAACATACAAATATTAATTTATACAAATAGACATAATAAACACACTCAAGGATAAACCCAAATAAAATAATAAGTTAATAAGTTCTAAATAATTTCTTGTTACACTGGCTCACTCAACATTCAAACGAGTATACAACATATATGTATATCTTATATTACTCGGGAGTGCAAATGACTACTCCACCTGACGGTAAGTTATAGTAGAGAACAAACGCGACGACGGCCAGTACAGTCGGGAAGAATGTTCTGCGCTAGCCCAACCGCCTTCCTTGCCCGCAAGATGCCTCCCGCCTCGTTTGAAGGAATCCAGGTTATAGGAGGAGAGGTATACGTGAGATGGTAAAGAATTCCATATTTTTGAAGTACAAAGTATTGCCTTTTGATGGTTAAATAAGTGGTTCATAGTTATAGTATATGTTTCTCAAAATATAAATGCATATTGGCAATCCCTAAAAATTACGAAGTCATTAATATTTTTAAGAATCAATGGGCTTACAAACTTTTCCAGTAGCTGTTTAGTTCAACACTCTTTTCATTCTCACTTCTCTCATTTCTCTCTTTGTCTCATCATCATTTGAAATTCAAATGAAAGAGACAGCCTCATTAAACCACTACCCCTGAATAAACAAGTACATATGTTGGTTAACATTTAAATATAAATGGTTACTTATATAAAATATATATACCAAAATGTAAGAGGTACCTATACATGCTTTCTAAGACTATTTTAATATCAATAAATTTCTCATACAAAACTATTGTGTATTTATTAAAGACCTGCGTTGACCAAATAAACCAGACAGGCGGCTTTCTCTTTAACAGGTGACAACGCTAACATATTTTCTTACATCTAACAAATATACATAAATATACAATATATATAGCCTACTTAGCTGTATGTGAAAGTTCTATGTCAATTGAGTTATTTACTTATATGTCAGTCGGTGGTAAGGTTTCTTGCAAACCCTTAGGGTAGGTAACACATTTATCGCTTATTCTACAGCTAACAACACTGCTGAGTATTGTTGTGTTCCAGTTTGAAGAGTGATAGAGCCAGTGTTACTACCGGCTCAAGGGACATAACATCTTCGATCCCAAAGTTGGTGGCGCATTGGCGATCTAAACAATAACATTTCTTACATATCTATGGGTGGCTACTGTATATTAAAAATAAAACAGAGTTTATTATTTGCTGGAGCTTAATAGCCAACCGGACTAAGTGGCGCGGCAAGTGGGGCACAGTCGATTTGTCTAATTACACATTTAGTAATAACTATATGTTAATAATAAACTAGTTATAGTGCAATTGCAACGAAACGGCACTAAGAGACAATCTAGCTCTACCCTGATCAAGATCTGAAAACGCCGCGTAAAAATATATGAGCAATAAATGACAATAAATAAATACTGCTCAGTTAGTTTTCGTGTAATAAATACATCATCAATCATGATCATCAACAGCCCGTCGCAGTCTACTGCTGAACATAGGCCTCTCCCAAGGAGTGCCAAAGCTCCCGGTCCTCCGCCTGCCGCATCCAGTCGGTACCCGCCACCTTCTTAAAGTCATAGGTCCACCTGGCTGAAGGGCGTCCTACGCTGCGTTTGCCGATTCACGGTCTCCGCTCCAGGACTCATCCGCTCCAACGGCCATCGGTCCTATGACTTACGTGACCAGCCCACTGCCTCTTTAGCCTGCTAATTTTTCAAGCTATATCGGTGAATCCGGTATTACTATATTCATGTGTAACATTAATGCAAGTTGAATACCCATAGACATTAGTGCTTTAAGAAATATTCACTAATCCCTACATCGTCAGTGCGCCACCAACCTTGGAAACTAAGTCAAGTCCGTTGTACCTGTAATTACACTGTCTCACTCCTCCTGGTAACCGGAACAATACGAAATAGTGCTGTAAACCTATCACTTAATCTTCGAAAAAAGTCAAATTAATGTGGTTATTACTAGTTAAGTGGAATAGTGTTGTATTATAAATAAAGATATTCTATATTATATATATTCTATTTTGTTTATTATTGTGGCTTTGTTGTTCATATAAAACCTGTTATTTCTCTATAACAACTCGTTTTGCATAAATTATTGTAGTTGTTTTTTAATTTTATGAATAGTTATATAAGAACAAGCAAAGCCTCGCAGTTTTGCACATTATAAAGCACCGCTTTTTGATACATATATAGTGGTCCCATGTAAGGGCGCACACGGAAGTCCTGGTTTCAATTCCCAGGTCGGGCCAATAAAATGTTATTTCTGTCGAAAATTTTCAATAGCAGCCCGGAGTCTGGAAGTTGGAAGTGTATACACTCCCGTGCCTCGGAAAGCACGTTAAGCCGTTGGTCCTGCGCCTGAAGTCTTTCCGATTGTGTCGGATTGGCCGCCGTGGCCGAAATCGGTCTGGAGAACTATTATTATTATTATTTTTGAATACTAATAAATGAAGAGGTTTTTTTGTAAAGCCTATCGCAAACAGTATTAAGGCAATACTTATTTTTTTTTATTTAAGAGGGGGCAAACGAGCAGGAGGCTCACCTGATGGAAAGTGACTACCACCGCCCATGGACACCTGCAACATCCGAGGACTTGCAGGTGCGTTGCCGGCCTTGGAGGAAAGAGTACGCTCTCTTCTTGAAGGTTTTTATGTCATATCGGTTCGGAAAAGTCGCCGGCGAAAGCTGGTTCCACAGAGTGATTGTGCGAGGCAGGAAATGCTTTAAGAAACGCACTGTTGTGGATTTCCAGACATCGAGGTGATGGGGATGGAATTTGGAGTTCTGGCGCGATGTCCGGTGGTGAAATTCAGCTGCCGGGACTAATCCAAACAACTCCTCAGAACACTCCCCGTGATATATGCGATAGAGGATGCAGAGTGACCCAACATCTCTACGCAAGGCCAAAGGATCAAGCCGGTCGGTAATAGCCTGGTCGTCGACAATTCGAACCGCTCTACGTTGAATGCGGTCAAAAGGAAGAAGCTGGTACTGGGGAGCTCCCGCCCAGAGGTGAGAACAGTACTCCATGTGGGGCCGAATTTGCGCCTTGTACAGTTTTAGGCGATGGTCCGACGTGAAGTACCGTCTCGCCTTGTTGAGCACTCCAAGCTTTTTAGAAGCCAATTTGGCTTTAACTTCCAATTGACCGCGGAACTGAACAGTGTTCGAAATCTCGACGCCAAGTATACCGATACTGGCTGTGGCAGTGAGGGGAGTATTCTCGAAATGAGGGGATATGACAAAAGGAGATTTTTTTATATAAGTTATGCAGCACGTTTCAGAGCAGTGATGGTGACCACTTCGTCTGAAATTGGCCACGTTTGTCTGAACGCCGTTATCGTCACCGTTTTGCTGTGTAATTACTATTTACAATAAAAATAGATAAAAAACATTAGAATTATTATTTATCCACGCATACCAACGATGTATATCTGTAAACTTATCATTTTTCCTTACTAATATTATAAATGCGAATGTGTGTTTGTTTGTTTGTATGTGATTCTTTCACGCCTAAACAACTAGAACCGATTTAAAAAAATACCAATAATAACCTAGAAAATTATTCACACAAGGCCATCTGATACCAAGCTAAGCCAAACTTGTACTCTGGAAACCAGACAACTGATATACTTACATATGCTACTTTACTTTTGTAAATAAATACTTATATAGATAATTACACCAAGACTCAGAACAAACAGACATATGCACACAAATGTATGTCCTGGGTGGGAATCAAATTCACGACCTGCGGCGTAAAAGGAAAGTATCTTACCAACCACGCGAACTGTCTCGTACTGGAAATCTACATTATCAGCGAGTAACATAGGCTACATTTTGTCCTCGTAGTCCCAAGGGAACGGGTACAACACGGGTGAAACCGCAGGCAAAACTACTACATATGAAGCTGAAGAGTTTGTTTGTTTGATCCGGCTAATCTCAGGAACTACTGGTTCGAATTTAAAAAATATTTTTGTGTTGTATATCCTTTTAGAGGTTGGTTCTAGGCTGATATTTTATTAATTATATTTTTATTAATTAAACACGGGGCACAGTATTAAAATATAACGCGAAAATCGCAATTTACAGAGTATCATACCTAGACGAAAGTACCAGGGCAACATAACCCACCTGGGGAGGTTGTTGGAGGCGTACCTCCAGGACCGAGAGGTTGTCTGGGTGGGGGGCAACAGGAAGTTGGTTCGGCGTCGAGTAGGCTGCGGCGTTCCACAGGGGTCGGTTCTCGGCCCAATTCTGTGGAACGTCGGCTTCGATTGGCTCTTGAGAGCTCCCGTCCTTCCCGCTATGGGGGTGTTCTGTTACGCCGATGACACACTCATCACCGCGACGGGGCGGGACTTTCAGGAGGCAGCACGCCTGGCCGAAGTCGGAACAACTCTCACCGTGGACCGAATTCAAATGCTGGAACTGAGGGTCTCAATATCCAAAACGGAGGCCCTCCTCTTCCACGGTCCACAGAGAGGTTCACCCATTTGGGTGAACGCTCTCACCGCTCAGAACAAGGCCCTTCTGCGGAGACCGCAGAGGGTCATAGCGGTGAGGGCTATACGTGGTTACCGTACGGTGTCATGGACGGCGGCTACACTTCTTGCGGGCGATCCGCCTTGGGAACTCCAAGCGGAGGTACTCGCAGAAGTGTACCGGTTTCGAGTGGAAGCCAGAGCGAGCGGCGGCCGTCCAGGATCCGTGGAGGTGGGACGAGTCAGGGCTCTAGCCCAGCAAGCCCTGATTCGTAAATGGGAGGAGGACCTGAGGTCCACATCAGCCGGCCTAGCGACAGTGGAGGCGATTCGGCCCCACTTGAGTCGCTGGGTGAGGAAAAGTGGCACACTTTCGTTTAGGGTGACGCAGGTGCTTACCGGACATGGCTGTTTCGGTAAGTACCTGCACAAGATAGCGAGGCGGGAGGTATCACCCTCCTGCCATGAGTGTGGTGCGCCTCTGGACACGGCGCACCACACCCTGACGGAGTGTGCTGCGTGGGGGCCTCAGAGGCATACCCTGGTGGCGTTAGTCGGCGGAGGTGCTGGTTGGAAATGGTCTCCTTCTGCGAGAGTGTCATGTCGCAGAAGGAGGCGTCGGCGTTATGCGCACCTTCTCCCCCCGCCTTAATAGCCGCCGGGGCTAGGGGGGTTCCCAGTATCCCGGAACCCCCTTAGAAATGGAGGCCCGCAAAGGCGGGCCGACCGTCGGGGCGTCACGGTAGCATGCGCAAGCGATCCCTTGGCGCCCCTTGACCAGACGGAGAGGATACCGCTGGTTTTTTAGTGGGTATTCCGGTGCCTTCAGTGCCGGCGAGCCCCACATACCCCCCCACTTCAAGTGGGGAAAACCCGTAAAGGCGTTTTTCCAGCGAAAAAAAAAAAAAAAAAAAAAAAGGGCAACATAGCCCAGCCGAAAGTATGACATTATATTTTCATTAATTATTATACGCGGGTGAACCCGGGCACAGCTAGTATATAATATTTTATCGCGTACATGATTTTGAATCAAGACATACATCGCGTTGTTTTTTGTAGACCGTCATAATATGTTGTTCTTTAAGAGTAGGTATTTTTTTCCTATTTGGAATGTGAATATTAATATTTCTATTTAGTAACATTGAGTGGTCGTGTTTGTACTGTCGTGTGTTTCATTTTAAATAATTATATAAAAATGTAAGTTTTACTAAATTTTTTTTTATATTTAATCTGTGGAGTGTTTTCTATTTGTAATTTATATCGTAAATTTCATAATCTAATTTAGAATCTACAATGAAATATGAACTAGTCTTAAAAATATTTATAAAGAGATAATTTATATAAGGAAATAAGGTCCTCCGGACCGATTTCGGCCAAGGCGGCCAATCTCAAGAGAGATTAGCCAACTACGCAGGAGATATTATTGTGCACAAGTGTGTGCGCAGACACAGGTGCACTCTCTTTTCCTTAGCTCTCATAATCCGATGGGACGGCAATCCGACACGACCGGAAAGAGTTCAGGCGCAGGACCAACGGCTTAACGGCCTTAGGCCTTATTTTGATATGAATATAGTCATGTATCTTCGAATAAAATAAATGAGAGACAACAATATTTATCTAGCCGCTATTCTACCTATAGTCAAACAGGATAGTTATATCTATATAAATAAAATGATAGAGGTCTGCAGTTGTGCGCGCGTCACGGAAAAACTACTGGATGGATTTCAATGAAATTTTCTAAATTTTATTTCTTAGACACTTGGCCCTTAAAAAAATGATTGCGATATCTTCATTTAATAAAAAGTTATTAAAGTTTCAAGTAACAACGATTTGTATATGCACTGCGTGTTCAGAGATGTATGTTTAAACAAAGTATATTTTTGCTTGTGACCTTTTTGATGTTTTTTCCTTCGTTAAATATATATGAATTTTTTTCTATGATTAATTCATATTCAATTAATTCGACACAAAAACAAAATGAAAGATATTCCAAATTTGAAACTAATATTACAATGATATATTCTTTATAGTCATATAATTATAATGTTAAACTATCGACATTACAATTATAAAAAACTATTTAATTATATTATTTTATAATTAATTATTATTATATTATTTTATAATTAATTATTATTATATTATTAATATTAGCAGGTTTTTTGTGTCAGAACCGCGTTTTGTTGTATTTAATTATATAGAGTATAATCTGTATTAAAATAAGATTATAATAAATTATTTCGTAATATTTTTTTACCTTGAATGATAATATGTACGAAGTTAACGGAAATATACATTTTATAATGTTGATATGACAGCAGACATTCTACTACTATTCTATTTTGCCGATGGTAGGACTTTGTGCAGGCTCGTCTGGGTAGGTACCGCCCACACGTCAGATATTCTACCGCCAAACAGTAGTACTTGGCGTTGTGTTCCGGTTTGAAGGGTGAGTGAGCCAGTGTAAATACAAGGGACATAGCATCTTAGTTCCCAAGGTTGGTGGCGCATTGGCGATGTAAGCGATGGTTAACATTTCTTACACTACCAATGTCTATGGGCGTTGGTGACACCATCAGGCAGCACATATTCTCGTGCCTACCTATTCAATAATAAAGACAAGAAATGTATATGTAAGTGTGTATGCGTTTAACGACATCTTATCAAGCCACGAATGAAACAATTTAAATTAGCTAATTATGATCAATATCACTTACAGATTATATCGATATCTTTTACAGACAGATAACAATTAAAATGGTTAAAGTGCGTATAAGAAGCAGACAGAAAGTCATAGACAACTACGACGTCTACGCTGCCAGTTATTTTCCATAGATTATCGCTAATATACAGGGGCCGAATTCTACTATTTTATATAATCCTTATCCTTTTTCGTACTCCTTCGTATCCTTGTGCCTGTAACTATACTGGCTGACTCACCCTTCAAACTGGAACACAACATTACAAAGTACTGCCATTTTGCGGTAGAATATCTGATGAGTGGGTGGTACCTACCCAGACGAGCTTGTACAAAGCTCTACCACCAAGATCTGATCAAGGGCCCTTCGAAAGAAATTGGGCCCGCGGTTGCTTAATTTGGTACTGATTATAAGAGATCCTCTCCTCTTGAAGTTTCGGAGCTCATAGCACAAAATGGTTGATACATATGTATCAGAACTTCACCCGAATACTGTAAATGACCGCGTGTTCCTTCACCGCCGAGAACACAAACTAGGCACTTGATAAAAATAATTCTTACTCGATTTTGAACCCGCTATCAACAAATATTATTCCAAACAATGAGCCATCTATTAGTTATGTATAATTATTAATATTGGTTTTTTTTTACAGATCTCAAAGACTTGAAAAGACACTAATTCATATTTAGAATGGCGTAAGTAACTTTTTTATGTACTAACTTATTTATACTACTGATTTCTATATACGTTTTATTTATTTATTAGCTTATATATTAAACAAAGCTACATAACATGCAATATTAAATTACATATACATATGTACACATGTACATACGTGCTTCCCGCACATGACGTGGTGGTATTAAGCTCGTCGACGGTGAGTGCGCAGAAATACCCACAAAAAACGTATTAGTAGACACTGAATCTCTTTTTTGGGTGGACTTACGCACCGCGATGCCTCAACCACCATTGCTCCTTAAAACCTAAGAGGGTTCTCGGAGTATGAGAACCCCTTTAGCCTTAAATAATCTCGCAAAATTTTGATATTTCACAATCTTTTTAACAGCTCTACAGGCTTTAAAGTTTAAGACATTTATTTCATAAAAAAAAAACAATTTCCACTTACACTTAGGAAATTCAATTAAATAAATATAAGTACAATAACATAATTTAAAAATCTACATTTTGTGCCAGTAAATATTTTTTTAATCTTTTTTTGAAAATATTGATTTAATTTGAGTTTATAACGTCTTTTGATAATGAATTATAAAGATGCTCTTTCAATTAATATAGTTTTTATGCCATATTTAATTCAATTTTATGTCGCTTTCTAGTAAGATGAGAATGGTTTTTAGATTGAAAGGTTATTAAATTTGTGAATTTGTGGTGTTTGTAACTAGTTTACGAATTAACAAGCATGTTTTGTATTTATAAAGTTTGTTCGTTTGCTTTAGACACTTTTACTTATACAAGAGAGATTCGTATGAGAGCTTCTCATACGAATCATTTAATTAGCCTATATCTTCTTATTTTCCAGTGCAACATACCACGTGTATTGGCGGTTGATTGGCCATACCATTGGCTTGGCACTGCACTCTGGCAACAACATCGCAATGTTTTTCGCGATGCAGGGCGAAGTATTGAAAGATCCAGATATTAGGACACTCAAAGCGACACAACTTAAATATATCACAATTTGGAATGTCGTAAGTTATTATTATTATTTATTTTATTTCATAGGAAGGCGAGCATATGGGCCACCTGATGCTAAGTGGTCACCAACGCCCATAGACAATGGCAAATTGGCAATGCAAGAGATGTTTACCATCGCTTAAATTGCAAATGCGTCACCAACCTTGGGACCTAAGATGTTATGTTATATGCATTTAATCAACTAAGTACGACGACAAAATTAAAAAACGACTGCGTTGCCACAAACAAATCTATACTAATGTATAAAGCTAAAGAGTTTGTTTGTTTGATCCGGCTAATCTCAGGATTTTTTTTGAGCCGGTTGGCGTGGTTGGTAGATTCTTTCCTTTCGCGCCGCAGGTCGTGGGTTCGATTCCCACCCAGGACAAACATTGTACAAGTATGTATTTACAAAAGAAAAGTAGTATATGTGATATATCAGTTGTCTGGTTTCCATAGTACGATCTCTGCTTAGTTTGGGATCAGATGGCCGTGTGTGAATAATGTCCCAGGATATTATTATTATTAAAAATAATAAACCAAACATCCGAGTCAATTAAGATATGTATAAGCTATAGTGAAATAAACAAACTCATATACTTCAACCTTCAAAACTAACTTGTTATAATGCTCCTTTTTTTGTCACGTCGTGGTATAAACAGGTTTGTTTTAAAAATATTCTATTTATTATTTAAACAGAAACATGTTACAAACTATGTAAATTATAATTTATTATTTTGTAAATGACCTACATGACCCAGTGACTAAGCCACGTGGGTCTCAGTCGAAGTTTATTTAAGTGAAAACTATTTTTTTTTTACGTGCTTAATCAAAAAAACATGTATATCTATAATAAAAGAAAATAGAGAACCCAATTATATCTTCTATCTCTTTTCATCTGAAGACTATAATTTATATATAAATAAAATAAGATTAGCACATCAGATTTTCTGCCGCTAAACAGAGATAAGGTTGGCAAGTGAGCCAGTGTAAGGAATGCTTATTCCTTACATCGCCTGTCTATGGACGATGGTGACAACTTACCATCCTGTGTCCCATTTGCTCGTCCGCTTATATATAACTTAAAAAAATAAGAATCCTATTATTTGTTTGTCAATGAACAGTAGATTGTAAGGTACCACTAATTTGATATATAATATAACTCTAACAATACAAATATAGAACGTACGAATACCCAGAGACAAGTCCTCATAAGGCTCATGTTGTCGCAATTGTAAAAAAAAATAAATCACCAGTTGCAAGTAACATATCATAACGCCAACAATTTTCACCATAAAATTACACATCTCCCTATAATTAATTCCCTAAATAGACTATGTATATTCCATGATTTGCAGCCTTTATTAAAACCTTTGTGTAATTGAATTTCGTTTTTTAGCTAAAGATTTATCTATGTTTAATTTTTGTGTACAATTTGCATTCAAATAAAATATTGCGAGGAATTCTGCGCGTGAGGGATAAAGTTCAGTTTACCGTGTCACGCCAACCAGCCCGTAAATAGAATAGAGAAGTTACCTCACTAAGACGCTTACAGTATGCACAGTAACAGCCTGAGAATGTCCCACTGCTGGGCTAAGGCCTCTTCTCTTTTTGATGAGAAGGTTTGGAGCTTATTTTACCAAGCTGCTCCAAACTTATTTTACTTGGTGGTAGAGCTTTGTGCAGGCTCGTCTGGGTAGGTACCACCCACTCATCAGATATTCTACCGCAAAACAGCGATACTTGGTACTGTTGTTCCGGTTTGAAGGGTGAGTGAGCCAGTGTAATTACAGGCACAAGGGACATAAACATCTTAGTTCCCAAGGTTGGTGGCGCATTGGCGATGTAAGAGATGGTTAACAACTCTTACAATGCCATTGTCTATGGGCGTTGGTGACCACTTACCATCAGGTGGCCCATATCAGGTAACAGCCTGTGAATGTCCCACTGCTGGGCTAAGGCCTCTTCTTCTCTTTGTGAGGAGAAGGTTTTGGAGCTTATTCCACCACGCTGCTCCAAGGCGGGTTGGTGGAATATACATGTGACAGAATTTCAATGAAATTTGACACATGCAGGTTTCCTCACGATGTTTTCCTTCACCGTCAAGCACGAGATGAATTATAATCACAAATTAAGCACATGAAATTCAGTGGTGCTTGCCTGGTTTTGAACCCACGATCATCGGTTAATTCACGATTCACGCGTTCTTACCACTGGGCCATCTCGGCTTACAATATGTGCATGCTTTAATAAATGTTTTCTTTTCTAGGCCTTCCAAATGCTCTTCCTCCTCATGAGCTTAGTGTGCGACATATCGTTAATATATAAAGTGAAGAAGGAACCTAAGTATATAGCATACGTAAGAAGCTATAAAGATATATTTTTCTCGAGTGTGGTGTGGCCTTTAAGTGTGGTGAGTAAATTTTTAAACATATTCATAATGAATTCTCGTAAGCCATTATTTTGTGTTATGTGTGTCTGTGCTGACCTGGTGGTAGGACTTTTGTTCCTGTCTGGGTATGTACCACGCACTCATCGTGGTGTATTAAGTACTAATAAAAATAGTCGCCGTATTATTGCCTCTACTGGTGTCAGGAGGGCTGGTTCATTTTTCGCCCAGAGAATCGGAATTGCGATTCAAAGGGGAAATGCTGCTAGCATTCTTGCCACCATTCCATTACCAACCTTGTACTATGACGACTTTGTAATATTGACGAGCTGGTTGGCGTGGTTGGTAAGACACTTGCCTTTCACACCTCAGGTCGTGGCCTGGGTTCGATTCCCACCCAGGACAGATATTATTATTACGACGAATTAGTGTGCACGAACATGTCTGTTTGTCCTGTCTGGGTCTATAATATAGTCCGGGTATATAATATATAAGTATGTATTTACAAAAGTTGTATAATATGTAGTATATCAGTTGTCTGGTTTCCATAGTGCAAGCTCTGCTTAGTTTAGGATCAGATGGCCTTGTGTGAATAATGTCCCGGGATATTTATTTATTTACTATTCTTAACTCCATCAACTGAAAATATCATAACATATATGCAATATTTTTTTCAGACGATTTCAGCAGTATTCTGGCCTGTGTTTTTAATGGACAGAGAACTGATATTCCCAGTGTATATAGATAAAGCTTTGAGCTTAATATCCAATCACATAATGCACACAGCCATCGTGCCTATAGTGCTTTGGGAGTTATTATTCCAACCTAGAAGTAAGCCCAGTTCCCACAAGTGGTTCATCGCTCATACAATGTTCATTGCTTCAACTTATTTGTATGTGTAAGTATGTTTTATAAATGTACTATATATAATTACGATAAAGCGATAATTAGATTTGCAACAGATTCGTAATTAAATCAGGTATGTTTCTACTATGGCAAACAGCAAGTGATTGTTATATCATTGATTAGATAGGATATGATTTTTTGCAAGCCCGTCTGGGTAGGTACCGACCACTCATCAGATATTCTACCGCAAAACAGAAGTACTTTGTATTGTTGTGTTCCGGTTTAAAGGGTGAATGAGCCAGTGTAATTACAGGCACAAGGGACATAACATCTTAGTTCCCAAGGTTGGTGGTGCATTGGCGATTTAAGCGATGGTTTACATCTTTTACAATACAAAGGTCTATGGGCATTGGTGATCACTTACCATCCGTGACCCATTTGCTCATCCAACTTATACTAATAAAAAAATATATACTTCTAAATTTTAACTGTGTTTTTTCAGGCTGTTGGCTAACTACGCTGAACATGGAAGATGGCCATATCCAGTATTGAAGAATCTGTATGGAACCCCATATTTTACTCTGTTATATATCATTCTTATTATCATCTACGTGCTGGTGTACTCCATTCAATGGACCTTAACTGAATATATACATAAAAAACCTATTAAATTAAATAAAAAGTAATTAAGTCAGTTTTATTTCGTTATATTTTTTAAGAATTAACTTAAAATTTCTTACATACGAGTTTCATGAAAGCAATTACATAACAAGTTCTCATTAAAAAATCTGTTAAAATAATTTAAAAAAGCCATAGTTTAATTATAAGAAATTAAATTTTCATGCATTTTTCTGCCAAAAAACCCCAATAACTATTTATTTGCCCGACCTGGGAATTGAACCCAGGACAACCAGGTATGCGGCGGTATATCAAGCCACTAGACCAACGAGGCAGTCAAATTATAATTAAATGGAAATCTATACTTACATCCTTAACTAAGACGTCTAATAAAAAAAAGTAAAGCCTTGATTTCGGTAAAAAAAATGCTATTATAAAAACACTTCGTCCGTCACACAATCAAAGGCTTTAGATAAATCACATGTAAAAAATATAAATCATGGTTACGTTATTTACAAAATGCTATAATTTTAAAAATAATTATAATAACGCCGATATGGCCCAGTGACTAGAACGCGTGAATCTAAACCAATGATCGTGGGTTCAAACCCGGGCAAGCACCACTGAAGTTCATGTGCTTAATTTGTATTGATAATTCATCTCGTGCTTGACGGTGAAGGAAAACCTGCATGCGTCAAATTTCCCTCAAATTCTGCCACATGTGTATTTCACCAACCCGCATTGGAGCAGCGTGGTGGAATAAGCTCCAAACCTTCTCATCAAAAAGGAGAAGAGGCCTTAGCCCAGCAGTGGGATATTCAAAGGCTTAGTTTACTTATATTTTTTACATGTGATTTATCTGAAGCATTTGATTGTGTGACGGACGAAGTGTTTTTATAAAAGCTTGACGATTAGTGTATTAATCTTTGATCCGATGGCTTCATATTGAGTCAAAGGACTTAAAAAGTTTCCATTACTGGAATCAAGTCTTCTTAATCTTTATTAAGAATAGGTGTTCCACAAGGATCAATACAAGGTCCTTTTATATTTCTGATACATATTATTGTATCAGTAATATCGACTGCCTCGTTGGTCTAGTGGCTACATATAAGGCCGCAAACACGGTGGTCCTGGTTTCAAATCCCAGGTCGGGCCAAAAAAATGTTATTGATATATTCTGTCGAAAATTCTCAGTAGCAGCCCGGAGTCTTGAAGTCGGAAGTGTGTACACTGCCGTGCCTCGGAAAGCACGTAAAGCCGTTGGTCCTGCGCGTGAACTCTTTCCCAAATTGCCGTCCCATCGGGTTATGAGAGTTAGGGAATAGAGAGTGCATCTAAGTCCTGCGCAGTTATCTCTCGAGATTGGCCGCCGTGGCCGAAATCTGTCAGGAGGGCCATTATTATTATTACATATTTATGACCTAAAAGCATTTGTAATACAGTATTATACGCTAATAATACAGAAATATAAGCAATGTGATATCACATATACAAAGTTGTGAATGTATGTTCAGAAAACGAGACTGTAACGATTCAAGTTGATGTTGGATATTAGAAGTCTTAGTGTATCAGCCAGCAGCAAGTAAAAGGAAGGTAAATGAGCAAATGGCTGCAGCAAGTCAGTTTAGAATTTAGATACTGTAAAGCGGGTTAACTTATAGGGACTGTCTCATCAATTGATTGAGTGTCCTGAGTTCAACCACCTTTTAAGTAAAAAGCTAGGTTTTCTATGAATACATTCTCTATTGCAGTCCGGAGATAGAAAATTTACAATATACTTCAATATTTTATTAGTTTATTGCACTTGTGTTCAAAATATTATGTTCTGCGCAGTAGGATAGTCTTTCTTGAAAATGGCCACCGTGACCGGAAGTCTCCGACTATATCACTCATGTCCTTTCTGTGACCTTTGACCGTAATGACAGGGTACTCGTCTGATCCTCTTATTATTAAAAAATGTAAGAAACCAATATAGTACTGAGCGGTTGTATACAGAGTGTAACAAAATTCGTGTCCGACCCGTTAAGTGGTTATTAGGTATCGTGAGGCAGGTGGTGGTAGGAGGTGTGTATATATGGGGTAAGTTAAAATAAAAGTAGGATATATAAATGAAACAAGATCCCTTGCAAGTGATTCGAGGGTAATAATAAAAAACAATTTTTATTCCTATTGGTTCTCGTCTCCCAGCTCCATCTACTAAGGTACAATGTCTGTTTGTTCATAAATCAACAAAGCTAAAGTAAGCACACGTTGATCGATAAACAGCTTTTATTATAAATATTATTTTTTATAACAAAACTTTTTTTATGAAAAAACTTTTTTTTAACAACATAATAAAATTCAGGGCGAGCGATACATACTTATCTCCGGTCAACGTGTGCTTACAAAATATTATATAATCTGTATTTCTTTACATAGATATAATATGATTTTTTTTTATTAATATTTTGTTACTCTTTTAATATGTTCAGTAATGTGTAAAAATATTCAATATTTAACAAATGAATATTTTTTTCATAATTTAAAATAATTATCTTATATAAAACAAGGTGTAAAAAAATTTCTTTATTTTTCTATTTATAATTGAGTAACCTAACCGTAGGTTCTCTATGTATATAATAGAAGCTCTTTAAATAATTATTGTTGAAATTATTAATTAACACATGGAAACGAACAGTACATAACAAAACACAAACACATAAACACCGCTTACATAAACCTTGCCCTTTTTTTTCAAAAACATTAATTCCCTATCAATTTTGTGTCCAAATCTATTTTATTGTTTTAGTGAAAATTTTGCAAAACATAGTACAAAAATTTTAGAAATACCTACTCAACTACCCAGCAAGTAAAACATTACCCTAAGTCGCGTTCCCAATGGAGATTTTTTTTTAAACGTCGTATTTTATTAATAAATTCATTTTTTTCCGATCACAGGAGATGTTGATCTCGTTAAAAAAATCTTCATTGGACAAGAGCGCTAATACTAACACTATCAAGAAAATCCTTCCGTATGTGAAGGCAACCTGACAATCCTTTACCCATTTCTGCACCAATCACAAGTCTACAATTTAAGAAGTATAGAATGGACACGATTATTTAATAATATTTGTTCTTTTTTTTTCTAGAGGCATTTTTTTTGTTTATTGAAATTTCAAAATAAATTCGAGGTTTAGCCTGCTCACAAATGTGACGTCGAAAAATTTAATTCGTCAGTCTAGAGACATTTTAAATAACCAATCCAAGAATTCAAAGCATCCAATTCGATACAGATAAAAAATGACAGTTAAAAACAAAAATACAGATGCAAATTTTTTTTTAAACAGAATCACAAATTTGTCGCAGGCTTAAAATTAGACGGTTATAATTTATACGTTTAGGCAAAAGCGGTTTTTTACCGATTCTTCAGTCTTAGTGCTTTAAACTTTTTCGTGCTTTGTACAAAGAGAAATTTCGTTTATGATCATAAATAACTCTCCCTGATATGCAAAAATGATTTAATTACAACAGTTGAAAAAGAAAAAAACGTCTTCAACAACACATATAGAAATAATTTTGCAAAATTATATAAATTACACCATCACTAGTGCCTTTGTATTATATTAACATTTCTGTTTATCATTATAAATGTGTGATAAATTTTGTCAACAGCTTTCAAAAGGAACCACAAGAATACTGAAGACAATTATTTATATAATATATATTTTTTCAACATAAAATATGAACCACCCGTATATTTTTTATACACTATATTTTCTCACTATTTATGCATGATTAATACTATTTTATTATTATCTTTAAACGGAAAGTATGTGTGATAACGTTATATTAAAAAACATATATACATATATAAAATTAAAAAAAAAATATATAAATGGAAATAAAAAAAATATCAAAATAATTAAAAAAAAATTAAAATAAAACAAAAACAATAGACAATAACAGATTGCTTTATTTAACAAAAAATATATAATATATAGAAATATAAAAACAATGTTTTTCACATGAATCCTCAAGAACTTGTCTTCAAATCAATTGTGGAAAAATTGTTTTTTTTTTTAATTTTTAATAGAATGTAAAATTAAAAATAACCCACCGAACCTTATTTAATATAAAATACATATGATTAATAGCTATTTACAAAATACGAGTTAAGATTTATAAGTTTTAACATTAATATAATCCAGTCTATAATAAAGGCTATTTGATGAAACTTAGCATATTGTTAGAAAAAGTTGATGTTTATTAATAATTCTAAGTAACGTAGCAGGCAATTTAAATAAAAAAAAAATAAAAAAAAACTAGCAAAAAATATAAATTACGTATGAAAAAAATGTACTTTATACCTTATATTATGCGATTTATTATGCAAAATAATTGCAATATACCAAAATGGCACCCAAGCGTAGTGCAAACAAAAATTGAGATCAAATTTTAACTACAGAAAAAATTAAATTGCCTGCTATTGTAAATAGTTCAAAATGTATCGAATTTTTTATTTTAATCATTCAATCAAATCTCATTATTACGTTCGATGTGTAAAAAAAAATATTGCGCATTTTAAATTTAGAACAACAAGTTAGTACAAAAACCTATAAATAAAAAGTTCGATTATAAAAAAAAAGTTCATAAAAGCAATTATAAAATGTGTATAATTATAACATAAATTGACTTTGTAATAATAAGATTTGATCATTAAATTACATTAATTATATAATGTAACATTATCATTCGTGATTTTTGTTCAACAAATATTTACGTTACAATGCAACTTATTATTATTTTAAATTACATTCAAAATCTGTTCGACTAATTTGTTTTATTAAAAAAGCTAACGAAAAATTACAAAAAAAAAAAAAAATTGGGCAGTATCGTGTATTCCTATATTACAACATAATATACTACATCGAAAAAAAAAAAACATCAATAGCAATAATCATTTGAAATAAATAACAAGTTACAATTCTCATTAAAAAAAACTGTTAAAATAATTATAAAAAAGACCTATTTTTAATTAAATGTTTCGCTTAAAACAAACTGTTGTGTGGTCACGCTAAACCATTATAACTTTTTTTTTATTTATATCTTAATAAAAACTCTATTTCTATTATTATATATTTATATAATAATCATTATTATTTCATCGTCAATATTAGAATACAATTTATGATAATTATACATTATGTCATTCATGTAATACATAATAATATTTATATAAATTATATTATTATGTAATTACATAAGCGACGTACTCGGTTTCAAGTATTTCCAATAACTCTACAAATATATGTAAAGTTAACCAATATATCGCGAAGCGTTCTGACAATAAATGTAAGAACTGAAGGCGTCCATCGGTACTTACGACTCGAATTAAATAAACATTTAAATATTAATATTGTACGTACGTACGAATACATAAATATCATTATAACAGTCTCAAAGTACATACATACAATTATAAATAGGTTAACAAACGGTGAACGGACGCCTCCAGCGATAGTGACGGGGGGGGGAGGGAAATAAGTGAAACTTAGCTGTCAAGTCTTTAGAAGTCACACGGCCTCACTGCTGCCAACGTCCCGTTTCCATAGGCAAAAATGAGATCTTGTTGCAACTCAAAGGATATATCCTCGATATATATATATTTATATATATATAATAACTCTTTTATCCATGTGTGTAATCTAAAACGCTGTCTAAAGAAAATAATTCTTTGTACAGAGCTGGGAATACGTGATGTGGATGGGCCGCCTTGAAACGGCAAAGCGCCTCCAAATGCAGCAGCGACAGTTCTCTGTAATACATTAAATATATTATGAAATCTCTAAGACTTCATTTACTGATATATACTAAACTGTTGACAAAAATATTACATTTATTTTTACATTTAAAGTCAGATATAGGACAAAAAAAATTTTGTATTTAAAAATAACGAAAAAGTTCTTAATAATATTATATATAAGCTGTATTTTATAAATCCAGATACATATAACATTTACCTGAAGGTGGGTATCTTAGTGAGAAGTGTGTCCAGCACGGTGACGTCACCCTTTAAGGGTGCGTGGTTCGTCTCAATCTCGTGGCGCATCGCGGCCATCGACATGTTGAACAGGCACTGAATCTCCGGGTTGCCGCGCACGCCGTGTCGTTCTGGTAATAAATGAAATTAAATGTAACTCTCGAAATAGATAGATAGACTACAAACTATTACTATAACACATAGATAGACCACATAATTATATAAGTACATGTATAATCATTTCATCGTTTGTTTGTTGGTTAAATAAAAACTTCTTTAAGATTGACGGGCCGAGCGTAGTTGGTAAGACACTTGCCTTTCACGCCGCGGGTCGTGGGTTCGATTCCCACACAAGACAGACATTTGTGTGCATAAACATGTCTGTTTGTCCTTTTTCTGGGCGTAATTATCTATATAAGTATGTATTTACAAAAGAAAAGTAGTATAATATGTAGTATATCAGTTATCTGGTTTCTATAGTACGATCTCTGCTTAGTTTGGGATCAGATGGCCGTGTGTGAATAATGTCCCAGGATATTTATTTATTTATTAAATTTATTGATCATATTATATGAAGTTTCCTCCTGATAGTGTACAAACTCAAGAGTGATTAGCCATCTGTGCAGGACATACTAGAGTTCACAAGTGTAGAAACAATGGCCGTACGTGCTTCTCCACGTACAGGAGTATACACACTTCCAACTTTTGAGTTTCTGATGAGAATTTTCGATAGAGAAATCCCATAACTTCTTATTTGCTTAACCAAGGGTTTGGAATCAGGACCACAGGAACTGCGATCTTATCTCTAGCTACTGAACCAACGAGTCAGATTTTTATATTACACATTAACAATAGAATAATATTCACCTGGCCACAACAACACTAGGCTCTGATACAGGGCCAGCTCAGTCTCGGTGAGCTTGAGCCGGGCAATTGTCTTAGCGGCGTCGAAGATTCCTGACACCAAGTTCATATCACGAGGGTCACTGGAAACATAAATTAAATATTTTTAAATACTTTTTAATAACCTCTCCAGCCACCTCGCCAGCAATTACATTCCCAAAAGATGCAGCTGAGCCATTGGAAGCAAGGTTGGAAGCAAGTGTTTTACATAATGTGTTTATATATATGTATATATACGTACCGTGCGTGTACACACTCTCGAATAGGTAGCACGACGTCTCCGTACAGTACTTGGTCGCGATTCACGTCAATCAGCCGTGACAAGCGAACTATGGCCAGCTCGAATGAACCTGTTGAGATAGACGGAACATTAAAAATTAAATCCTAAGTAATACGCAATAAGGCTTAAATTCGAAATGATAGAACTTGCAGAATCATTACAATTTATTTTTTAAGATTACTTTATTTGAAAAGTTATCCTCTCTTAGGATTAGTTTAGGCTTTGTAGTTTTAGGCTGGAGTGTGACCCACTTGAAGGTCCCACTTGAGTGACCCACTTGAAGTCACCGTCCGTGGATATTGGCATTTTAAGAAGTATTCAATCCTTCTTTGCATCTAAGATGTTATGTCCCTCATGCTTGAAATTACGCTTACTCAAGCTCACTTAGTCATTTTTACTGATATTATATACTTTATAGTTATACAAGTATATAATACGATACTTACCCGATTTAAGTAACAGTATTTGATCATCTTGACTCAGTTTCATGAAGCCGGGGATGAGTTTCGCGAACTCTATGATATTCTGTATCATAGCTGTCAGTTTGTCTGCGCAGTCCAACCACATCTCCTCATATGTCATTGAATTGTAGAACAGTAGTCTGTGGATTTGTTATTGAAATTATTAACGTTCTATTTTTAAATATATTCCTTATGTTTTAGATAATTTCAGAGTTTTTTAACATAACAACGTCTAATAAATCGATGAACGCTGGCTGCATGCATGGCAATTGTCCCGTTACGCTGATTGTACGTTTGCGCCGCATCTATCTTTCTTTCACTCGATTGCAGTAATTTCATCAATGTTTTGTTATGACGTTGTCACGTTAAACTATCGTCCGTAAACCGACTTTACAGGCAACCTTTTTTTTTGTATAATAGTAGTCATTACTTATATATTATTATTAGTAATTTGATCAATAAACACAGTGAATTGTATTTTCAATGTTCAACTGTTGGACAAATATCTCCATCTCCTCTGGATAAGAAAACTATCTAATCTAACTCTATCTATCTAACTCGGATTAAAGAAAATGAAAAAATTTTATTCAAGACATCTTTATAATAATTCTTCAACGCCGAGCACAAGACAAATTATAAGCACAAATTAAGTAAGTGAACCCGCAAACGTCGGTAAAGATTAACGTATTCTAACCACTGGGCTATTATGGGCTATATTATTGGTTCTTTATTTTATAGATATTTCTCATTGCACTCTGTCTTAATTTTGTTTTTAAAATGTACTGATGAACTTATTTATTTAAATATCTCAAAACAAAATTATTATTTTCAAGTTAAAATACATAACTATGAATATCGTTTACTCACGGGGTAATCGGAGGGACCAATTATTAATTAATCAACTAAATAAAAACTATATTTCAATGTTCACATTATTTCAATAATTTTGATCAAAAATGTAACATTGACATTTTGAATTCGTACAAAAAAACTTAGACAAATATATATATATATATTCAAATAATGAATCAACGCCATCTAGCGCCAAACAGTAATTAACATATTTTACTCATGACTAAGCTTTTGCTCTTTACAAATGTTTCACATATAAACATTATACCTTTCAAGAATATAACTCACTTGGGCACATCTGGTGGTTTCCGGAACATCTCATGAATGAACTCTAGCTTGGGATTCGTATTTGTGTGAGCTTCAGCCAGACTCTTAACCAATACTTTGCTGATATCTCCTTCAGCTAGAAAGAAAGAGACCTCAAATAAATAACAAAATATAAAAAAAAAAACTTCTATAAAGTTACATTCAAATTCAGAATACAAATGAAACGTATATGACTTTAAATGTAACAAACTGGATACATTAACATAAAAAATGTACAAGCATAATTAAAAATAAACCAATAAAATAACGCCTAAATTTTACAACAAAAATAAAACACAGAACAAAAAAGAAATTGGCTGTACACACTTATACCTTTATACAAAATCATAAAATAAATTAAAAAAAATAAAAACGTCAAGCAAAACGAAATATTCTATGCACTGTCGTAAAATGAATAAAATTATAAATGTTTAAAAATACAAAATGGTCGATCCTCTATCATTTTTGTTACTAAGTACATGTTTGATAGCGTGTTGGCGTATGTATCTTTATTATAATTTATATACAAATAATTTCTAAATTAATGTAATAGATAAAAATAAATTTTAGCATGCTTCTTGCCATGTTGCATCGCCTTGCCGTGCGTACCGATACCTCTTATAATAATTGAATCGAATGATGTGAACAAAAACAGAAAAGGGGTAAGATTTAATAGTATAGCATTTATTTGACTTCCTGTTTGTATGTGCCTAATATATAAAGCTGAAGAGTTTGTTTGTTTGATCTGGCTAATCTCAGGAACTATTGGCTCGAATTTAAAAAATATTTTTGTCTAGGCTGATTTTTGTTCATTCTATTTTTATTAATTATACGCGGGTGAAACCGCGGGCACAACTAGTTTAATATGTTTAAATACTTAGTATGTATATATCGGCCGAATACTGAAACGTCATTCAAATATGAAGTGGAACTTAATTATTTGATACGTCGTTAATTTAAAATTGCGCAATAAATTTGAAATCAATGGCGTTCCATATAATTAAGTCCCACTTAATATTTGAATGACGTTTCAGTATTCGACCATAAGTATTTTATCTTGTTATGTTTCAAGATTCACCTACCATTTACCAATAGGATAATAACATATATATACATATAATAGGTATGGTTATTTGGATTCTAGATAAATAAATTTGCTGGTGAAAAATACAATGTTGAATATTCTTTTCTTTTTAATAGTAGTACTATATCGTATAATAAAAAAACGTTTTAAAGGTTTTTCGTATGCAAATTAATCAAAATAACAATTAATATTTAGACAAATTTTATATTTAAATTTAATTGTTATTAATTATAAAAAAAGAATTACACTTATTAGTATTAATGACGTGTCCAAGTTAGTGTAGATTTTAGAACTTTAGATGAAAGCTTACTTTTTTTTAAATTTCAGACTGAAGCAAAAGTATTCTACGTTTGCGTCACAAAAAATGGAATTATTTTAAAGAAAAGAAAATAATACCAAACAATATACCTTGTGTGTTGTGTGTTGGTCTTTTAAACATTAAATGTGTTCTTACAGATAATCGTTTTAAAACTTAATAAATAACGAAACTACGACAAAATAAAAATAATACAAATAATTCATGGCAATCAAATCAAAATTTCTACGATACAAATTCCAATGAAAGCGATGCGAAGCTATTTTAGATTTCAATTTTAAAGTATATCTTTTTAATGTAATATTTATGTTTTGTATATAATCTATGTAGACAGATTATTTAGGATATTATTGTAGTTATCAAATTATTTTTTTAAGTTACAGAATATTTCACAATGTGAATAGTTATGTCAACAACTGTATAGTCTATGAAACTAGAAAACTTATAGCCCGTGAAGCTAGAAAATATAATAGCTACGCATCGCTCAGCGTCGATGAATTTAGTCACTTACACGGCAAATCGTCATTTGAACTGCTCGAACCCTGATGTCGTCTGTTTGATACGGCATTTGGGTTCACCATGCCCATCCCAGACATGTTCATATTCAACGGATCCATCAACCTCCCATGACCACTACTAGACGTCAAATCATCCGGACTCAACTCCTCGCTAGTCAAAGAGACTGAACTCTGACCACTAACGAGAACCGTGTTCTGCATGTCCATCGGGCTATTCATGTTTGTTGGACTATTCAAGAATGTTGTGGAGTCCACGTAGCTGGCTACTAAATTATCAACCCCCATGGATGTCTCCGGCTTTATTTCCTGCTTTATACTGATGACGCCACTGGATATGGAAGCTGGCGATTGGATTCTCTCATCGTATCTGTCGAACTCTATTCTAGTCCGGTTTATATCGTTTATTGTTGATTGTCGCATTGTTGTTGTTGAAGTTGTCGCTGTCGCTGTTGATGTGGTCGCTCTGATGCTCTTTTGTTGATCGTCTATTGAGAATGACGTATTAGCATACGCTGACTTCCTTATTTTTAAATTTTATTTTTAAAATTCGAATAGTCCCATTCATACGGCTATAACTGGATTGTTGTGTAAGTATACAACTATATAATACCATATACCTAAATATATATACAATAATACCTATGGGAATGTATACATGATAAAACCTGATAACCATTATGTCTTGAACCCTCAGTGCAGTTGCATACATTGCAAGAGTAGGTCTGGGTGAATTGGGCACACAATAAAAACTCACCGTGTCCGATAAAGTCAGTATCAAGGAACCCACCACTCTGCTTCGGTTCGTAAGCGGTCGTCGAGTCGACGTAGTCGGCTGACACGTCGTACTGGGGAGGTTGGGCTTGAATGTTCATGTTGGAGTTGAGCGGCGGGTTGTTGTACCCGTATGAGGAGAGTGGGGAGCCGTAGCCTGGGTAGCTGAAAATAAAAACGATAAATTAGGTATTATATATTTCTTGTAATTGCTTTATCAATTCAAAAGTGGAAATAAGGCTAATTGTATTACGAATTTTGTCTAAAAATATAATGCAAACTCATAAAATAATTATAAGTTTATTGGAAATACATAGTAGTGCATTATGTACTGTAAAGAGAATTGAATTCTTATAAATAGGCAACCTAGATAACATCTATGTTCCATTCATTTATGTTCACGGATGTTGAATCGATGAAGCCACAAATTAACGCCTTCAATAGAACAGCATATTTATGAGCGAGTTAATGCCATCTGTCGGGAAGAACAAGACCCGCGGAGTACCGCTATCCGGTACTAGGTGGCGCTATTTGTCATTACCGTTACACGTCATTCAAGTTTGTCACGAAGCCCGTTAGGTAATGACTGTCTGCACCGCCACCGACACGAATACTTGCAATGAATTACGGGAAAGGTCGGTAACGGTTTGGATTATGTGGCGAAAGCGTATGTGTTACCGATTCGAACTGTACGCGATGTAAAGAACCATGGGAGCGACGTCTCTCGGAATCCGCTTTGCTTAATTACTGGTTGGTTTTACCGTTGTATCAGACGACACGATTTCGCAATTATGCAATTAGATTCATACCGTGTGAAGATTACGGTCTGGGTGTTACACAATTTACAGTATCTGTGGCGCAAAAAAATTAATACGCACTGTTAAATAAGACTGAGCGATCTTTATCTTGCTGGCAACATCTTAATATGACGTGTAGCAACGAAATGTGCTTTATTTCAGCTACCTGTTACGAGATGGCGTTACTCACCTACTGTAATGTCCATGATACTGATCGCTCGAGCTGGGCGTCTGTTGCTGTGTGTCGTAAACTGAATCCGGTGCAGCATCAGCCTGTGAACGCATCTTCTCTTGGAAATATCTGACTTCATCCTCTACTTTCTCGCGTTGTTTCTTCGACATACGTCCGAACTTGACGGCTGTAAGCAGTACACAATTATTATGACAATATAGTATCAAAAACGTCTATATATTTTTTGGGAACATCTGTAGTTTTGGCTTTATATAAGTTTCATTGGTCGCCTAGCGATTAAATATTGAAAAATGAACGTCTATTTTCATTGTTCACATAATATACAACATGTATAAAGAAATCTTGTTCATGATGAAAAAATCTTCATTCCTACCACCACTATTATATTTTTTTAATATATACTAATAAAGTTTTACAATAATCAATAAAAATCTTCCAACATTACTTCAGTACTACTAAAAAAACTAGTACAACTATTCACCGCTCGAGCGCTAAAATCGTACATTATGTAACAGGCGAGCTATTCCCATCGCTAAGCAAAAACTTGAATATCGATAAATTCAATTAACTCAATGACATGTAACGTTACTTAACACTTACATACAACGTTGTTAGTCTGCGTGATACAACGTCAATGTGTGCGTGAGTCAAAGCGGCCATTGGCATACTGCCTACTGGCACAACGAACTCTGACGTGCATGTGTGACGTTACTGCTACGTAGAGCGGTCCCGTTCGATAACCCGCACGGATTGGAACGCAATACAATACAAACAATCGTTCACTTATAACAAGCTATTGAATTTAGCGGCGTTATACGTTTTTTCGGTAGATATTCTTTTGTTCGAACGTTCGATGAACCGACCAAAATGATAGATCTCTGATTCTAAGCATGACGTACATATACAGGGGTCTTTTATTTTGGTAGTATTGACTATAATACGTCCAGTTTATTAAGACCTCGATGTCTGTTAACATTGTTTGGTATAACGTATCTTGTGATATTGGTTAGGTTTTTGGAACAGTGGCCGTTAGTTTAATGTTCTATTTAAAAGGTTTTTTTTTTCGACAATGGGGCGTCTTGTAGTATTAATGTCTAGACTTCGTACAAAGGATATTTGTTACGCACAAACAGTCAAACAATTCTTCTATTTATTATTTATGTGAATGTTTCTATTACCGAGTCACGTTGGAGGAACATATAAAGGTTATTGACCTTAAGTATAAATCAATACAAATCTATCTGTCACAGAATTCAAATCATATTTTTTTTATATTTAAGGGCTTTGAAGAAGTCTGGGTAGGTACCATCCAGTTATCAGTATTGCTGTGTTACCAAGGGAAGGGCTAGTGGTCCGGTGAAACTTCACATAAGGGACATAACATCTTAGTTATAAGGTTGGTGGTGTATTGGCGATGCAAGCGATCATATTTCTTACAGCGCCAATGTCTTTAGGTGGTGGTGACCACTTACCGTAAGGTGGGACTGCCCATTCACCTACCCACATTTAAAATCAAAGTTCAAATTGAATAAAACAATTATATAGCGTCGAAACTTTATACTCTTAACTTCAGACTTAATAATTTTTTGTAGATCCACCAACCCACATTGAAGCAGCGTGGTGGAACAAACAAGACTCGTCCTCAAAAGGAGAGCAGAATTTGACCCTTTATTGGCGCCATAGAACTATTAAATATCCCCTGTTATGTCCTTTGTGCATGTTCCACTGGCTCACTCACCCTTCCAAGAACTATACATACATATGTAGAAATTACAAAATAAATAATACAAAAAAACAAGTCTTTTGTTAACCTCTTTCTTTAAAGTCGGTTAATTATTTCGCAATTATAATCTATTCTCAGATATTACGTGTACAAAAACATACATGTTACGGTAGCGCCTGCACGGTTGCACAATCGTAGGGATGTGATTGTGTTATCGATAAATCGAAATAAAACTATCGACTGTTATTAGCTATATGATACTATATAAATAATTGATCATTTAAAACATTACAAAATAATATTTAATATAAATGATAATAGCGCGACTTGGATTTTAAGTATTAATTAAAATAATATTACAACTATCCAGGTGTGTAACTGTATACGCTATTAAGCATCAGTAAGAAACTTGACTCAGGTACCCTGTCAACTATTATATATCAATTAACTTTAAATTATTAATTGTATACATTCAATTTTATGTCATAAGTCATAAAATTACATTGAATATATAACAGTCGTTGTATTGGAAAAAAAATAACTCTTAAATTAGTATCTAAGTAAATAAAATATTATTTCAGTTAATGAAAATGCAGACGCAGCTTAGAAACCACGCAAGATAAAAACTATTATTATTACTATCGTTACATAGAGTCATGTATATAATCTGTACAAACTCGAAACTCTCGGCTGAAAATCGTGATACTTCAGAAAGTGATATGCGATATTGATCATTATAGTCATAACATTTCTAGAATACACGCATCAAAATAGTATATCATCATAAGTCGGTTGTCACATTTCATTGTTGATTAATGAAGTTTGTTCTTTTAGAATCGCACTGCCTTTGCACACAGATTCGACTTTAAAATATTCCATACCCCCTAAACATAATTGTTTTGAATTTCAAGTATTAAAAATTAGTTGATTTTAAATTCTTTCTAGTGTATTTTCTCTGCAAACCAATTTTGACATATTTAGTCCATTTCAAAACGGGCCAAAAATTTAAATTACTCGAAATAATTCATATTATCGATATTTTACGAGAGTCGCCTCACTAACTGTTACGCAATGCGTCACGCCCTTAGAACAGGGAGTAATGGAAGTGACACGTTATCTTATTTATCGGTGATTGGAAGTGACAAGTCAGGGAGCGTTATAATCGATCTATATTCCCGGGGCGGGGCTTGTAGAAGGAAATCTACCTACTCAGACTGGGATTTTATTAATTTAATAATTATCTATAAATGTCCAAAGTTGGTCAAACACTTCTTCTCCGTTAAGGAGAAAGTTAGGGGCGTATTACACTAGGTTGCGGATGCGGATTTGTGGACAGACATGTAACAGATTTTCATCCAAGACATACAGGTTTCCTTACGATGTTTTCCTTCACCGCCACAAGATGAATTAATACACAAGAAAAACAGAAGAAAATTTGAAACCACAATCTTTAGTAAGAATGCAGGAGCTCTAACCACTGGGCCATTCGCCTCTTTTTTTAATCTATAGACTAATGAAGTGGTGTGTAAATAAAATCTCGGATTGTTTTTCAGAACAAACGTGCTCTGAGCACGATGTGTATGTGTTTCATACCATTTATTGATGATAGTGAGAACATCGGGAAATGTCAGTCTGTCTGTGACCATCTGGTTTGTATAGCTCGAAAACATTTCCAGCGAAGAGCTACGTACATTTCAAATATGTTTGTTTATTCAGTATTTTCGGAAAAGTGACTTTATATGTAGTAGGTTTTCACTGAAAAAGTCACCACACAAACATTTAAGTATACAATTGTGATGCCATTTCTAGTAAATATAACTCTTAGATCGCGTTACAGCTGTGATTCGCGGATTAATGATGTGTATAATTCTAAGCTATTTATCGATATCATGCAAGAATTATAATATTACGTCAATAAAATTATGGTAATGACAATCGATACCTGGAACTTTGTAATATTGAATCATATTGCTCACCAACCCACATTGGAGCATGGTGAAAAAAACTTAAACCTTCTCAAAATCCCTTGCCCAGCAATGTAGAAGTTACGATAAAGCTTTTCTTATAAGTTAGTTACGATTAAGCTTTTCTTATAAGTTAGTATTAATTGGATACAATTTTAAAGACAATGATATTATATGTGTTCTAATAATAAATAAGAAAATGATCTATTTACACATAATTGTACATAAGATGATAAGTAAACTGTAATATTCCAAGATATGTTACAAAAAACATATGAAAATTAAACCTATTTTTGGTAAATCAGATTCCACCCACACATTAAAAATAGAAAAGCACTCAAATTCGATTATCAAATTTTATTTTATCGATAAATCTCTCCCATCACTAAATATAACATCGTATTGTGCAATACGTCACTACACGGTCGGGCGACGTCTCGCTATGCGCGCTATTCAATGATTATAGATTAGTCTGGCTTAGACAAAGGTTTTATTACAATATACAACTATTTACATAGAACTATGTCATATTTATAGATGTCACTATGTATTCAAAGGGTGTCTGTCTTTTCGATATTATCTCGGACATTCCTGTGACGTTTTTAATTTAATAAAAGTGATTTTGATCATTGAGTCATTTGATAATTTAAGCTATTTCTTATCCAATTATATCCTAATTCCTAACTAATATTATAAATGCGAAAGTATGTTTGTTTGTTACGCTTTCACGCCTAAACCACTAAGTCGATTTGAAAAAATCTTTCACCAATGGAAAGCTACATTATCAGCGAGTAACATAGGCTACATTTTGTCCCCATATTCCAATAGGAACGGGAACTACGCGAGTGAAACCGCGGGAAAAACGCTAGTTTAATTATAAAACTATATTCATAATTTGTTCAAAGACAACCATTTATATTCATATATTATATACTATATACGATAACAAATCAATTATTAAACTTTATATATTATTAAATAAATATGTATATAAGAATTCAATATAATTTCCTATAAGCCAGTTACATTTCCACATCGCAACAGCACCGTTATCACGATCGTAGGAATAACATTCTTATCAAAACTGATAAGCGGTCAATGACCCCACGCCTACTTCCTCATACCCACGTGGTTATACGTTTATTTTGTCTTGTTATAATTTAATACTATTTATATATACAAATAACTTTTATATAGAAAATGTTTATTTAAATATAGAATCGTTTATTTATATAAGAACTATTTATATCAGACTTCAATAATTATATACATATATAAATCATTTTAGTAGCAACGTTTGGTATGGCATTGGTGGTGTAAGAATGGTTAATATTTCTGACAGTCTACGAATGGTGGTTAGCACTTTTTTAGTGTCCACACTTTAACAAGTTAAGATTAACTCTTTACTGATTATGTTATCCTGGTACATTCGGCCACGGTCATTCTCAAGTGATACTTTTTTTAATTTATATGGGGTAAGGGCCACCTGATGGTTGGTAATGGTCACCACCGACAATACACATCGGCATAAAGGCTAACCAACCATACCTTATCTCCAATGCGCCACCAACCAACCACCAATCACACTAAGCCAATCACATCGCATATGGGTATCTGTGTGTTTGCACGCAGTAGGTTTGTTCATACATCAAAACGTCATACTGTTTGAAGAATATTTCGCAAGCCGATTGTGATATGAACGGGCACGGCTTTTATCTTGATTGATTAAGTTTTGTGAATACCGTTCTTGTGTAGCCTACCTGTCTCGTTAGTCTTGTGTCTAGATTATATAGGAAATTCCGAGGTCTTAGGTAAGCCTAGAGACCAATAAAAAAATATACGGTTTTTCTTGAAAAAACATCTCAGTTGCTACAAATGCCTTAGAAAGCATGATAAGCCGTTGGATAAGCGTTAGAACTCTTTCCACTTAGTATTGAATAATTAGAGTGAGAGAGAAGAGTGCAACTGTTTTTGCGCACAAACTATAATATAATATGTCCTGCACTGACTGGTATTTTAAAAATGAACGCCGTGACTAAAATCGTTCATCCCCTACGTATATATACTCCGTTACACTGGGTCACTCAACTTATAAACCGGAACAGAACATGCTTAGCGGTAGACTATGTGATAAGTGATAGATACCTACCACCAAATATACAAAACGTTCAAGTTTTTTTTAAATCTATCCAATATGAATTATGTCGATCGTTTTTCTACCCTTGCAAAGCTGGTTAGCTTTTAAAAATATAGACACTACAAAGATTTGATTTCAACACTATTCAGGTTATATACATATAAGCAATAATATCATACATATAAGTACATAACCACTTATATGTCAATGAAAATAAAATAAAAAATGCTAATCTCACTATGTAAATAATATGTGATGTGTGGATAAAACGATAACTCTTCTAAAGTCATGCCACCCTAGTACTTTTAACTCCATTAATACCTCTCCAATAATCTCCCCTAGTTCTTTAAATATATCCTATTTAATGGTAAGTGGTCACCGCCACCACCAATATTAACAATCCCTTTCACCGTCTTATTCTCCAACTTGGTACTCACCATCACGGCTCATCCCCAGCTTGAGACACTTCTGTAACCGGCAGTATTGACATCTGTTCCGGTTGACACGGTCCACAACACAGGCCTTATTCCTCGGGCATTGGTAGTTCACCACTGAAAAGATGAACTGTGTTAATAACTACCACTTATGTTGTATTCTTATGTAAATATATAAGGAGATATTAACTAAATGAAATAACTGAACCAATATACATAATATTTATAACTTATAATGAGTATGAGGGGGGGGAGTCGAGATACCCTAGTGGTTAGATGATACTTAACCGATGACCGTGGGTTCAAACCCGGGCAAGCACCACTGAATTTCACGTGCTTAATTTGTGATTATAATTCATCTCGTGCTTGACGATGAAGAAAAACATCGTGAGGAAACCTGCATGTGTCATATTTCAGTGAAATTCTGTCACATGTGTATTCCACACAAAATATGTTCCAAAAACCTTCTCCTCAAAAAAAGGAAAAGAGGTCTTAATCCAGCAGTGGGACATTCAGGGACTGGTACTGTTTTGCCAGATGCAGCGCGTTTTGGAGATGATATGCGACTTTGACCCGTAATAAATAAAACATTTCAAGAAGACACGCATCAAAATAATATATCACTATAAGTCGGTTGTCCACATTTCACACGTGAGAAGTGAAGTGTGTTCGTACGGAATAGCATTGCTGCGCTTTGCAACATTTTGAAGAAGATTCTATGTAAACTCTATGAACAAATATTTCTTTATATGGAGAGTAGAGGTAAAGGAGAAACATCTGTGTACACGAAAAATGTCCGCCAAAAGCAGTAAATTTGGGTGGCGCCACAATAGCATCAGGGTATATTTTAAAGGAAGCGCCAAATTTAAAAAATAAACTTACTATTCACAAATCATAAAATAAAATCAATAATTCTTTAAGGTTATATTTATTACATTGTACTACACAAGGTAGTTGAAATTTTCAATAAGTAACTACTTTAGTCGACAATAATTTTTTTTTTAACTCTGCATACTTCAATTCGTTTAGAATTATTTGCTATATTCATACCATACCCTTTGTCTACACTAGCGCCAGTTTGCAGCTAACAGCTGGACACTTTTTTAAGTTTTCTACTATAAGAGATGGTTCTCCTTACCTCTACCCTCCATATTTCGTTTTATCTCTTCGCGCGAAGCCGGGTTTTGTTATCACGGGTTTCTTATATAAGATAAGATGTTACGTCTCTTATATGTTTGTATCAACGAACTCCCCGGACTACAGTTATTGGTATAAGTATATGTATATATAAAGTCACCGAAACAATATTTTAACTTATGTTATATTACATATATGACAGAACATTAAAAAAAACTCAATCGGGATTCGAACCCGTGATAATTCGAAACACAACATACTTAAAAAAACCTTATAAATAATTATTTCATATAATATAATTATATTAAATTCAAAACAGTATTTGACTGTAAAAACGATACTGAAATTGTCAAACTAAAAATTAATCTATACTAATATATAAAGCTCTGGAACAACTGGTTCGAATTTAAAAATTATTATTGCGTTGTGTAGTCCTTTTATCGAGGAAGGTTCTAGCTCATTTTATATTAAGCATAGAACCAGTAGTTCCTGAGAGTAGCCGGATCAAACAAACAAACTCTTCAGCTTTATATATATTAATATAGAAACGCGGGTGAAACCGCGGGGCACAGGTAGTAATGTATAATTAATGAACTAGTGAAGCCGACCTGTACTCTGGGAGCGTCTGAAGAACCCTTTACATCCTTCACACGTGATCACGCCGTAGTGAACTCCCGATGACTTGTCCCCGCAGACTTTGCAGGGTATGATCTCGATTTGCGCTGTAACAAAGAAATAAAAATATTTTTAATTACTGGAAATTAAAAAAAAAAATTGTTGTCTGTAAAGTCGGTTTACGGACGATAGTTTAACGTGACAACGTCATAACAGATAGATGCGGCGCAAGCGTACAATCAGCGTTACGGGACAATGAGCGTAACGGGACAATGAGTCATCCTTTTTCGTGCATGCAGCCAGCGTTCATCGACTTATTAGACGTTGTCACGTCAAAAAACTTATTTTCCTGATTCAAACACCAGGACACGACATACTATTGTATATATAAATGTTTATCGATTATGTAGACACACAAACAACCTCGAGTTTTTTTATATAATAATAATAATATCCCGGGACATTATTCACACACCGCCATCTGATCCCAAACTAAACAGAGCTCGTACTATGGAAACCAGACAACTGATATACTATATATACTACTTTTCTTTTGTAAATACATACTTATAAAGATAATTACATCCAGACTCAGGACAAACAGACATTTTCATGCACACAGATATCTGTCCTGGGTGGGAATCGAACCCACGACCTGCGGCGCGAAAGGCATTTATCTACCAACCAAGCCAACCGTCTTAACCACAAGATATATAAGTAAACAAAGCCCCTCCAGTATATATCCTTTTTTATTATGTATTTATAAAGGAGGTTTTGTGTTAAGAATTTAAAAAAAATGTACACAAGTTAATTGTATAATAGTTAATTAATCATTCAGATTTGAACTTGAGACGTTCTATTAAGTTTCAGAACGTCTTTCCACTGAGCCATCGCGGTTCAATTCAAGTTATTTAAGTATATTTCTTTTATAAAACAAAGTAACCATTGTTTTCTATTGCAACAGTCAGAGTGGCTTACAAAACTAGCATTGAATTACAAATTTAAACAAAATGAAAATATATTGTTACGCGATACATTGTTATTGGTCTAAATCCATGGTCCGGGGTTCGATTACCGGTTTGTAACTATCGAAATAAAATATAAACTATATTGCAAATGTATTATTAAATTTAAAACGTAATTCTATATATGTTTATTTAATTGTTTAAATTAAACATTAGTTTATTTTTTTTTACTTTTAAATTATTTAAATAATTAGTGTCATTGTATGTTTGTATTTGTATGTCAGAGTTCGCCAAAGAAAAACAAACTAAAGTTGCTATAAATAAAAATAAACTGTCGTTAAATTATACCATTAGAAAGACAGTGATTGTAATATAAAATATTTCTATCATTCTATAAGAAAACAGTAAAATAAATATATTGTTATGTCATTATACCTTAGTCTGCTTTGTATTTTAAATTTTTTTTTTTAATTTAAAAAAAACAATGCAATAAAAAACACATCCAGTTAGTTCCAAATTCAAACATTAGCTTACGAACCAGGACATAAATCTGACACGCCATTAATGACATACCAAAATCGTATAATATCATGAAAAATTGTCATATAAAAAAATATATTTGAATGAACCGAATTCGTACAGTTCGGAATTCAAAATTTCATACGACCGCCATTTTTGGTCGAGTTCGTCGACCCTACGGCAAGGTCGGAGCGCGGGCGATGACTCCCTTTATATGTGTGAGTTCGACTTCAATTTAATTTATTTCATTCCTTAACGCTTTGGAATAAGGATTATAATTGGTTAAAGGGTATTGACAGATGTATTGTAATCCCTTGGTCGTATGGCTTTGCGTGTGTGCGGGGAATCCATCTTTGGTTGAGTACGGTATTCCAGATCGATTGCTTTTTTTTAAATTAGTAACTACTACGCGAATATAACAGGTGTTTATAGTATTATGTATGTATTGTACACACATACATTGATAAGCTAATATATCAAAAATCAAGTCTTATGATGTCACAACTGAACATAGATAACAACAATTATACGGAACTTTAACTATTTTTATTAAAAAAAAAATAGATGGACGAGCGAATGGACCAACTGATGGTAAGTGGCAAGTGGTCACCACCGCCCATACGGCACTGTAAGAAATATTAACCATACCTTACATCAAAAATGCTATCATATATGCTATATATGCTATGCTACTTGGGAACTTGCTCACTCACTCTTCAAATTGGAACACAGCAATACTAAGTATTGCTGTTTGGCGGTAGAATATCTGCTGAGTGGTACCTACCAAGGCATGATAAACGCTCTACCATCGTTTGAAGAGTGTTAGTTACCATAGTTGGAAGCATATTTTTGATGTAAGGGATTGAAGGGTTAATAAAAAAAACAATTTTGATTGTATTAAAAATATCGCTTTATCTTTCTCATGCTATCCTATTCAGATAATACAGGTCTGAAAGGGATAGTGAATAAATAAGAAACTGTTTGAACAATAATTCAAATTTATTTATTTTATATAACTTTCAACTTGCTTATTGACTATCAAAAGAAAATTTTAAAACTCGTCCTAAATTACTAATATTATAAGCGAATGTAACTGTCTGCCTGTTACACTATAACTACTATACCACTGGACCGATTTTAATGAAACTTTGTAAGGAGAAAGCTTGCATGTATGATGTAGGTACGCTTGCCTAGAAGGAACCTGCTTACTCTAATATTCTATTACTCTACTAGTATTTATCATTTATTAAATTTAAAAAAAAACATATAATCTTACTCAACTATCAAATAACGTCAATTAATCACATTTTAATTATATTTTAATTGTTCACTATATTATAATTAACAGAAATTTTGAATGATTAAAAAATATTGAATCTGTCTATTACTTATATTGAAACTAGCAAGAATTTTATAAAGTTGAAATTATTAACTTTAGAAATTTTTGATTTTATCTTTTATCTCTTTCTAATCGTGATGCCTTCATTTTTTTGTGTTTTGATATGAACAAACCTTATTGTATACATACATATATAACAATATGATGTTTATCGCAAATAGTATTATTTAAAACTATTTACGTCATATAGTTAAAGATATTTTTTTTCTTTTTAATTATAAGCTTATCGCTCCATAACATAATGTGTAATTCTATATTGAATACTAATATATAAGTATCAAAGTGGCGTATCACCGTGAGTCGCTTAAGACTTTATCAATTCATATATTATAATTTAATACCATTTAGACCCATAATATATTTTTTGTACATTAAAACCTTAAATAAATACAAATTAAAAATAATTACTAAGCAAGTCGTGACCGCGTAGAATGGTGGCAAGAATGCTAGCAGCATTTCCCCTTTGAATCGCAATTCCGATTCTTTGGGGGAAAAATGAACCAGCCGTCCTGTCACCAGTGGAGGCAATATTTAATAATTACAAATTTAATACATTAATTAATAAGTCATACGCAAGGAGATTTATTATTCGTTGATTTACATACAAGATAATATGTGTATAAATTAAATTGTATCGAATAACTGCACTGAGAATATGAGCTGTGAGGTACATTTTTTTTTGTCGGTTTACACCATTTTACTATCGGTTCGCGAGAATACTATCGAAACATTCATAGCTCTGCATTACATTCTTCCTATTTTATGTTATCCTGGTACCTTTTACAATGAGCAATAAGCTTCTTTTTCTCCTGGTATTAAATATTAATTAATTTTAGCCATTGTAATAAAATAAAAGAAAATAACTACTACATTTTTATTATATTTATGACCGCATGGAATGGAATGGTGGCAATGCTAGCAGCGTTTCCGCTTGGAATCGCAATTCCAATTCTTAGGGCGAACTGTCACCAGGAGAGTCAATCGAACACGGATAAAATATCAAATAACAATCATCTTTATTTTAACTTGGTTAAGGATTAATATCCGAGACCAAAATTCATTAAAAAAATATTTAAAAAAATCCAACTCGTTACATAGTTATGTAACCCTAGTACCTTTGTCAATGGTACCACAAATTCAACAAGTTTTGTTTACGCAGAGGAAGCCCTTACAACACCAATGTTAATTAAAAAGCGTATCCAAAATGACAAACAATGCATATTGCATAATTATAGCGAAGCCGTTCCATCATTGTGTAATTGTTTCCAACAAATGTTTGAAATATTTAATTAAATATATAAAAGTGTCGCTATTGGTCAAAAGAAAATGTACTAATTTAAAAGTAAAACTTTGTTTTTGTTGTTACTACTAAAATGTTGTTTTTATTGTTTTATTTGGTGGTAGGGGTTTGTGCTAGCTCGTCTGGGTAGGTACCACCCACTCATCAGATATTCTACCGCGAAACAGCAGAACTTTGTATTGTTGTGTTCCGGTGTGAATGGTGATTAAGCTTGTGTACTTGCAGGCACAAGGGGTAACATCTTAGTTTCCAAGGTTGGTGGCGCATTGGCGATGTAAGCGATGGTTAACATCTCTTACTAATGAAACATGTCTCTTGTACCTGTAGTTACATTGGCTAACTCGCTCTTCGAACAAGAATCTAGGGTGGGTGTTACCTATACTATACCTACCCAGGGCTTGCACAAAGCTTTTCCACCATTGACAAAGGGAAGATTGCCTTTTCTTTCGTCCTTCAAATTTATCCAAAAATTAAAATAATTAGATTGAAAATGGACTTTTCTTAATATATAAGTTACCATTAGAGATTAACATACATTTTAGTATAAGTATGTTTAAAAGTTCTACATGTAATACTGGTTGTATTATATTAATTTTGTATTATATATTACCAATTTTTTGTGCAACAAATATGTATTTCGTTATAAATTCTTGACAATTGCAAGTGTCAGGTGGTCAAGCTTACGATTTTCAAGTTCACGTTATCAAAATCAATATTAAGCTTATTTATACTGTTAGAGAGAGATGCACAATGCACCCGGTCAGCTGTTCGTGACGTCACGGGTCACCGAACTCGAGCACGGCTCGAATTGTATCACGTTCTGTGACGTCACATCGGGGTTGGTTCGGAATTCGGGCGGGGCTTACGGTTGATTCCAATTTCAAATGCAATTGCCATAGATTGGATAATCCCCATTTGAGAGATTGATTTTTTAATAATTTATTATAGACAAAGGTAACATATAAATTAAATTTTAAGGCTTAATTTTGTTTTTTTATTTCTATACAATTTTTAAATCTTTATACGAGTATAGAAATATGGTTGAATTCATATTTGATACATCATTTCTTGTTAATCCTGCTAAACAAAATGGTCTGCGAGCTATTTTGCATTTTATTAACTCAAAAGCTACGTAAAACAAATTCTAAGGAATTATGCAGAAAAATCGCAACTTTAGCATGTAAAGAAGCTTAGCTAATATTATTATCGTTGTGGTCAAAACACAAATACTATCTTATCACAACGCACACCCACATAACGTCACAGTTCATCGACCCCAGACCAAATCCGAGTTTCGAATTTGAATTTTAATCTAACGGCCTGTACGGTACTCGCACAAATATAAAATATTTATTGCAAAATCAACTTTATTACTTAAACAATAAGAATTACGCTTTGCTTCACAGTACAGCATAGGTGAATGCCCGCAGATGTCCGAACTAACGTATACTGTACAACTTAAAGTTTTAAACGATATAATATCATCAACGCATCTATTACAATGGGGACAAGGTTTAATTTCAAATGGCAATTAATCCTAGAACGACAGCTAAATTTGCTGGTCCTTTGGCTTCGAAATTCGAATGAATAGTTCTCAGAATAGTTTTGTTACCGAAATTTTACAGCCTCTTAGGAATAAGGACTGAGACGAGATATTTTATATTTTTCAATTTTCGAACAAAGACTTTCGTTATTCTCATGTTCTCCTGGTACTTAAATGTTATTTGGTAATAAATTTTGATTAAAAATTTAAGAAGGTTTTTTTTTTATTTATTTAACTTTCAACTGACTCAAAAGTTCACATAAGTTTCATTTTTAAACTCTTTCGTGATAATTCTTCTAAATTCCAATAAGAATAGCAAAAATCGGACATTAGGCTCTATCAGTTTGGAGCCTTTTACAGATTATTATTATAGTTTAAATTAAAAATAAAATCATTATACATTACAAAAATATTTTTAATTCGGTAGTTTTTATAGCGATGTTTACATCGTCGAAGGAATTTTATATATATAGTTTTTGGCCACGAATCAGCTGACGTCGTGGGGTCATTGAACCGACACACGGTGAAAATATTGAAATTTCATTTTTGATACGATGAAGTAGAAACAAACTATGAAAAACCTAGCTTCATTCACTAAACAAAAGTCACAAATACCTAATTTTATTTATTTGTTTATGTATTCATAAGTAACTACACAGCTGCTGACCGGTGCTTTTCGGTGGAATTTTCAATATAAATCGGAAACGCTTGACGAATCCCCCCTAGTACTTTTAAAAGATATAGAAAATAGAAAATATAAAATTTCATATTATTATATCTTCCAAGAGCCTATTAATAGGATATCAAAGGTCCACATTCTAAATGGTAACGAACAGAACATCGATCGCTTAAAAATAACTATAGCAGTTATAAGCGTACAAGTAGATACTTGATGTGGGCGTCCTATTAAAATAGATACTAATATATAAAAGGCGTGGTCACATCTAAGGATAATACTAAGTGAATTTAAGTGACAAAGCGTGCATAAAATATACAGCCCAAGTCTTAATCTGAAGTATTTATTTATATCATAATCTGTTTTGTTCTTTAATTTCAATTAAAAAAAAAAGAATGGAATCAATTCGATTTTTAAATAATATTTGACAGCAATCATTTGAGATGTTAGTGATGTAAAATATAAATGAATGCGATAATACCCACAACTTTATTATACATAATATGTATATCCAATAAGAAAAAAATCTGATTTCATTAGTTTTCATCATTTTAGTTTATTGTCGGTTCTTCTCAGTAGAATACACATTCCTTACCGGTGGATATTTTAATAAAAATGATTTAATGAAGGCTATATAATATATTCGTCAACTACAATGAAAGATACTTTATCACATTCACAGCACTAATAAATTGTTTAATTATGTAATCTAACAAGGTTTTAAGGATAAATTATTACTAACAATAATATACTTAGAAATTCGTAATTTTTTACTATATATCTTATTTGTATGTATGAAAATACAGAAAAACGTATCTCTAATCCAAATTACGCGCAAATGAAATATCTATCTATATTAATAACTCTATTATTAATGCTTTGTTTTTGTTAAAACTACTAAACCAAATTACATGCAACTTATGAGGTCTTAGTATATAATATTATTACATAAATAGCTACGCATTCATCCGTTTCAAATTTAGAATATCGACGTGACAAGCGTGACTTCATGTGCTTGTAAATAAAATAAAAAAAGTTATATTTTTGTATTATACGACAGCATATTCATTTGAAATTTAAAAAGTATATACTTTTTATTTACTTCAAATATCAAAAGTATTTAAAGATGTAAAAATAAGAAATGTTTAATAATAATTTATTTTTAAACTTTTAAATTTAGAACGCGTCGTCAGTCATGGTATGTTTTCGGTGTCGCAATTCGCAATAAACGATGCGTCAAGGTAAGGAACGTCTTCAGTGTTGTAATTGTAATAATTTAAATGACATTTTTTTTAAAAAAAAGAACATCATCGTATTATAATGCTTAATCATATCTCATAATGATTCATATTAGGAATAGTTTTAAGAATTTATAGTCGAACAGTAAAATTTTAAAAAAAGAACACGATATTTAAAATAATTATAATAATTGATTGTCGAAAAATAAAATTTCAAAAAAAGAACACGATATTTAAAATATCGTATGTAAATAAACAATACCACATTGCAACACCTATGCATTTAACCTAGGTCCCTCACATGTCCTAGTACTGTTGCTACAGACGACAATGACCCAATATCATAGCGTTATCGAAACTGAACGTAATATTTGCAGTGACGTCAGCGGTGTGACGTCACGAGGTCAGTGAACTGGACTGCGGCATGCTTTTTTATTCATAGCACTTCATTAACCACGAAGCAAAACATCTTTACGCCTTTTAATATTTTAAATTAAAAAAAAATATCTGCCCTGACGAAATGACGCTAACAATTTAAATTTCGAATTATATTTGATAATACATTTTATTTTTAAAAATAACTAACAATACTACTTATCTCGAATAATTATAAAAAGGCAAATATAAATTATACGTATATTTTCTTCTATCAATTTCGTTCACCGATCCACCTGCCCTCTATAAAAAACCTTTACACAAAATGGCGCTGATGGACCCGTCACTTAATTTGGAACGCCCTAAAATAAAAGTGACAGCGTGTCGTCACGTCACAGGTCACTGACCGACAAGGTGGTGGCGATGACTTAGTATTTTATGCAATTGATTCTTTAGACAAAAAATAAAGATAAAATTATACTTTTTAAATTTCGATAAATATTTTCTATTTAAATAGTCTGTGTATCATTCTAAAACTATTTAACGATAAAAAGTCGAATTGAACGATTCAATTCTAAGATATAGTAATTAGCCAAAAATACTAGTTTTAATGCTAGCTTCTAGATTGAGTTGAATAAGGTCAATGACCTATCAATTAAGATGAGCCTTGAACTGTTGAATCAAGTCTTACTGTTAAATTTTTCTAATGTACTATGTTAAAAATACGTTTTATATTTTAATAAAACTTAAATGCCTGGGTACCTTTCCTTTTAAGGAATAGGAGCCTAATCCACCACGCATCTCAATTACGAGGTGAATGTACATGACTTTATTATTTACCATGTAGCGCAGGTTTACTTTCAATGTTGCATGAGAGAATTATTAAATGTAATTTATTGCATTGTATACATTATACCTTTGCCTTACGTATAAAAAAAAATAAAGACGCTGCATATTACTACAGATAGATGTAAAACGATTGAGTAACACGACTAGTCAAAGTGCAAACTGTGTCAAGTGCATTCACCCCACAAAACTGACACGTGCATTGTCCGCTTAAACCCAGAACGTAATAAGTACATCGAGCATTTGAAAATGGACTTTGTGCTTGAATGATTATATTTCATTTTGAAATCGCCCGTAATTTGCCTTTTAAATACAATACAACTTATTGTTTCTTTTTTTAAGAATTCGAACGTTTATTTTTTTAAATTAATTGTTGCGTCGTCATAAAATGGGTCAAATTGATACACAATATAACTTTTACTTATGTATTTTAATATTGTTTGTGGATTTAATTCCAATTTTAAATTATAATTAAAGAACGCTATCCTTTGTTGGCAAACGTTCTATTTTTAAAACGGACGACGTAAATTAATCACTCTATCAATAAAAAGATGCCTCGTTGATATTTCTAATACATCTTGGTACTTTCACATTGACTGTCCAACTAACTTGAAACTATCTCATATGTGAAAAGTACTTTAAAAAAAAAACTTTTCCAGCAATTAATAAAAGTATGTCGCACGTAAATCAGTGCAATTTTGAATGCGTTAGTTTAACCCAAATTCACGAACAATTAACACAAATATCGAACAAAGGAAAACGTAATAGAAAAAAAAAACTAGTCCATTAGTGATTTAGGACAAATTACAGATAATTGAGTAATTATATATACTTAGTTTTTAGGGCAGATGACGTGAGACAGTGCAATTATGAATATAAGCTAGCTCGTGTACAGACATTTTGTATCTGTGCTGTCATTTTCTTCCAGCATCAAAGCCTAATTTTGTAGATCTAGTGATAAGGCAATGCCTTATCAAAATGTATTCGTTTTTTAATTGGTATCATTCAAAAATTTTTTTCATTCAATAAAGCAAAGGTCAACCTCCAGGCGGTTTCAAATAAAAAATAAAAAATCATGTTATCAATAAAAAAATAAAATATCAAAAATCATTCTATAAATAAAAAAAAAATCATGTTAATCAACATCTCGCAGAATTCTTTCTCAAGAATTAATCAATACATCAGGGGCTAAATTCTACTAATCTTTAACGATAACGATGCTTTCCTGATTCCTTTCCAATTTTGACTGATATAGTAATTTGATCGGGAACTTTACTGCACTCGGTGGTAGAGCTTTGTGCAAGCTCGTCTGGGTAGGTACCACCCACTCATCAGATATTCTGCCGCAAAACAGCAGTACTTTGTATTGCTGTGTTCCGGTTTGAAGGATGAGTGAGCCAGTGTAATTACAGGCACAAGGGACATAACATCTTAGTTGGTGGTACCAAGGTAGGTGGCCAATGGCGATGTAAGCGATGGTTAACATTTCTTACAATGCCATTGTCTATTGGCGTTGGTGACCACTTACCATCAGGTGGCCCATATGCTCGTCCACCTTCCTATACAATAAAAAAAAAGAACGAACCGATAATATATTCATAAATACCGTTATATCAAAACCATACTTAATTGTTTACTTTTATGCCAGTAGTCGATAATTAAATTAAAAAACAAAAAAACGGATAAACGAAAACGATCAAGCTTCGATTAGTAGAATTGACCCCCAGGTAATCTGCTGGTGGGGTCGCGGACAGATGCGTACCCATAGCCTTCATTTGCACTGGTGTCGTCATCATCTTCGAGATAATAAACCATGAGCTTACCCCATAGAAAAATATATATTAATCTGATTAATTAATATCCGAACCGGTGGTAGGAATCCATTAGGAAGTGTAACGCTTATATATTGATTGTATGTAGTTCAAATCATTATTTAAATTAAATAGTTATCACTCTAACACCAATTAATACATAGTACCACCAAACGGTGGTAGAGTGATCAATGTATTGGTGTTAAGCAGGCCATCATAAGCGGAAATGGTACAGTAGTTAGAATAAGTAACACATCTTATAAAAAGACCACAGATTCAAATCTGAGCATATTTGCGTTTATTCATCTCGTGCTCAACTGTTTCATAAAATTTAACCCATAAATCCAACAGCATGGTGAGTGACGCTCTTAACCAACTAGCTCTTTGCCCACCTGTTATTTTATTGACGAAATATATGTTTATTCATTCTGTTAAATTTAACTATAAAACGTAATATAAAAATAATATCTTTTAAATTAATACATCGGTACATAGTTGATAATTAAAACAAATAATCAAGTAAAATATTTAGAACTTTGGATCTATTAAATATACACAAACAAACAATTATTTGCATTTAAAATAATCATACATTAACATTCTTACGGCCGAATACTGAAACGTCATTCAAATATTAAGCGCAACTCAATTATTTGAGACGCCGTTAATTTCAAATTTCGCATACTAAATTTTAATCGGTCCAGTAGTTTTTGAGTTAAATCGTAACAAATAAACAAACAAAAAGTCAAATCTTTCTTTATAATATTAGTATAGATTTTATTGTTACATGTAGTTTTAGTCCACATATTATCTGTCAATGAAATGTTATAAAAGTCAAACTCTTTGCAAAAACCTTTTAAGGAGAAAGTTTGTATATCTCCTGGTATGCAAGCATCCTTGCTCTGTTATCATCAAACGAGATGAATTATAAACAAAAATTTAAATTCAGTTATGTCCGGGTTTGAACCCACTATCTTTGATTAGGATTCACTTGTGACTCGCTGGGCTATCCCGGCTCGAAATTGTCACGTAGATTGAAAACAGAATTTCACATACAGTGTAACAGGGATGCAAGATATACTTGACGATGATTAGACAGAGATGGAGATACATTAATGCTCTAATTAATTACAAGTTAATTTGTTGGAATATAAAATTGAATATACAACTCGATCCAAATTAAAATAAGTATTAAAGCAATTATTTAATAGTGTTTATTGCACTTGTAAGTCTTCTGTTATATTAATACTAGTTCCTACCGCGAGCTGAGGGGAGGGGAGGAGGGGGGGCAAGGGATAGGTATAAAAGAGTACCCTATGTACTTCCTTGTATCCAAGCTTGCTTCATACTAAATTTCATAAAAATCGATTTAGTGGTTTTTTTTTATAGAATACCACCTGATGGTAAGTGGTCACCAATGGCCATAGACATTGGCATTGTATGAAATGTTAACCATCGCCAATGCACCACCAACCTTGGTAACTTAGATGTAATGTCCCTTGTGCCTGTAATTACACTGACTCACTCACACTTCAAACCGGAACACAATAATACAAAGTACTGCTGTTTTGTGGTAGAATATCTGATGATTGGGTGGTACCCAAACGAGCTTGCCCAAAGCCCTATCACCAAGTAAAGTGAAGGTTTAGCCGTGAAAGTGTAACAGACAGACAGTTGTAAGCATTTATAACATTAGTATAGTTAGTTATTACTTAATCAATTTTTTTTTTTTTTTTATATTAAATTATATTGATCTCACAAACAAAAAGAATATTGTAAGTCGACTATTACTGTAACTGAGGGAGCACGTGGATCCTAATCAAAGGTCGTCAGTTCAAATCCGGTCAACTAACCTCCAATTTTTTTATTGTTTACAATACATCTCTTAAGTTAAACTAAGTGTGAAGGTTTTGGTGAAAAATGTCTAAAAAACTATTTAATATAAATATTCAAAATAATCTTTATTTAAATAGGCTCATGACAACAATTTTGAATCACTATGTAACATTATCGAAATAATGATCATTGCTCACTAGTGGGACTATTACCTGGATCTTCCTCAAAGATATATACACAAAACTTAATTATAGAGCAGACAAAGTATTTGTTAAATCATAGAATAAGTCAATATCTATCTTGTCTGAATTACGTAATATCCGAGACGTATAGTGATGGAGCAAAAAGTTTAAGGTTTTATATTTAGTATATGTATAAATCAAGTATATACAGCAGCTTAGAAAATCTTTATATTTAAAATAAAATGTTATGTCACTATATTTTAACAGTAGTTTTTGCGAACCATTTTCCGAAATTAAAATATTTATTAATGTAAAATAAAAAAAAAAGAAGCACTGACATTTACCTCTGATCGAGTTGGCAGCTTTCTTGTCCATGAACATCCCTGACATAGAGGAACCGAACATCCCCTCGCTATTCCCTGGAGGGGGTGAGGTGCTATCGGCCACAGATCCTGATGTTATGTCCATACCCATCTGGTTATGCATCACGCCCTGGACCTCAGTGTGCGGCTCTCTCTTCAATTGCATACCCTGGGGCAAATTCTGTCCCTGGTGCAGCATCGTCGATGCCGACGAGTGACCCCCATGCTGGTCCGGAGGCCACTGAGAGCCGAACAACTCGTGAAATTGACTGTTATTCATCATTATTCTTTTTTCAAAATTTAACTTTTTAAGTGACCTTCGACCAATGATTGAGAAGACGCACGAATCGTATTCGCATTGCGGCTTAACTAGTATCACTGATTTTTGGTGTTCCTATTTTTTTTTTTTAATTTCCAACTTTGTCGGCTAAGGCAACTTGTCACACCATAAGATTTTTTTCTTCGATAAAAACTTTATGGCACTGTCTTGTTTTTGTTTTTATTTTTTTTATTTTATTTGTTTTTCAACTTGGTTGATTTAAGCACCACTATTTAACTGATGTATATGTTCCGGCCGAGCGGCGATGTAAGATTCCTTTTCGCGAAGTTTAATTCTGGTATTAACTTTTTGAAAAGTAACAAGTTTTTTGGCATTTTGTCGCCGTGGTCTTTGTTTTTATTCTTCTTTCCGTCTTAAATAAACATTCTACTAAGGCACTTTTTAATTTATTGTATTTTTTTTTTATTTCACTTGCTCCCGTATACTGTTAATATTTCAATTGGCAAATACAGAAAAAAAATCTGTAAAAAAAAACGAAAGCAGAAAGAAAAGTTTTAAGAGAATTTAAAAAGCGTAAATTTAAATTCTATATTTGAAAAACGAATCGATTTTAGTTAATCGAAACGCGTTCAATTATCTAAAATCGTGTTAATCGTTACGTCGAATGTTAAATTCAAATTAGGACGGGAACACGTTCCATTTATGAAAATCCTGGTCACACGCACTTAAAGGCACTGTCACATAAAAATAAAAATTGAATGCGTCCACCTCACTAGTGTAAAGAGAAAAAATTTGTACGTTTCTTTTTTGTACTATAGGTTGTTCACAACTCGGCTACGCGTCTGCGACTGGCGGAGGATGTCGACGCCAGGACGGCTCGGAGCTGACTGACGCATTGACGAATCTTCGAGCCGGGCTAACGAAAAATTATATATTTTTTTTCATTCGGCCGAATAATCAACTTAGCTAGTGATAGTTCAGTCGCCCCGGCCGGAGATGAGCGAAAAATTTTCCCCAATTTCAATAGTTAAGACATAATTACAACGGAACGTCTAAACAACGACCGTAAACGTACTAAAAATGTAATTAGATGTAGGAAAATATTTGCAGGCTACGAGTAATTAAGAGATAAAATGGGCTAGCCGGCGTCGATGTCACGTTAGGTGGTTGTATCGATGTGTGCGTGCCGCTGTACGGACGCGGCGCGCGCACACAGACGCGTCGGCGTCACACCGTGTCGTTGACCCCGAGACCCAAACAAAGTAGATTTCGGTGAAATGCTATTGAACTCTAGTTCGAATGTGGAATTCTTAGACGGTTGCATTTTTGGCAATTCGATATTTGAAAAAAAAAATTTTTCGTTAATCGTTTTTCAAATTACGTCACTATTGTTTTGAGCAGGTCGATGACCCCGGAAAATGATCTACCAACCGGTTACAATGATTTTTCATTTAACGCGGGGGTCTTTCCATACATATTTACAAGTAATATTTTAATACAAAATGTTTTATTTGTTTTCTTATTTTTATTTATTATTAATATTGATTTTTATTAGTATAATGAAATTATGTTGCAATAATAAAAATTGCTGAGTCATTGAATTTACAAGATATATTACGAACGTCTAAGCCGTATTATAATTACAGTAAATAATTAAATGTAATCTAGTTTGTAAGCATTATTTGATTAGTTATTATTTTAAAGGATTTTTGAAGAAAAAATACTAATAATAAAGAAATAAAAGTATAAATTATCAATCCTTATGAAACCATACTTCATCCAAAATGCCTACACATCTATAAAAAAGCCAAAAAACGCCATATTGTCTAAAATATTTACCAAGTTTGTGTAAGCAATAAAATGAGTCGAATATCGCATAGATTATGTCATCAACTGTTACTATAAAGTAAAAAATACATTTACTCATAAATTATATTATATAAACAATGTTGAATTTTACTTTTAAAATCGTAAACACATAAATCAAAGAGACAATAAAAAAAAATTCAAAAAAGGAACACAATAAATAAAACAAAACGAACATAGTGAACGTGTTCCAAAAGTCTAGATTTAAAATATTTGCCTTTACGAAAGTGCTAAAATTCGACAATCTCGTGTCATATTCTGAGCTATCGTTCTAAAAATAAAATTTAAAATTCGAACACTCGACGTTCGAAAATATTTATTCACATGAACAAATAGGTACGTATTAATATTATTTTTTTCTTTTTAATTAATGTATTTGACACGAATAACATGTGTGCCAGATATGATAAACTAAGAAAAGATTGCCTAAAATTAAGTTATACCTATATATTATGTATACAGAACTCAATATAATGATTAGTAGTTATATGTGTGGAGTTTTCTTATTACTATGCAAGTCAAATTCCCATTCTATAATACCTTAGCTATTTTATAATTTAAAAAAAGGTTTTATTTAAGTGACATAAAAATAAGTATATTATCACTAAATAAAATGTCCATTAAATTAAAATGTTGTCTATATTAAATTATCTATGTGATGTCTGCATTTAACTCTTCAAAACTCATGCTACCCTATTACTTTTTAGTCAGCGGGTATAAAGTCTGCTAGATAAAATAAACCTTATAAAATTTTGTTGACAAATAAATCCTAAGAAGTTGGGATTGGGGAAAAAGGGTAACAGAAGGATATAACAAAAAATACAGAAAAAAGTAAATAAATAAATAAAGAGAAAACATACTAATAGCGATTCTGAAGTAAATGAGATATGGGACAGCGCATACTGATTGATCATCGTAGAGTTGGTTCTGTGTGTTTAGGAGGACGCGTGTCTGTTTGTCACCTGATACTAAACCCAACCGTAACTAAATATAGCGCCTTCTTCTACTTTGGGCTGAATCCTAAATCTCCTAAAAAACATCCTAAAAAGTTCGTTATATATAACAAAATCGCTTAATGGAACAAATGAAGATAACTTTACTTAGGTTACTAATAAAAACAATTTAAAGCTATAAAAATAAAGCGTACTTTTTTGATTCAGGAAAACCTTTCTTTTAAGTATTTTGACGCAAAATAGTTTCAATTCTGTCACGTATAAGTTGAAACATGCTTTATTTATTTTTAGTTTTATGTGTCAACGTTTTAAAGGAAAAGCGTTTGTAATAATCACCAATAACATATCTTTCATAGAAACACAATACGTATAGGTTAATTAACTCGACCACGTGACCCCCGAATCAATAAGCCGGCGAGAGTGAGAGGAGGAATCTGACGTCACAAGGTCGCCGCCATCAGAAACCGGCCGCGTGGAAATGGTTGGAAAATTTAAGGCGGACGTGACGGAAAATCGGTGCTCTTTATTTTTGTAGTTTTATTTTCGGTGTTGTTTCATACATATTTTCATGTTTAATAATAATTTTAAACATATTGAAGTTACATCGGTCTATAAAATCTTCATATTAATATTTATATTAATTTATATACCCATATTTTTAAAGTATAAGAAGTCGTTATAGTTGAACACGTTCATCTTTGGAAATAGCATTTACAGGCCTTTCGCGTAAATAACTAAAGAGATCATACTTCCTACGGAAGCTATATAAAACGGGGGTACATATAATATCTATACTAATATATAAAGCTGAAGAGTATGTTTGTTTGATCCGGTTAATATCAGGAATTAACTGGTTCGAATTTGAAAATTATTTTGTGTTGTATAGTCCTTTTATCGAGGAAGTCTCTAGGGCCTAGAGTCTAGGCTGATTTTTATTCATTATATTTTTATTACATTATATATTCATTATATTTATACACGAGTGACCGCGGGGCACAGCTAGTAATAAAATATAACGCGAAAATCGCGATTTTACAGAGTATCATACGGACACGAAAGTACCAGGGCAACATAACCCAGCCGAAAGTATGACAGCTAAATGAAAAATTGTTCCTTATATAATCTGTTATATTGGTAAAGCTAACAATCTTTAAATGCGATGTACACACAAACGAAAATTTCAATTTTATATATAATATATAATCTATCTATTTATTTGTATAATTTGGCTGAATATACATACACATACATTTTATGTATATTTAAATAGCAATTATAAAACGGAAAAAAACATTCGAAATAAATTAATGCATTTTTATCATTTAATTGTAAATTTTAATGACTGATAAACAGAATATAAATACTTATTATATCAAATAATTGTAAAACATGTTTTTAAGAATATTTTTTTTTTATTATTTGTGTGTTCCAAATTCAAAAGCTATTCATTTAATATTTTGTTTTATATTATTTTTATAAGTATATAGTTATTAAATAAAAGCGTTACCTAATTAGTCCATTGAAATTCTTATTAAAGTCTATCCTTTGAGAAACTTTATTTATAATTTGCATATATGTACTATTAAAGTGTTGATAAAATATATTATAGCCAGAATATGATTACCTATACAGCGCTTTCATCCCTTTAGCGCTTAAACTAGAAAGCGAAAAACCAATTTCCACAGCACTTTCTTCAAAAATGACGTATTTTCATACAAACTTTTATCCCCTGTATTTTATTTGTTTTTTTTTTATATTTTTATTTAAAAATCAATTAAAAATCAAATTAATTAAATTAGAAATTAAGTGTAGCTATCATAGAATATCTTGATATAGCCCATAACTTTTATCATTATGGCCCGAACTTGAAACCGAGAACCCAAGTCTGCAGCTGTAAAAGCGAGCCACTAGTGACTAGACCAAAGCAAGAAGTTTTAAATTTATTTATTGATTATACAAATTATAGTAAAACAATTGAACTAGCAGCTTATGGCTGGATCCGCCATATTGTTATTATATAATTATCCTCTTATTTGTTAAACATTTACAACAGACAATTAAACTAAAAATTAACCTAACCGTACATGAATGAATTAAAAATATGTTATATCAAATGATTAATATTTTAATTATTTTAATGATATACAACCTTCTCGCTGTGTGATTTTATTGTACCATTGAATATCTTTGGAGTCAAAACAAAATAATTTCCAATTTCAAAACCGATAACAACATGGCGTCAATATTTCGCAAGCAAAAATGCTGAAACGACAATGGAATGAATTCGGAAGTTCAAATTGAGAACATTCGAAATTCAAATCCGATCCGTCGTGGGGCGCGTCCAACGAACTATGAACCTACGTTTGAACTTGGAATGACCTATGACTGATAGACGTTAGACATACATATTTTTTATTTTTAATTAACTAAGCTAATTGACCTGTAATTGTTATATTATTTATGTCCCTTTTCTATTAATTATCATTAAAAATATTGTCAACGGCAATTTTTTATTTCATTAATTCTAAGCAGTTGTTTTGTCAGTTCAATTAATTTTAATAACCTGGTATCTATGCCATTACATTATTTAAAAAAATATAATCCAGGTCTAAGTGGTAAGTGTACCATGCTACCGAAGAAATGTCAACCAAGGTTACTATCATCCCTCCTGCCCTTATTGTAGCTCATTAACCTTTACTAATGGAACAATGCCACAATAGACTCTTGGTTTGGTGGTAGTGTATTTGGGGATCAGTGTAACAGTGAATTTATAGATTATTTAATAATATAATGTTTTTTTTTATTATTAATAATTTGTTTTAAAAAATATACACCGCGTCTACACTGCAAAATGTACTATAACATAAATAACTAAATAAATATAATTTAATTCTTTTTATAAGAACAGATGAGACATTTTATTTTATTTTATTTTATCCCAAACCCTAAGACCTATAAAAGTTCTAGGTATAAGTTCTTAAAAATTTGACTTAGATAAGTGTTTTTCTATTATTATTTTTTTGGATAAAAATTACTTACATAATTATGTAAAATGATTTGAATAGAAAATTCTATATATCTTTGTATATACAGGATATATAGATTTTACCGAATATCTGGTAAAAGAAATTCTCAACAGCAACTGTCCAGCTAGAAGTGCCATTGACCCCGGTTTCGGGGTTCGCCGACCGGCCGCCGAACCGAGATAGCGATATTGATCGCCGATTTATAAGTGACAGTTACGCGATACGTCACGGTGTAATGCAACTATTCGATTTTTAAAAAAATATACTCTTTTGAAAATTGTAAGTGTAAATCCGGGGAGCGTTGACGTTCGATTTTTGAAAATTTGGCCGTTAAATACATTCGAAAATGTTCCATAAACAAATGCGATTTCGTATTTAATTATCGTAGTTGAATTCTATATGTGATCATGTGTGTGTGTCATGCCGAGACGTGCCTCCTAATAGTTGAAGCACGTGATCACGGGTTCAAACCCGGGCAAGCAGCATCGGCTTTTCATGTACTGAAGAAGGAATGAACAGCGTGGTGGAATAAGTTCAAATCCTACTAACGTCTATACATTACATACATTTCTATATATTCTATTTTTAAAATAAATATATTTTTTTTCTTTTTACATTTATCCATGATCAGAAACGAGTCTATAATCACAAATTCATATTTTAAAGTTAATTATTTTTCCAAATTAAAATTAATCAGCGAACTCTATGAATGTCTCTTACATTATAAATGTTAAGTATAATGTATTTAATTTCGCTCTCAGAGAATTTAACCTAAAAAAGTTTTTATTCCCTTTCGTTTTTTTTCAATTAAGGCTAGTATAACGGCCTATGCCTTAAATGGTATGAACATAAATCACTACTTAAGCACCGATAAAGTTAAAGTTGGAATAAATAAATTAAATTTATTAGTATATATACATTTTTATACACAACAATTAAAATAATTGAAAAAAAAAAGGTTTAAAAAAAAATTGGATTTCAAATATTCCATCAATGTCATAATATGTCAAAAATAAAAAAATGTTATTTTCATTATTAATTATTAATTCATGAATATTCCAATCATCAAGAAATACAATTGAAAATCGAACGCGCAAAAGCGCGGGAGTTATGAAACAAAAATGGCACCGGGAAGCAACGATAAGACGCTCCTACCCACGTGGTGGGTCAACGGCTGCTCCACTGCGCAATAGAGTTCGCTGAACGCACGCATACACGCACACAACGCAAGCGCAGGTGACTAATTGTTTTTAAAAGGTCTTTTACATAGATGACTTTAGTATTATGCTTACAAGGTGTTTTATAGGGTATGGACTTCGATTCAGTTAATATTGTCACCTCTTTATACAATAAAATTAAATAAATACTTAAAAGATATTAATTTTACAAATGAATGTTTAAACACGTGCTCTCTTTACAGACAATTAAGATTGAAAATAATGTAAAATTAAAAATATATTTTATAAGCAAATTGAACTCTGAATGTATATAATTACTAACTTAAAAGTCATTTTGTAAACAAAAACACGATAATCGTTTCCTTAACCTCAAATTTCATGCCAACTTTTAAGTGAATACAGATTAAAAAACCAACACTTTTAAAGAACACAGATAACAAAAATAAAAATGGCTTTTCATGGTTCTTTTGAATAAACTCTTCTATGAGATAAGTAGTAACATGTCTAATAAAGCGGTAACTCGTTACCAGCTATTCATTCCGCCCTTAGGGGGAAACGGCCTTAGGTATAATGACCCCCAAATACAGGGTTCAAAAGTCTTACAAAAACTACGTACATTTGTGAGTCAGGAGTGAGTTGGAATTTGACTCATTAAAAGTACATGAATTGCAAGTTTTCTATGTATACTTGTGTATATAATGTGACAAACTCGAGTCATACATAATGTTACAAGTTTGCTTCAAGTATGTTACGTTCAAATATACTCTGTTGTTGTTATGATCTCCTGGTATTTCTGCCACGTCGGGTTATCTTGTATATTCCAAATTGCACAGCACTTTGCGTGTGTGTGGCCATGAATGCAGGCCTCAATAATGCGATTGACTTTTAAGCAATGAAAAACCCCAATCACTTATTATTTGGATCTCGCGGATTGATCCAAGACCAAGCCTTATGAGATATACACTAGACTAACGCGCCTATTATATCTATATAAATAAAATGATAGAGGTCTGCAGTTGTGCGCGCGTCACGGAAAAACTACTGGATGGATTTCAATGAAATTTTCTAAATTTTATTTATTTGACAGTTCCTTATCAAAAAAAAAAAATATTGCGATATCTACATTTAATAAAAAGTTATTATTAAAGTTTCAAGAAACAACGATTTGTATGCACTGCGTGTTCAGTGATGTATGTTTAAACAAAGTATATTTTTGCTTGCGATCTTTTTGATGTTTTTTTCCTTCGAACATAAGAAAACTTTGCTAATATATCAAGCAACGCGGACGAAGTTGCGGGTATCTGTATAAAAGCTAGTATGTATATAAAACGAAATACCACTAATCACGAGATCTCCCTAAACTACACCTCCTATTTGACTTGAAATTTGTCACAGTCGCTCCTTTCCCCGTCGTAGAAGTTCACTAAGAACGGATTTTATGAAAATTTAAACTATAAAATTTAACTATAACACAATACAAATACAATGTTTTAACTAACATTTATGTTAGAGAATATAAAACTATCAGAACGTAGAGTTTCATTAAAATCTGTTTAATATTTTCCATGTTCGGGCACAAATAATTTATTAAGTCAGGTAATTATTTTTCTTTACCCCAAAATAAAAATCTTTCATTTCAATTTACATTTCAAAGTCTAAGTGGAATATTATACTTTGTATATAACTTGATAAGTAAACGGCCTCAGCCACGCCCGCTTAGTGTTAGGGAATCACTTAATACTTCACGCCCCATTTCATCCCCTTCGTACTCAAATTACTAAAATCCCTTATTTGTGGTTCCGTCACAAATCCTATGTAACGTCCCTATGTATCTCTATGTGTTCTATATAACCGCCCAAATCGATAAGGAATTAATTTGTCTGACAGCACTTAGACCCTAGAATTTTATACTTACTATCTATCTACTTTGGTAGATTACTTTGTTGACCGTATAAAATATTCTATGAGAATTTTGACATTAAATTAAAAAAAAAAACAAAATATCCCATTGTAAGAAAAGGATTGGTAAGTATATCACCACCCTGCTACATAGCAGGTTGATGGTTTTCAACCTAATCCCGTGTAATAAAAGGTATTTGAAGAGAAATTTCTGATAATAATCGGATAGTGTGACGTGAAATGAGAGTACAATTATTGTGATAACTCATCCTTTTCTTTACAGTCACTAGAAATAATATGATAGAGAAAAATAATATAAAAAATACATAGTACAGAAAAGGATAGCTATATTTTTTTCTTTCCCGATTCTCTCAAATCTAATTGAAGTTTTGTAAGAAGAAAAAGTTACTAGGCTACCAGAAATCGATAGATATAATTAAAATCCTTTGTGACTTTATGATAGTTAAACACAAGGTGTAAAAGAGAACTGTGTACAGTCAGTCTGGCCTATGCTTAACTTTGTAATTGCTAATATGTCTGTTTACTTGTTCTACTTAACCGCCTCAACCGTTGAACTGATTTTCATAGAATTTGGTACACGCGTATCCGGCGTTTATACGGACAGATATTTTTATTTTATATGTATATAAGACGTACTATTTTAAGAATCGACGCGCTTTTGAAAGTTTGCTCAAGTTTCAACAGTTGTGGGATATAATTTTATTTTATACATTCTTATTATATGAAACGTATGTATGTTTGTTTGTTTTTATGTTATAGCTGACATTAATTATTATTATTATGTATGTTCCATTTAAGTAAACGAATTTTAATAAATCGGTATATTTTACAGCGAAACCCTGGGCACGCATCTCTGGGTGTTCTTAATTCAAATTTCTTCTTTCTTAATTTATATATCGGTAAAGGAAAACTTGATAAGTATCCTGGTATGTGTTAGAATAACATCTGGCACATGTGAAAAGTTCCTACTTTTCTCCTTAATGGAAGGAGGCCTTAGATTATATTTTTAAAATAATTTAAGTAAATTTAGTCAGTAAAATAATTGTAGAAAATTAATAAAAAACCGGATGATTTTTTTTATAAATAAAAAAATGAACAAATAGTAGATAGAAATTTTTTTCTATATAAATATTATCTACCAGGAAACCATTAGCTAATAAGAGACTTTTAATTTTATTATTATTTTTACGAAACATTAAAAACAAAATAACAAATTTAAAAAAATGCGTAAAAATATAAGTTTGTTTATTTATTTGACAAGTTTCTTTTGTTTTAGGACTAATTTGAAGTTAATTTTTATAACAAATACCAGGAGTTCATAACACGCAGAGATTAATCAATACATTTAGTAGTACAGTCAAAAGTATTATGAGTTACTCGCTCAGGTCAACGTTTCATAGTGTCAAGGAACTGTCACACAAAAAGTTTATTTTTAGGCACGCGTCACACTATAGCGACCTTGACGCGGGTTCGAATCCCGACTGACGTCACCCAATTACGGTGGTATTTTAATCGGATATCAACAGTAATTGTGATTGATATATCTTTGATGTACCGCCAAAGTTTTCTTAAAGTGTCTAAAGCTTTCTTGTGTAGCTGTCAACGTTTTGACAGCTTACGAAAACAATGAGACGGATTGACAAATAGTTTATACCGTGAATACTATTTTTATAACGTTTTTCATTTAAAAGCTTTTGAAAAAAATCAATAATTCAATCCTTGAAATAAAGGACTCCTTGACTTTATTATAGGCTAAATTTATATTTATTATAGGCTAAATTTCACCACGTATTTTACCTCCCTTTTTTTAGTTTTTGTTTGATATCTATTTATTACACTTCGAACGGTGAGTGAGCCAGTGTACAAACAGTTCAAACCCGAGAAGAACTGATAAAAATGATGACAACATATTTCAAACCATTAGCTCACTCGGTTTCAAATAAAGATGAGCAAGTCTCGCCTTGTCTGAGGCGGTTGAAATTTGGCACGTATCGCCGAATTGCCTCAGGACATTGACCTCATACCTAGTACTGACCTATAGAATTGAAAATCTGTGTTATAAAAAACTTTCATATACAAAAAAAACATCGAAAACATGTTTAAAATAATATTATTTAACCAAAGTTATTAAAGTCAGTTAAGTAAAATGTTTTTAACATAACTAGATCTGATAATACCCTAGTCAGAATCGAACCAGCAATATTGACTGTCAAACTTGATTGAATGTACGAAAAAATTTAAAAATTAAAAATGAAAAAAATACAGATTATATAAAAAAAATCCGAAGGTAGACAAACAGGAAGCGCCTGTTGGCTCCAAAAAGCTTCCATTTGCTTTTTATATAAATTAAAAAAAAAACTTTTTAAAATAGTTTTATGAACAAATTAGATGAATTTAATTTTTTTTTAAATATGTATTGTAAAACGAAACAATTGCTGTAGGACCTACGACAACCTGACACGGAAGTATGGAACCGTGGTTCAAGTTAGGCTGGTTCATTTTTGTCTCGTTGAACTCAATGTCGTTCACCCTTGTTACACAATTTTGCGCGATGTTTTGGAGTTTGCTTTGAGACTGGACAATATATATATATATATATATGTATATGTTAAACATATAGGTGTTATATATTATATATATATATGCGGAATAACTTTTAAAAAACAAATCTACAAATGAAGTAATTAAAATATGTTACCAGGGGTTCATAAAGCTTAAGAGTTATCCGTGAAATACTGGCTCTAGCTAGTCGTTTTTAAAGCCAAATTGTGTTTTTGATTATATGTATTTATTTATGAACTACCGAGGCCTCGCACTGGTAGTATAAGTTTAAATTTAACATATTGAAGGGCCAACAAACAAACATAAACTATTATTTACATTGATAATAACCGAATTAGAAGCTAGAAAGGTTATGTTATTATAAAACAAAATATGTAAATGTATACAGCATAAATTTCTTTCTAGAATAAATTTATATAAATTTACTAGAATCAGACCTTTCCACATTTTGCACATACTTGAACAACACACGATCCGATGTGCTTTAAGATACCCATCATTACAGCTGGGCTTATATACCCTGATACCTAAATCTTTACACAGGAAATCAATCTCGGTATATCACTAAGAATCGCTAAGTATGAAAACACGAGTCACTTTCGTTCAATGGAGAGGTAATTGAACTCCGAAATATTCTCTGACCCCGAGCAACGGTGCTTTGATTTTTTGTTCCTACCCAACCCCATGTTATATTTTATGAATAGAGAATATACCATTTTATAGGTAATTTTTCTACCTTTGATATGGTATTAATTTTATCAAAATCGATCAAGTAGTTTTCGATTTATGAGTTTGAATATGATTTATCATTTTTTACTTCCTATATAGGGATAATTTTTATTTTATTTTATTTAATAGTCAATTATATAATTAGAACAGTTTCATAACTTATATTAATAAAATAATATATGAACTAAACCAATCTATTTAAATAATTTAATTTATTTATATTATAAAAATGATGAATACATTATATATATATATTTAAAAATATCGAAATATCTAATTTGATAAAAAAAACTTTATATTTGCTTTATATATTTATTATCTCAAAAAAAAAATACGCGAAAAATAGCCGAGTATTTTAAAAGTAACGCAAGTACAATCAACTTTTGTGCGGTCGTTCGTTGAACCCTGAGAAAATTTTCGGCGGTCATCGCCCCGGTCGACACCCGCTTAAACTCTTAGAAAGGGACGGATATACAATTATATACGAGTGAGAGCGAAAAGGGTATAACACGTGATGACTGCCTTTCAGATAAGGCTAGGTATGCTCATTGTTTTATAATCAATTAAATACAAATTCTAATTAAATTAATTGTATCAAAAAATTATATTATATATATATTAATAATTCAAATTTTGTAATTCATACATATATAATGTTTAAAGGTAAGTTCAATGACCTCTATCAGCTGATAGTCAAATAATATATAATACTTATACAACTTTGTTGTTAATTATATTAAATATTTTATATTTACATATGATAGCGCGCAGTACATATGCATAGAGGCTACCCCAGCATAGTCATCGAAGGTACCTTGGGGTGTTAAAGTGTACCAAATATTATAAATTTATGTGTAGTAGGTATGTGAAAAGATTTTGACTTCCGGTATGATTATTTTTCCGGGATAGAAAGGTATATTATACCTAATTATTTCCCGGTTTACAAATTATCCTACGCTTTAGGATATTTTTTTTACTGTATAGGTTGGCGGTACGAGCATATGGGCTACATGATGGTAAGTGGTCACCAAAGCCCATAGACATTGGCATCGTAAGAAATGTTAACCATCGCTTACATCGCTTTATATAAGCTATCATCGTTTCAAATAACACCAAAATCAATTCAATATTTTCATTGTAACACGTACAAATAGAAAAGTCATATTAGTTTATAATAAGTTATACAAAACACATACATTTTTAATTGTTATACATTATTAATTATATATGAAAAATTATAGTTTCTCCCTATATATATTAAATATGTATATGTTTGCACGCTATCAAAGGTAAACTTTGTATGGTCTAATACAATATATTTATTTATTGATAAGAAATATTGCGCAATAATATTTTATACGTGGAGTAGAAAAGCCACCCTTTCTCAATCACCGACTTATAACACCCACGTGATCTTATTTATAGATAACCTCGTCTCTTAATGCATCAAAACACCACATGGTAATGGAAAACCCACCAGCCAAAGCATTCTCAAGAAGTAACGTCAGACCAATATATTTGATTAACTATGAAACTCTCAAAATGGGATGCAAGCGATGAGCCTAATGAATTGGTAGAACTTAAACAATATGGTACCCACGTCAAAAATAACAAAAAAAAATAAAAAAATAATTAATTCCAAATTTTCCTTAAACTTAATATTAAAGATTTTATACAAATATGTACATGTATATTCAGAGTAATTTATTTAAAACATATAAATTCAAAGTATATTTATATAAAAAAATGCTTCCTTTCGATTATTGAATAAAACTCCTCGCCCTTTGATAAGGGCCAAGGTCGACGACCTGCCAAATATTATTCGAAGTATTCATTTGTAATTAATTACAAACGAAGCAGTTCGTTGACCCAGAAAAATATTGTGAAACAATCATAAATGACATACCGAGAATATGATTTATTGAGGAAAATAGACGGACAGTCGGATCAGGTGTTTATTTTGCTACTAATATATATAATATTAAGTATATACATATATATATTTGAGTACGTTTTTTAAAATTTAAACTTATATTACTTAAGTCTGTTACGAAAACAAAAAACATTTCCGGGCTAATAATGGACCCTAGACGAATTCCTTATTATTTTGTTCTTTGTATATAAACAAATCATCGAAAAGAAATTTTAATGAGCAATTATTTAATTTATGATCATATTTACGAAATACCAATAATTGGACAGTAAAATAACATATACGATGCCCCGCTGTTTCACCCGTGTATAATTAATATAAACATAATAAATACGATATACTTTCTCGATAAAAGGACTATACAACACAAAAATATTTTTTAAATTCGAACCAGTAGAGCCTGAGATTAGCCGGATTACACAAACAAACTCTTCAGCTTTATATATTAGTTAGATAATCATTTTAGTGCTATACGCATAAAAATCTGTCCACAATAGAGTCTTCTCTAAAATACTAAAGATAAATGTCATTCAAATATTTTAGTCAAGTAGGTTCTTTCGAGGAATTTTGAATCACCAGCTCTAAATGTGGTTTATGTTAAATGTAAACTAAATATATAACGTAAGACATATGTAGGTTTGTTTCACGGCAATATAAAATATATTACTCGGTGGTAGAGCTTTGTGCAAGCTCGTCTGGGTAGGTATCACCCACTCATCAGATATTCTACCGCTAAACAGCAGTACTTTGTATTGTTGTGTTCCGGTTTCAAGGGTGAGTGAGCCAGTGTAATTACAAGCATAAGGGACATAACATCTTAGTTCCAAAGGTTGGTGGCATATTGGCGATGTAGGCAACACCGCCCATAGATACTGCTACCACCCTTGGGTACGAAGATGATATGTCCCTTATGCCCATCGTTGCACTAGCTCACTCCTTTATAAAACAAAATGGAATACTGGCTTGCTTGCACAGAGTCCTATCACCAGGTAAATAGTTCTAGATGGTATTTTTACCAAACAATGTAACAACAGTCAACATGCAACTCATACATAATAAATAATAGCTCCAATAAAATCGAATTTTTTCCAACTTTCCAAAAAGATGATCTAGGATTTAATGTCTTTCTAGTTTCACTATTAGTGTTCTGATTTAGTGCCTATTTTATTACCTGGCGTAAATCTAGTGACCTAGCTAGGACGATTTATCGTCTGTTCGTTAACAGCTTTAGTTCTTTCTATAGAAAAAAAAATACTATTATTATTAGTGGACATTTTTATTTTGCTTTTGTATAAATATTAGAAAGTCATGTATGAGTTTGGTTTATAAATACTTACATATTAAATTTTCATAAAATATATTTTCAAAACATAACATTTGTTAATAGAAAATCAGAAAATTTATTAAATGTCACTCTAAGTCAGTATAGTTTTCAATCAACTTGCAATATATAAGTACATATACCAATAATTGTACTATGACAAAATTTATAGTATATAGTTGTAATAATAAGGTATTTTGACCTTATTTATACACATACAAATGTTTTCCTCGCGGTTTCGCCCGCGTAGTTCCCATTCCTGTTGGAATACGCAGACAAAATGTACCTTATGTTACTCACTGATAATGTAGCTTGTCATTGGTGAATTAATTTGTAAAATCGGTTTAGTAGTTTAGGCATGAATGTGTAACAAACAAACTCACATTCGCATTTATATTGGGATAATATACACTGATTGAAATCCCAAAATGATATCACAAGCTAAGTGACCGTTATATCAGTAAACATACATCAATATTATATGTAACAAAGCGAATAAACCTCAAGAATGACGTATCGCCCTTTCACGCCCGAAATCGAACCGGAAAAGAATTAAACATGACTTTCCTTATTGTATTTTTTACAAACACAAAGACCATCAACCGGCGTTTAGGATCAACGCACCCGTACCTAGACACGAACCCTAATTGGACATAGATGGCGCGCCATCTATCGGCGGGTAGCGGAACCAAAGGTTATGTACGAGGTTAACGAACTTCTTGCTGATTGCGCACCTTCTCGACTATTTTTAAACGTACGGACATTAATTCGATTTGTTGAATGTTTGTTTAATTATAACAATAGTTTAATTATTTTTCCATAACATTATTGATAAATATTTCTTGTATATCGTTACTGGGTCAATGAACTTTTAATTTGATGTGCAAGTAAATTTCATTGTAACCGATATTTTTATAGATAAGTACAATTATCAACTCTAATATATGCAAGAATATGTTATAACACTTAATATAATTATGTTGTAATCTTTATGTAAAACGATGACATATATACATATAATATTGTCATAGTAATTAAAATATATAAATGATATATATCTTTATATGTTATAAAAACACATTAGGGAATAATTAAATTGTCCAAAGTACACTTTTCAAAGTATTCAAGGCACTGCCTCTCAGCACTCAAAGAGTACAAATGATAGTTCGTCCTTCCGTTACAAACATATACATAAAGTTGACTCTCACTCCTGAATGGATTGTATAGCAATACAATTTGAACTAAGTATATAAGGCAAACTATAAAATTAATGGAACCTTCATAAACCTTAACAACAATTCTAAGAGAACTACAAAAGTACTTGGAAAAATACAGCTATTAAATAATTTTAGGATGATTAAATTAAAAGCTAGCGGTTCGAAATCTAGAGTCTATCGAGAAGAATCGTTAAGAAACTCAGTAGCTTCCATCTTAGCCATCAAATAATGTGAATAGTTTTTTTCGTATAGGTAGGCTACCTAGACTAAAGCTTGAATGTATATCGACTTATACTAGTTCAAAAAATACTAATCAAAATGGAAATTGCTAATAGGATAAAATTTGTTCATGTAATAAATACTTGTATAGAATTTTTCATTTAGTTAACTACGTTAAGGTTAATTTCTTAACTTATTATAAGAAATATTTATTGTTTCCTACCCATTTCTTCATATTTTAAGATAACGAGATAGCTTGCACGTATAACTAAATGTATTATATAACTTAACTTATACATACAATTTCAAAGGAAATATTTTAAAAGAACGTAAATTATAAACAAGAAGCGCCATCTGTTATCGATTAGCGAGTACTAAAGGTCAAACATTGCCAAACTGGGTTGAACGACCGTGTCGTTTATCTCAACAATGTTATTATGACGCATTGATGATTTGTAATATTTTTTTTATTACATATTTATTGGAAATATTTCATTGTAATTAATCTTTAATAACAAGATATGAAAAAGGACGATATGATACACCTGTCATGAATTTTAAAGTTTTGAATATTTTCGTATTTTCATTCTTACTTATTATTATGAGATTGTTTTCTATATGCTGTAATAATAATTGAGTAATGTAGTTTGATTTGATAAAAAAGAAATAACTTTGCATCCCTTATTTTCCCTTATATATTATTTTAGTTTTCGCCCGTGTGATGTGCCCGGAGGGGGTGATGTGACACAGATGTTAAGAATGAAAATTAGCCTATGTCATTTATCCAGGCTCAAGCTAACTTCATAAAAAACTTCATCAAATTCGGTTCAGAGGTTTAGCTGTCAAATCATATATGGACAGACTTACATTCGCATTTATTTATCTTATATACCTATACTTAATATATAGGTACTTAATTTTTTTAATATAACAAATTACATATATATTAACTAATAACAGACACATTTTCAAATGTATAAATATATATATAAATGCTGATACTTTATCATAGATATAATAACTCACTAGAATTCAATTTTTTGTACCGTTTTAAGATTACCTTCTATAATCAATCTTTCATCTCGTAATCGTGATATGATTAATGATAAACAGACGGCTGTATCATTTTTTATTGAACTTTTGAATTGATTGGTTATCACCATAGACAATGAACATACATTCTCACTTATATTATATACTAGCTGTGCCCCGAGTTTTCATCCGCGTATAATTAATAAAAATATAATGAATAAAAATCACGAAGCCTAGAACCTACCTCGATAAAAGGACCATACAACTCAAAAATAATTATTAAATTCGAACCAGTAGTTCCTGAGATTAGCCGGATCAAATTGATTGAATTGATTTTGACTTCATTGACTTTTGTCATACACATTGAACACAAGTTTACAATTTATTCCTTTTTTTATGGCATGGCGGACGAGCAAATATGCCACCTGATGGTAAGTGGTCACAACCGCTCATAGATAATGGTATTGAAAGAAATGTTAACCATCGCTTACATCGCCAATGCGCCATCAACCTTGGGAACTAAGATGTTATGTCCCTTGTGCCTGTAATTACACTGGCTCACTCACCCTTCAAACCGAAACACAACAGTACCAAGTACTGCATTTTGCGGTAGATTAGTACCGACCAAATTCTCCCATAATAAATATTAATAACGAATCGAAAACAGTTAAAATATATCATTAATTCGAATTCGAAATTCGAAAATTTAATAACTTTTGAATCATCAGAATGTTCTAGATATTCTACCGCAAAACAGCAGTACTTTGTATTGCTGTGTTCCGGTGTGAAGGGTGAGTGAGACAGTGTAATTACAGGCACAAGGGACATAACATCTTAGTTCCATAGGTTGGTGGCGCATTGGCAATGTAAGCGATGGTTAACATTTCTTACAATAACATTGTCTATGGGCGTTGGGGACCACTTACCATCAGGTGGCCCAAATACTCGTCCGCCTACCTATACAATAAAAAAAAAAAAAGTATGTTCTAGAAAGGAAAATATTTTAAAATAAACTACGTACCAATTCAACTACAGTTCGTTAATTGATTTTGTTTTAATAAAAATATAATTCTGTTCGCGTGAAACAGATATATCTTATTCGTCGTTTCGTCTAGACCCGCCGGCCTTCGGTTTGTTTCGAACGATATCGCTATCATAGAGAAGTCGGTCAAGGATTTTTGTTGTACGAAATATATTTATTTTAAAACATTTTTTTTGTTTATACATTATAACTAATTTTAAATTTTATCAAAAAAAAAATCTTATGAATTATAAAATTTAGTCAAAAATTTTGTAAAATATTTTCTGTTTCCATTAAACAAAATCACGAATAACAACTGTTACTTTATTATTATTATATTTATTACTTACATTATTCGCATATAATATAATATCCTGGGACATTTTGCACACAAGGCCTAATATTACATTATATTTTTATGATATACTTTTATTTTGTGCAAATGCATACTTATATAGATAATTACACCCAGACTCAGTACAAACAGACATGTTCATGCACACAAATGTGCGTCCTGGGTGAGAATCGAACCCACGACCTGCGGCGCGAAAGGCAGGTTTCTACCAACCACGCCAACCGGCTCGTCAAATACAAAATAATAGTAATACGTAAAACAATGCATAAAAGTAAATAAAATAATACGCGTATATTGTCTGATATAAAGTAAATTCTAAATAAAATATGTGACGAACTGCACAGATTATAACTCTACTTTATATATCTTTTTTTTTTTTGTATAGTAAGGCGGACGAGCATACGGGCCACCTGATGGTAAGTGGTCACCAACGCCCATAGACAATGGCATTGAAAGAAATGTTAACCATCGCTTACATCGCTAATGCGCCACCAACCTTGGGAACTGAGATGTTATGTCCCTTGCGCCTGTAATTACACTGGCTCACTCACCCTTCAAACCGGAACACAGCAATACAAAGTACTGCAATAATAAGAGCATTTATTCCGTTATACCAATAACATATAACGACCTATTTAAAATCTTAAATATTTCCTTTATGATTATTTTAGATATTTCCTACTTCGTGTATCCTTCAAGTACGTCCTTCATTAGTAATATGTCAACACATTTGTCAAGTTTTCACTGAATTAAATAATGCTTCAGGATTCAAATAAATAATAACCAAAATGTTCATTCTTAAACAAAAAAATACTGCATATGAGACAATTAATTATAAATTTAATTGGTCTATTATAATTAATAAATACAATAATAAGTTTTAACGATACAATTAACAAGTCCGTCTTTGTGTTCCAGACAATTTATAATACGGAAAAAATATCGAACAGTGCAAGGAAAACAATACGTTCGGTCAACGAACGATTAGCGTAGCTTTGCACTTTATTATAGAATAGCTGATAAAAAAAAATGACATAATGCGTCACTCTGCGAAAGGATAACGATCAGCGCCATCTGTTGCCGAATTACGGAAGCAAACCAGAAACAAACCATTTCATCAAATTTATTTTTAAATTTGTAAGTTAAATTTCAAATTCTTTTCAAATTTTATTACTCTTTTACATTTAGTATTATAGATAAGATAAACTAATATGATGTAATTTAATTATTCTAAAGTAAATGTTATTAATAGCGCTACTATGCACTAGATGGCGCTGTTCAGTATTATAAGTTGGAACATTACTGTTTAATAAATTATGGAATTTTATATTATAATTATATTAATATAATTAACGATTCTCAAAATTATTTCACTATAATTATTAATATGAATAAAATGTGTCACTATGCTTGTATATTTCGCGTATTTAAGTTAGGTATGTCGATTTATTCATTATTCTTAAGCACCCTACAACTTCAAGGTCAGACGCGCTCTTTACAAAAGGACCCTTCATTGCTTTTGTGAATTTCGCTGTAAGCAGAGTTCACTTGGCTGCTCATCACACCGAAGTGTAAATATTAAAAAATATATATATAATATCTCCCGATTTTTCGGGACAAACTAAAAATATTATAAAAAAAATCTCATTACCAATATTGAGATGCATAAACATATACATTGATACACAAAATTATTTGTAATAAGCATTATACTTCACAAAGTATTCGATATTATAATTGTCAAATCAAGTTGGCCCTTACAGAGTCACAAGTATTCGATTCGTCACTCTACAAAATAATTTAAACGTAAATCTACGTCTGGAATGTCGACACAAAAGCCTTGAAACTCAATTAATATATTATGATCAACAATCTATTATATAACAAATTACTTATATATCAAAGCTTTTATAATAAAAAACAAATCAAAATATTAAATACGAGAAGATGAGACGAGTGTCGCCTCATTCTTGAAAGCGAGTGAAACTGCAAAGCGAATCTACTTATATACATAATATTATATACTAAAAAAACAAATATTCTACCGCAAAACAGCAATACTTTGTATTGTTGTGTTCCGGTTTGGAGGGTGAGTGAGCTAGTCTAAATACAGGCACAAGGGACATAACATCTTAGTTCCCAAGGATAGTTAACATCTCTTACAATGCCAACGTCTATGGGCGTTAGTGATCACTTACCATCAGGTGGCCCATATGCTCGTCTACCTACATATGCTATAGAAACACCTCTTCCGAAACGCGCCTCATCGTTCCGTATGAGTTTTATGTACATATGCTAATTAGTTTTTTCAGTTGTCAGCGTGACAAAAAAGTCTCCTAATTTATTAGTATATATTTCATAATATTAAATTACATTTCGGTGTGAAAGCGGCCTTGTGTGACTGTGATATTACGAAATCAGGAATATCTAGAAATGTCTATTCATTTTATACATTGACTGCGAATTTTAAATCGCTCGTATGTTTTTTGTACCAATTAAACATTAATACGTGTTTTGATTTACAAGGATCTGGTTAAAACCGGTTTTAGAGTGATATTAACCTCGTTGGTGTAGTGGTTAGTTTATGGAGCTTTAGATCTCGGGGTAGTTAGTTCAAATCCCAATTAATTAATCCTTTTTTTAACAAGCGCCCTGGTGATTTTTAAAGGTTCAATTGCTTGGGCTGTTATCATTATTACTCCTAACACAAGATTTACTTAATAGGAGGGGTGAACATAAGTATAATATAAGTAATTCTCAATTTATATGATAGGTAGAAAACTCCGCGTGAAGATTGAGACGTACAGACAAAATTCACCTATAATAATCATATAAATAAATATTTGTCACAAACGAAAATCGAACTCGCGACTCGAAATCAACTACCAGCTCACAGAGGCTTACATTAAATTTATATATTAAGGGAGATTAAAAATAAAAGTTAATATTAAGTTGTATATAAGACAAATAATATATTCAAGTTGACAGTCTGGCTGCACGCCAAGTCAGATTCGTCGCAGATGTTTCGGCATTATTGTGTAACAAACAAACATTTGTGCTCTCTAATTTTCTATATTATTCGTGTTTATGTTGCCGCCGGCGTGATTTCGAATCGATTGCGAAATATGTTTTTATTATATCTTCGTATGAAGTTTGTGTAATTTTAAGCCGCCATTTTGGATTTGTTTTTAAGATGAAATGTCAAATACACGAACATAAAATTCTTTTTTGGTAAGATACTTGCCTTTCACGCCGCAGGTCGTGGGTTCGATTCCCACCCAGGACAGACATTTGTGTGCATGAACATGTTTGTTTGTCCTGAGTCAGTGTATAATTATCTATATAAGTATTTATTTACAAAAGAAAACTAGTATATGTAGTATATCAGTTGTCTGGTTTCCATAGTACAAGCTCTGCTTAGTTTGGGATCAGATGGCCTTGTGTGAATAATGTCCTAGGATATTTATATTATTATTGATGCATTTTTTCTAACATCAATAATCATCATCATATTTAAGCCAATTTACACAAAACATTAATAAATTATACACTAAAAGCTTCCTCGTGAATCGCTCTATCCATTAGTGAAAACCATATGAAAATCCATTCAGTAGTTTACGAGTTTATCGCGGTCATATAGACAGGCGTTACAAATATCTCCTTATTGATTAGTATCTATACTAATATATGAAGCTGAAGAGTTTGTTTGTTTGATCCGGCCAATCTCAGGAACTACAGGTTCGAATTTTAAAAATATTTTTGTGTAGTATAGTCCTTTTATCGAGGAAGTCTCTAGGCTCATTTGTATTCATTCCATTTTAATTAATTATACGCGGGTGAAACCGCACGGCACAGCTAGTAGATAATTAAAATGGCTTTTATAAGTTCACGTAATATTTAATAGTATAAAAAATACGACAAGTACCTAGATAGATATAGCGAGAAGCTGACTCTCCATCGAAAAATCTAATTCATTTTTGTAACTGGCAATAAATACTTAAAAAAAAAAATAATATTTAAAAATCGAAAGCCTTTAAAAACTGTTAATTAAAAAAAAGAATACGAATCATTACGTGGTGTATATTACATTAACAAGTAAATAATGTAATTTTATATGTGTTACGCTTGCATTATGTATTCGTTTAATAAACAAACAATACTTATGTAAACTTAATTATGTAATAACGACGAAGAATGTATTTACATTTGATAAAATAAAAAAGATTTTTTTAAATTAGAATGTATTCTCTTTTTAAATTGATCGTTCTTTTTTTCATCCCATCCCAAATAATACCGTTAAAAGATGTCTCTTTTAATTGTTTGTGTTATACAAGTATATTTTATCTTAATATATTTATCTTAATATCTCAATAAAGTATATTTAATCTATCTATTCGTGAAGGACGAAAGGACGAAAGGACGAAGGACGATGAAGGAAATCATTCTGAAGCTTACATGAGTCGAATGCAATTTAGTGGCTTTGTATTGAAGAATAAGTTCTAAGCTCAAACAGTTATCACTTAGAGCAAAACAGTGAGATTACTATTTATTTTTTTATTCATTGTATAGGAAGGCGGACGAGCATATGGGCCACCTGATGGTTAGTGGTCACCAACGCCCATAGACATTGGCATTGTAAGAAATGTTAACCATCGCTTACATCGCCAATGCGCCACCAACCTTGGGAACTAAGATGTTATGTCCCTTGTGCCTGTAATTACACTGGCTCACTCACCCTTCAAACCGGAACACAGCAATACAATTTTTTTAAATGCTTGTATTTTTTTTATGTAGCCTTAAGTGATTGAAGATCAATCATATAAATATTATTAAAATTTAATAAAATTAAAATAATTTGTGAAAAAATTATGATAGAAGAGCTAAATGGGTCGTAGAAATTTACGCGGCCCCAAAATCCGTTGAACTTGTCCAAGGTCGCTAAGGTCAGATTAGGGCCGGTGAAGTTAGCCCAAAACGTGACCTGTGACCTATTTCCGATTCAAGTTTGGGGTCAACGTCCTCTGATATATATCTTTCGATTCGACAAGTTGCTTGTAAATAGAAAAAGTTTCATCAAAAATGATTTATATTTCTACATAGACTGTTAGATTATTTATATAAGTAGACTGGCTAATGGGACATAGACATTGGTATTGTAAGAAATACTTAAATATAATTAACATTGGGTACTAAGATATCTTTGTACCTTACACTGGCTCACTCAGAAATCTTGCACAAGTATTGCTGTTTGGAAAACCTACCCAGATGGGTAGTGGTAGTGGACTTTATCACATTGTTAGTATTTGTACATAAGTATATAGACTCGATATGTATATAAACGAAGTTAAGTTAGATTATGTAATTTATAGAAGTATAAAAGACTAACGGCCGAATACTGAAACGTCACTTAAATATTAAGTGGAACTTAATTATTTGAGACGTCGTTAAATTCAAATTTCGCATAATAATTTAGGAGATTCTCAGTGTTAAGTAGCGTTTAACTTTGAGGGACGTTACAGTATTCGGCCGTAAGTTCCTAGCTGTTCCTTCTCTGAAGTTCTGAAGCTGAACGCTTGACTCTTTAAAAGTACTTGTAAAAATTTATTGATATATACATTCCTCAATATATAAAACTATTATACTGATAAATATAAAAGTAACGATAGGTTTATATACATCTTAGTACAACGGAGACATTTTATATTGTACGGGTGTTGAAATAGTTTTATTAACAAAAAAAAACCAGTACGAATAGTTCTTGCATTAAGCCCCAAGTCAAAAGGAAATTGCTAGACAGCAATTCAACGGCCACGTGGCACGGGAAAATAGGCCATCTTTTATGGTATTAACAATAAACTATTCTCCTCTCGCTCCCGCCATTGTTTTTTTAATGGGCCCAAGCGGGACGGATATATTTCTCCCCTTGTAACTTGATATCGTCCATTTTCGAGGGACAAGAATTATTGTAGTTTAGAATCATTTCGTAAAGCTGTGAATACTTGAATGTGAATGTCAGGTTTTGTGAAAAGGAGTTTGTCACTCGGAAAAGTTTTTATATATTTGTTTTTTTTTATATATATATTGCTGTTAGGGCGTGGCGAACACGCTATTCAGCTGTGCCCTGTACAATTGTAATTTACGAAATGAATGATTTTGATAATGAAGTGTCTGTTATATCGCTATTATATAATGCATTCCATGCATTTTTACATATATAATAACTATACCCCATACAAGCGATAAATTTTGTATGTATGTTAGTTACTATCTGCCCCTTAGGTTGCAATTTATGTTTACAAGACCTGAGTATGATGTTATATATAATTTTCCTAATTTAAATTGAATCTACTAGTAGTAGTACTTCCTTAAATAAGATATATAATTATCATATGTCTGTATATATTTAATATATATATTAATTATTAGTATAAAAGAAAAACAGAAAATATATAAATTAGTTTGATTTTTAAAAAATGTTATAGAAATCGTAAGGTTTTAAGTATTTTTTTTACCTTATAATAATATAATACGGATATTTGTATGAAGTTACATAGATATCAATCTATTGTGTAACAATAGGACAAACATATATATTAATATAGAACTGAACACAACGCACCGTTTCGTAACTTCAAACATTGTATGATATGAAAACTTCAATGTTATTGAGAAAACGTCTTTATTTATTAATAGATAAGATTCAAAGTGGCTTGCAACACTTATCTTTAATAATAGGAAAACCGAGATATGGGGTCCCTTTTTATCCATATTTTGTTTACAATTGCGGTTTTTTTATGATGACGTAGTTTTTCAGGGAATATTATATATAATAAAACCTTTGATATGATTTCATATGAAATTGATAATTATACATATATTTGTATATGATTTTTATTTAATTTCCTTATTATAGTTTTTTTTTAAATGACATTTGTATCTGTGCCTTTGCCTATGTTCGTTAACTATTCAGCATACTTAATTAAAAGTAATAAAAAAAGAAGCGCCGCCATTAATTGAACTTTTAAAACTACTGTTACGATCAAACATAACAACGGTAATTATTAACGTAAATTTTCGCACGAAACTCATCTCCGCTAATTACGCTTCAATTAAACTAATTTTTTTTTTTTTTTTGTTAATTTTCAAGAAACTTTCGCATTTTACTCGTTTATAAAACTTAACTGTAACATCGCATTACATCACAATCCAGCCGAGTTGTGTAAAACCTACTTGGATCGAACCTTTTTTCATTCCAAATATAAAAAAAAAAACTATTTGCACAACACTGTTCACTACACGTCACAGATGAAAATATTATTTTTTTAAATTTCGAACTTGCGCGCCGAATCTAAGGACCCGCTCACATAGATGTTGCAAGCGGGCCATCGGGGGAACAACTAGGAAATGTACAGGCACCGAGCACACTACCGCATGCTCCCACACATAGGCGCGTTATGCTGACGTGCACGCGCACAGAGGTGCAACGTTTTGACAGGTACATGCGTTTATTTATAGGCCTATTCTATTTTCTTTTTAAAAATTCAAACGTTTTGACAGCTGTCACAGATTAAAAAAAAACAAATACAGTTGATAAAGGCGGCGATGTTTTTGTATAATTTTAATTCGTCCCTCTAATAAGATGAGAAATGTGAGCATGGAAACGACATAGCGGTTCGTAGAGAAAAATGTTACGGCTAAATCACAACAACCGTTATTACATAACAGTACGCGAGAACGAGAGGGGTGTATCTGAGTGGGAGTTCGAGTGAGAGATCCGAGGTTGTGTAACCCAACACAGGGAAAGCTCGTACGTACTTTCTTTGTACATAATCACTAAGGTACTTTGATTCTTTAGAGTGTGGAGACGCGTCAGTGTGCGTGTGTTGCGTACCAAAGGGCGTAAGTGTGCGCGGTGTTTTTCAAAATGGCCTCTCTTTTGAAACATCGGTGAAGCGAATCCGGGCGTTCGGCGAAGGGTTGTAAGTCCAGTTTCGCGTGAGCGCATCGAGAGCCTGGCATCTTTTTGAGAGAGTTCAATGACACGCGGTTTGGCATGTATCTGGGCCTACTTATTTTTTCCACAGCCGTAGGCTGAAGTCCACAAAAGACGATATTTTCACGGAACGGAAACTGGGGCATGCGTAGTGCGGTGTTTTTTTTTTAAATCGATTTTTCCTCGATATAAAAGGATAAACGTTTAAAGTTTTGCGGGAATTCTGCTGCAATAATGAGTTGCTCTAACGAGAATTGACCGAAAATGAGGCCATATAGATAGCAACTTGAAAAAATACAAGTTCGGCTATCCATCGATAGATGGCGCTTTTGACAAAAGTAACTCCAATAAGACTAAGATATGAATATAATAAATATATACTCGAAATACAACATGAGTTAAATTAATTGTAACTGAATAATTAAACAAGTTTTTAATATCAAATGACACGAATTATTCAAGTTTTATAATTGTCAGCGGTTGCCTTGTTTCCCGCCAAAAATAATCAATTAAATACGTATTTCGTTTCGTAGAACTAAAATGTAGGTCAAGTTGTTTTTTTTAATTTTACTAACTATTTATTGAAAAAAATAACTTTTTTTACAAATTACAATTATTAAAGCCTTAAATTTTAATTGAGCTTTGTCTCAAAATAGATGCTTATACTGTAAATTGCTATTGCATCACAGCGGAGGAAGTGAAATAACAGACATAATATTTGTATAGCTATCTCTTCCTGCCGGTATTTTGCCGTCTCTGTCACACGCGTGCGATTCTACGTAAGCGCCATGGAAACGAGTGACGTATGCTTACTCTCTTCTCGCATCCGTAACACTACATATATCTTTCTCGCTCGTGCAAGGCAACGGAGTGCGTTGACCTGTCCTTGTTGCATTTGTGTGCAGCCTTGCGTTACAGTTATACGCAGTTCTTTGTATGTAGTAAACGTGCATCGTAAGGGTCGATTCACACGGCGTTATAATTATGTAGCGACATTTTTATTTTTTAAAGTGTGTTTTGCATAACGAATAAATATAAATCTTAATATAAAGTTATATTGTAAAATAAATAAGGATCCAAACCTGATGATTTTAGATATGTGGTTTTCATTTTACTGCCTTTCAATTTAATCTTACCTGTAAAAGAAAAAAGATTTAATTAAATTATACACATATTATATAAATAACTCCAAAATTGTTACAAAAAGCACTGTTATACATGACCTTCATTTAGGTTTTATGAAACTATTTCATCTTACAAAACCAACGTGACAAAAAAAAAAAACAAAAAACTGAAAATCTTAGTTAGGCTGCAAACAAATGGTACGATCCTTACGCTACGGTTATAAAAAAGTTGCGTCAGAGCCCATAAAAAATGTCTGCTAGGCGTCAACGCGGGTATTACATCACTACGCTCACTCACACAGAGCTAACTGTGTCCGCACGTGCTCGCTGTTCACGTGTCACACACACACGTGAACGAACTAATCTTTTGTGGAATGTTGGCTTCATACCTTAATGAGTACTTTTTAAAAAACGTTCTGAAAAGGAAAACCTCTTTGGTACGCCACCGCTTTGGTGGTTTATTCTGATTGAAATATTTGAAAAGCGAACTAAATTATTGCTGACCTGAAACTTTAAATGTGTAATTATAGCTGTACGAACGGTTATGACTAAGTGCTCAGATGTCTCTATTAATGCAGGCTTAGATGTAGCATCGTTTATATACATTTTAAACAAAGAATATAACTTACGAACTTTTATTTTTTTATTACATTTTAAATATAAGTAATGTAAGCTATAAGTTTGGCATAGATCGTAAATAAATTAAACAAAACGGGCAATATAACTGGCCATTAAAATGGCACAGTTTGCTAATATCGATCTTAGCGAACTCTGCCTAGAAAAGTCTAAAGCCGGGATAGTTCTGCTTTTGCACACTTTACGGACTTCACCCGTAACACATATTTTAAATATAGAACAATTATTTATATATAAGGACTTTTTTGTAGTAGTTGTATTCGTATCATATTAATGTAAGAGTCTGCATTATTTTTTTATTTAAAATTCGAATTATAACATAACTTATGATTTTTTTAAATCAGTGAAAAGTGTTCCAAACTTAAAAGACATGCCCGACTACGACATCGTAGATTAAAAATTGGCATGTTTTGTTTAAATATAATTTAATCCTTTTGTAATTGTTTTGTAAAAATATAGTTTAATCCGGTTTTTATTTATATCTGTTGATAATGAAATTAGCTTTATATTTTTTTCTAAATGTGTGTTTAATAAAATACAGATAAAAAATGTCAGTAGTTTAATATTAAATAAGTTCTAGTAGTTAAATGTTTTTCATCTTAAATGTCGTTAGTTGAAATGTTTGAATCAAATACTGCAATGCGGCTCTTCGTAAGCACAGTCCACAGCATCCCATCTTAAAGATCATCCGAGCTGATTTTAATTTATACTTAAAATTATTATATATAATTAGAATATCCTAAGGAATTGTTCAAGCAATACTACGGAAAAGTAATTATTATACTATATAAGGTTTCTATTTTAATTTTGTCTGTCTGTATATACTATATTGTTTTTTAATGAAAGTGTTACTTAAATCTACGATTTAACAAAACTAGAACTTTTTTTTTCTATTATTTAACTTATTTAATAAATAATGTTTATCATACTGTAAACAATTATATAAATAATAGAAGAGGAAGTTAGTATTCGTTGATGTTCATACAGGATACATAAATATACTTTTATATGATTGTTATATGTACATTTTTTGATTGTTCAAAAGCGTAACAACTCGGTTTATTGCCGGTTCTTCTCCTTAGAATCTATATTACTCGGTGGTATGGTATGGTGGTACCACCCACTCGTCAGATATTCAAAAACAGCAATATTGCGAAAGAGCAGTACTTGGTACTTTTGTGTTCCGGTTTGAAGGGTGACTGAGCCAGTGAGTGAGCCAATATAATTACAGGCACAAAGGACATAACATCTTAGTTCCCAAGGTTGATGGCGCATTGGCGATGTAAGCGATGGTTAACATTTCTTTCAATGCCGTTGTCGATTGTCGTTGGTGACCAATTATCATCAGGTTGCCCATATGCTCACCCACTTATAATCGATTGAAAAGGTGATATCATATTTCAATGACGTATATTTAACCAAAAAAAAAACAATGCTTGTAATATATTACATAGTTAGTATATATATGTAATACATAATACAGTTAGAAATAACATTGTAACAATAAAACTGACCTACGTTAACATATTATGTACAGTGTACACGCTTTCAAATGTAAATAATATATATAAATATATGTATACATATATAAGTAATATCGTACGCGTATGATGTTTATATGAGTCAGAATAGCTTTTGTTTGTATTATATATGCTGCTAATATTATAAATATAAATCGTTTGTTTGTTTGTAAATTGAAAAAATATTTTTACTTAAGGATTTTATTTAAGAAAGGACCTATTTGATTAATAAAGTTGTTTCATATATAAAAATATATAATTATCTTTATGAAAATATTATAAATATATGATTCATTTATGTTTATAATATAAATTATTAAATGCTAAGACCTAAAAGGTACACTAAAAATAACAATACATATTAAGATATAGTTTAATATATAATATCGTAAATTGTTGATAGATTGAGTAATATAAATTCACGAACCAATTAAACTAAGATCAAACTAGATTAAATAATTAAAAATATAAAATAATAATACGAGTTTTATTATAAATCGAACGCACCGTTTGCAATTTTAGACTGTTTACAATCTCGCTAAAATTTCGTATAATTTGACAGCTCTAATTTGACATTTGTTTGACATTTAACAATATCGCAATATTTATTATAATCTAAACATAATAAAAAACCCAGTAATGTTTATAATTAGTACAAGAAATAGTTTATCAAAACACGCTCGCTGAGGATTGTAAAGGCGTACATGAGTAGGTCACCTAAAAATAGGCCATTCAACTCTCTTCCTATTTCAGGATCCACGCGTAATTATTCAGTGCTTTTATATGACGTAGCTAAAACATTAAAATAATAATGTTGCTATATGTAAAAAATATGAACCAAAGTATTTATGAAATAAAAAAAAAAGTTTATTACTTTTTTAATTACGTTGAAACCGTTAAGCAGGGTACTGTTACTAAGTTCATCTCAGTTCAATTATGCGTCACATCTGGATGCTGGGCATCTCGTCAATTGGTCCAGATCTAATGATGGCATTGTGTCAATGTGCTACGAACGAACTTTAAACTATTACAATTTATATATACATAATACATTTAACAAATTTGTACACGTGTTTATATTATATAAAATATATTTAAATTATATTCTTGGATTTTACATAACTCGCATCGTTAACAAAGAAACTATTTTTGATAATAAAATATAAAACTTTTTATTCTAAATACTCATTTATACGTAATGTAACAGATTATAAAAGATAATTTAGCCGTTAATAAAATAAGTAAATAATTAAGTATTATCTAGATTCTAGATCAAGACTTTCATATCGTATCCTCGTCTATTTTCATTTGTTTTTAGTTAGTTTAGGTAAATTGTACTAGATGGCGTTCGCGTCTTCATTCTCAGATTTTGTTGTATTCATTGTTCTTTTTATTTACGTAATTATATTATAATAATATGTTAACATTATTTATGTATATGAAACTTGTTTCAAACCTTTTGTTTACGAAATGAGAATATTTTAAAACAAATTATAAGGGATTTCAAATGATGAAAAGCTTTAGAAAATTGTGAATTAAAAATCTAATGGATTCTTTAAGGGATAAGAAAACAATTCTTGCTTTACTTTGTTTAAATGAAAGAGGGGAAAAGAGGGGATAGGAGGGAGAGACACAAATTAAGATCAAAAATAACTTTTGTAATATAAACATTAATCTATTCGCGATAATGAATTTGCTATTTTCATAACTTGGCGGTATCCGATATTTCTGTTATATAAAATTTCAAAACGAATTTGACAAGACTTGCTATCCTTTTTGAATCGGACGAACATGAAAGAGACAATAATATTATTCAAGTCTGTATAAATAACGATAAAATCTTTATGAACTGTAATCAATAATACGGTTTTAGAAAGTTTTTTTTTTTACTTGCAGTGAAAGTAAATAAATCGCCTGTCGAACTGATGACCGATACTTGTTTGAGATATATTTATTTTAATTGTAATTGTATTAAGATTGATTATTAAATATATAATATTATAAATACGATAGTAGCTGTCTGTCTGTTTCACGACTAAACTACTGTAGCGATTTTGATAAAATTTGCTTGAAAGATTAAACCTCAAGGAAATTAATACGATGTTAATTTTTGTTTATATATTGTATTTATAAAACAATGTTATATAAGAGCTTATTACAAATAAAACATTATATATGTGTTATTACTAGACAATATTCTTGTCACAAAATATACAGGCTACCCTGGTTATAACGGGTATAGGAAAAGTTCTAGTCCTTATAACCTTCAATAAGTTATAAGTTACCCTCCATTTTTTGTACTAGTTAAAAGCGATTTGTAGGTTAGTTTGGTTATTTTTAAATTATATTAGGAAGGCCGACTAGCAAAAGGACTTCCTGATATTAAGTCAGCTACATCCATAGCTGCTGAATAATAAACGACTCCTAGCAATGTTACATCGCAGAAACTATGATATAACTATGATAATCTTTAATGTTAATCTATATAATAATAAATGCGAAAGTCACTTTGTCTTTCTGTTACGCTTTCATAGCTGAACATATGTTTGAAAATATGTATATTCGTTTGAATATTTATTTGTTATTATAAAGTTTTATATTTTAAGATATTATTTGCAAAAACATAATTATATAGGACAAATAAGCTAACATATTTAAACATACAGCCAATTTGTTAACATAAAATGTATTTTTTCAAATACATTACCCTCTTTCGCTGCGTAGTTGATTATTTATTATTTCTTTATCCTCGCGTCTTGTATTACGCAAGCTGAACATCATTGACATTTCGTTTTATATATTATAATAATTGAATGGTTATCCTTTAAAATAATACATAATGAGGGCCATTTATATAAAGCTTCTAAGTAGCTCATATATACTATATGTATGTTGTTATGTTTCGGTGAGTTGTAAGGTGAGTGAGCCAAGGGACGTAACATCTATTAGTACCCAATATTGGTGGCACAATGACGATGTAATAGATGGTTAATATTTTTTATAATCCCAATGTCTATCTCTTTCAGTTACCTTCTAAAAAAAATATTTAGAATTTAAAAATAAATAATGCTTTGATAGTATTTTTCGAAATAACAGGCATCGATTTCAATTAAAAATAATCAATTGTTTAAATTAAAACCGAATATGACTATCAATTATAAATTAGAAATACAAACTCTTTACACAATGCTATACATATATGCATATTATACTCTCTTTGTTTCTATCAATGTTTCTCTTACAAATTCTATTGTTGTACGAAAACCATGATGCTTTAAAAATATCACAATTGTTACATGATTGCTATTTTTGATTAATTCTATCTTTATAAGCTATCTATGAATTACATTATTAATTTTAAAATCCCAAATGACAGTTACTCGATTCTCCAATTAATGTTCATTGTAGCGACCATCTTGTTTATTGTTGTTCTGACTCTGGAGCCTGTTATGAAAGAAAACTTCAAAGTTCTTTTTATTTTTTTTAATTTCTACAATGATGCAAAGGTCAGTCGCTAAACGTCATTAGCGCAATAGTTTACAGCCGATGTAAACGTTGCAAATCTGATATCCCTTTGGGCTATATGGCCCCTTTACGCTTAATTAGGGGGTTAATATCAGTAATACGTTAAAACGGCCTATTATTCTCATTTTTATTGCCTATCAGGAAAGGTATCAGTAATATATGGGCTCATTTAAGTTGTGTGTAAAGGATGACCCTAATTCAAGAACAAGGGGTCAATCAAATAGTTATTTCCGATGGCAACACTTTAAGAGAAATGCCATTAACTGGTCCAAATGTCACATAAGCAATGATAATTGTTTGATTAATGATTTTTCAAGGTCGCAATCCTTAACTCATTAAATATAACGTTAAATATATATATATATATATATAACGTTACTTTGTAAACTGTTATTTAAATATTTGTTCGAAATTAACAATTCATTACGTAGTCGGTTTTGTATGTTGAATGCAAATTTTTAGCGCGCTTTTAACCTAGGCTGGAAACCTATCTGCATAATTAGGCTTTAACTTTAGGCCTAACATTACTAAAACTGGTCAATGTCGTATTTGTAATCGCTGCATTGAGTACAATGATATTTTCTATGTAATATTATACGTATCGTCTTTCTAATCGAATACAAACAAAGAAAATTATTTATTAAAAGTCGCTAATAATAATATGTACTTAATAATTGATTTCATAAATACGAAAATTTTTAAATAAAAGTAACGAAAAAAGGTTTTTTTTTAAAGATCCGTTATCCCCGTGTCAATATTGACTCATGCGAAAATTCACATAGTGTGAAAGCAAGTACTTTTTTCCTTACAATACGATACGACGCGCGTGTGCGTCTCGCTTCGCTGTGTGCGTGTGACCCACTTACGACTGCGCTCGGATGACTTCGGCTGTTTCCGTCGCGAACATATGCCCGCGCCATCTTAGCCTATAACCCGACCACTGTTGAATGAACCCTAGTTTGATATTTTACATTATAACAAAAAGTATCTATACGTTTTGGTTAGTGTTATGTATCACGCATGTTTTGAAACTGTTATCATTTTGTCAATTGTAATTTATCTTGATTTACTTCCTAATATGTCTTCGCTCTCACTAAAAATATCCGCGGCTCGCCTCGACTTTCAAAATAAATGACTTTCGCAATCCTGACTCACGCTTTCGCTTTTACGCTTCCCATCGATCCTGTGTTCGCGCCAAAATTTCGACTTTTACTTCTGTTGTTGCGTTTTTTTTTAAATATACACAATGATAATCAATTTTAATGCCATTAAATTATACTTTTATCAATATACGATTACACATGTAGTTTTTAAATTTTGACCTTCAATATATTATTATTATTATTCTAGTAAAATGTTTATTGTAAAGTTCATTGGACTTTAGCATTTACTCCAAAACATGTAAATAGCGATTTAAATATTAAATAAACAATAATTTTGATGACAATACTTAAAATAATTACTGAAAATGCAAACGGACATTGTAATTGCTGACAGATAACATTATACAACTAGTAATATTAAAATAATAACAATAATACATATAACGTAACTATTTCCATGAGTTACGACTGGCCGAAAATAAACGCACACATGCATATAAATTTCAACTTTCGAACCGGTGAAAGTTGTCGGAATGGCACGTTGAAAAAATACATTTTGACAGCGGAAGTATCGTACAGAATCTTAGGAAACGCGATCCGTTCGAAATTCGAAACTCAATTATCGATATATTTTCTTATTGTAAGCCGTTCAAGAAATAAATGGCTGCAATTATTAAGTTGGGTATACACTTATTGGAAACCTAATGTTTTTTTATCGTTTTTATTTAATGGTCACTTAAATTGGTAATTTAATTTGTGACATTTTGTATAACGGTTACGTGACTTATTAAAAAGTTACACGGCTTTCGAAATTTTTAGTTTTCAGCGATTTTAAATTGTGAATGCTGTGAATTTCTACAAAAACTTTTAAGTAATTTCTAACAATATACAATATTGTCTTAATGTAAACTTTCTCCATTGCGTAAGAAAATATTTAATTATAAGATAAAATTTATTCTTAATTTAAAATTATACTGAAAACGATATCTCGAGTTATTTTAACGGTGTGTAATATAGTAAATTTTGTAATTATTTTTTTATCTACACCGGAAATCAAACCAACTACTAAAGGCAGGTGCTTTAGAAACTATGTTTGACTAATAAATGAGCAAGTTATAAACAAAAACCGTCAGCTGCTTCTTGATGAACATGTGCCCGAAATGAAAATCATTTACTTGATTTGTGAAATTTTAACTCATGATCCAGTTCAATCCGGTTCAATAAATGATTTATTTCCTTGTTTTTCTTGTTATTTCTAGTCCTAATAGAAGGTACCAATTGTTTCTACGCCATTGCGATTGAGCGAGTCAGGCGAGTGTATTTTTTATGATTAATAAAAGTTAAAAAGTCGAGATGGCCTAGTGGTAAGAACGCGTGTATCTGAACCGATGATCCTTGGTTCAAACCGGGCAGACAATTCAAATCCATGTGCCTAATTTGTGTTTATGATTCATCTCGATTAGCGGTGAAGGAAAACATGATGAGGAAACCTACATGTGTCTTATTTCACTGAAATTCGGCCACATGTGCTTTCCACCAACCCGCATTGAGCAGAGCGGTGGAATATTATCCAAACCTTCGCTTCAAAAAGAGGAGAAGATTACTTAGCCCAGCAGTGGGATACATTTAGTGGGATTCTTTACAAATTTCTTGTTTCACAAGATGTGTTTTAAATAAATTACAACGAAGATATATTGGTTACATATGTAAAAAGGGTTAAAGATTAGGAATAATTACAATGAAAACAACATTATAAGACCAGTTAGCGAGCACGCTATCACACCTTCGGTTATCAACTCGTTTATTATCTAACGGTGAAAGTATTCGAATCACCGCTTATACTCGTTTAACACAAACGAAAATACAATGACGAAACACCATCTGCGTAAAAACCCCGAGTGTCGACACGTGATTGAGAATTTGGTATGTCTTCGGTTTGTCATGATGTTGATGTGGGCTTGGTGATGTTTCTTATGTGTGTATTGAGTGAATCTGGTGAAGGTCTCCTGAGGAGAAGGTTCCATCACGCTCTTCAAATGCAGTTTAGTAGATTATTGGCAGATTTCATCAGATACGTGGAGGTTTCCTCACGATGTTTTCTTTCACTGGAGAATTGATGTTTGGATTTTGTGTGGGAGCCACCAAGTATTGTCTTCCTACAGGCACATGGGGTTTAACATCTTAGTTACCAGGATCGGTGGTGGTGGTAATGTAAGGTATAGTTAATATTTCGTACAGTACCATTTCCTATAGGTGGAGGTTAAACTATGAAATGGTCCATAACAGTCTGAATATTTAAAATAAACAAAAATAAGCAAATGCTTGCAAACCTGATCGTAAATTAAAATAAATAATCTCAATCTTAGACAAACGGATATAATAATTAAGTACATAATTGCTTGCATATCATGAATACGTAGATGCATCCATCTTATACTCGATCAATGTATTCTGTAAACATACGGGATTTTGTTCGAAGCGAAAACGCGGATTGCGTTTTCAACACAAATTTCTAATATATGTTTGAGAGATGACTTTTTTCAAACAAGTTTCTATTCGTTTGACCTTTACATTGTTCTCATCGATTTTCACTTCTCAAAGCCATCGAAATTACAAACTTACGTAAGTTACAATTTTATCTGATACTGTGACGGCTGAGTAAAAACTTCTTTGTTAAGTTGTCGCCTCTAGCATATAAATTGGAAATTACATTGAATATGTATTGTTATTGTTGTGTTTTGAGATTTTAAAGATTGACATTTCTGTTTTTTGAAGTGAAAACTTCTTCAGCATCGTTGTGATTTGAACGTTGACGAAACGAAAAAGCGACAGTAAAAAGAGACAGACATATAAATTCATAAGATTTAATGTGGGGGAAAATGAGATAGGAAGCATTATACAGTTGAAGCCAAAATTATTGAAGGTTTCACTTCTACCACGTGTGAATTGCACACATGTTTTTTTATGAAAACGCAATTACTTCATAAGAGAACAAAAAAACTTACTAAGCTCAAATCTAGTTGGAGAATATCTATTTCCCACCGTCAATCACACACAAGTCGTCATTAAAATAATCTATTATATTTGTAATAGAAAGTACCAATAAAAGCAACTGCTATTACTGGTGGTAGAGCTTTGTACAAAGCTCGTTTGTGTGGGTGGTACCTACACTTATCAGATATTCTACCGCAAAACAGCAGTACTTGTTATTGTTGTGTGTTTCTGTTTAAAGGGTGAGTGAGCCAGTGTAATTACAGACACAAGGGACATAACATCTTAGTTCCTAAGGTTGGTGTCGCATTCGCGATGTAGGCGATGGTTTACATTTCTTACAATACCAATGGGTGAGTGAGAGTATGGGTTGGTGACCACATCAGGATCAGGTGGCCCATATGCTCGTCCTCATACCTATTCAACAAAATAAACGTTTTTCGGTCAACTATACGTACGTATGTATGAGATTTTCGCTCATTACAGTCGCGTGACTCCTCCGAAATACGGTGAAGGCCCATCGCGCATTAACCGACTATATCTTGAATAATTACATACTCATAACGTTAAAAAAAACCACAATATTTACACAATTTATAGACAATAGAAAAAAAAATGAATACAAATTGGGATGCACAGTACCTTACATACATATATATATATATATGTTTATAAGAACAAGAAATTCTTGTCAAGTAAATAATGGAAAACAGGTGAAACTCCAAAGTAAAGCTTATATAACAATATTATATACTAAAACCATATAACGCTTTGCATCTTCTAAGGATGTTGCTTTTAACACTAAGCCCGTCTTTTGTACAGCATACATATTGCGCAATTAAGTGTTAAGTTGAACTTGAAATACATAATATACCTTGTATATAAGGTGTTTGATAAATAGTTAGTACGCTATATCATGGCCATACCAACATGGACAAGGGACAGTAAGTTATTCCATGATTTGATTTCGGTTTGGATTTATTTTACATGTAGATAAGTTCATATAGGTAACTCGTAGTGGTGGTACCATCCACTGATCTCACCACCTTTTGTGTTACATGCGATAAGTCACGTTTCCCGTGAGTCTCGTCGAAATATATTTATATATTCCACAAGGCCTCAACATCACGCGAATGAAAAATAAATTACACACAAAATGATTAAAACGTTAAAATTTGCTAGTGTTTTTTTTTATCTATTATAATAATGAACAGTGAAAGTTAAACAAAAAAAAACTATATAAACTTTTTAATAATTTGGTGTGAACTGAGAACATTTTAGTCTAATATTTGCTCACACTTTCCTTATATTAACAATTCCGTCGGTCTCTCCGTTCCATTTTGTTTTTTTAAAGTTCTTTATTTAAAATTTTATAGTCGTACTGCCAGTGCTATCATATAATTATTTCAAAATAAGTATAGTCTTGTTAATTTTCAATAAATTAACATTGGTCACTTGTATTAAGAATACGAGCATTTTATGATAATACATTAAGTATATTGTACTAATGCCGACTTAATTCCATTTCCAAAAAAATATCTCGAAAGATCTTTATTTATTTCCATCGTTCCAGATTAAAAATATATATATTTATATAAAATATGAATATCAATTACTTCAGTAGTTCGTTACTTAGTCCTCACGGAATACGCCTGTGTGTCCAAGGCTTTACACGCAATCGAGTGACATCATGTAAGCTCATACCAAATTTCGAATTTCGATTTCGTCAAATTTTATTCGAATTTGGAACAATCGAACGTTAATCTATTAAAACAATTTTTCTCATCAAAAAATGGAACAATTTAAAATGATGCCTCCAACCATTAATCAACTAAACTTATTAAAAATTAACTTTGAATCTAAATTTATTTGTCAGTAGTAAATAAATGAATAATTGCAAGTTTTTCTCATAGTTGTAACTCGAGGCCTAAACCCAGGTAACCTTCTAAGGTATAGGCCTTAACTATCGAAGGCCGATAGTGCACGCGATACGATGACTCGCGCACATCAATTTGAACTTCGAATAAAGAACATTCGAATTACAAATTTCAAATAATTTGTAAATTTTTTAAAATATAATTTTAGAATTCATTTAATAATTAACAATGCCCTCGGTAAAATTTCATTTTAGTTTACACAGCGTGTTTTTTATATTTATATTTTATACATTTGCCTTTTATTTGTGTCTAGATATATTTTTCGGTTGATAATTTGGTTCGAAAATGTTTAAATTGTAATCATTTTCGCATTACTTTTTAAGCAAATAAAGTTATTATCGGATATTTACACAACCTACATTTGTATTTGGTCACAACTTTCCTTCGTACAATTCTTTTTAATGTAAAACATAATTGTTTATAACATTACAAACTTATTGTCACATAGTATTCGTATTTTATAATTATAATGATTACTTTTGTACTGATTTCTTTTTAAGAAACTACTGAGATTTAAATTACATCGCGAAAACTACTTGTATATATTCGAGCAAACAATTTTAGTGCCTAAATTAGGTTATCATAAAGGCGATTGTAATTTGTAACATAACAGTTGTATGAAATAATTTACCACAATGTAATAACAAAAATGTAGTCACGTCCATTACAAAGCTTTTACACTACTTAGAAGTTTCACTTGATTTGAAAGACAAATAACTTCCATTTAACTTTCCAATTTTATTACACAAATATGTTTACAAGATTGAATCTTAACAATAAACAATGTAAAAAAAAATCAAGGTTAATTTTTTTTTATGCATTTGTTAAACCAAAATCCATTGTAAATAAATTATAATAAATGTACATTAAATATACTTAAATATTTGCTGATACAATGATAATGTAAATAATATACAAAGCATAATTAGAATTCCATTAAATATTTATATATAAATAATAAATGAGTGTAAAACCAACACGCTGTATTCAGAAAGACCCAAAATCAAATTCCCCATCCCAAAATCCATTGTAATTTCAAACGTGGAACTCATAGAACGATTTAAATAAACGACAGAGAAGCAAGGGTCGCACATCCGTACTTCGCATAGATAGACCGGCCTTGCGGGTGCTGTTCAACTTGTGACACACTTTTGACTTGGCTTCAAGCCGTCGCCGTGTGCAATCTAAAAACAACTCTATCACTTTCACCGTAGAGCTATTTTTAGAACAGCGTATCAAAAGAGTGTTTTAATTGAGACGGGCGCAGCGATCCTGTCGCGAATTTCGAAATTTGAATTTCGCGGTTTATACGATTCAGATATAGCGTGGTCTAAGTAAAATATGCAGCTGTGAATTTAAAAATAGAAAGAGATGGATTTCATACATTGTTCTATTACACTTTCATTGTATAAGTATTAAGGACATCTCTCTTTGTCTGTGTTTCTTTTAACAAGACGTTTTAAAAATGACAATCTATATTTTTATTATGATGCCGTTAATTCTAAATTTAAAATTAGTAATAAATTTAATAACGTGCACACGATTATGATATTTATTTTAATGCAGTAAGCTTCATTTTAGCGCAGTTATACCTCGATTGTCATCTATTATTGTGTTGGGCACATGTTCGTCATGAAAGCAAATTTAATAAATATTTGATACAACATTGCTCGATGAATTTATTACACACTACAATATAACTGCACTAAATTAAAAAGAAGCAAAATATTATTCTAGTCTTAAAAAACTATTAGCGACCTTGAAATATTTTTTGGGTTGTTTTCATAAATTGAGTTTTCAAAAGAGTTCTAATTGATTGGGTAATATTTTTTATTGTGTTGTTTGTTTTTTTATTTCATACACTAGTAAAACTGTATCAAAGCGCTGTGAATATATATTCTGTGGTTAATTTTTATCTGTACGTACACAGTACTTGGTTCATGTTTTAGTTACATATTACATTACTGCTTATAAAACTAGTAACAAATGCAACGATATACGGATAAATAAAAAATGATATTTAACGTTATTGTTCTTTTTTTAAAATTGTAAATTCGATTTTTAGGCAGAATGTATTATACCTATTACAGTCGATCATTCGATATTTGAAAATCGTAAATATTATAGACAACGCACTTCCCGTCAACAATACAATTAGTTGACAAAGTGAAATCCGACCTTCCGAGTTACAACAGTTTAAGCAATTTTGCAACAACCCTGGCAAGGTGACTGCTTTTTATATAAACAAAACTGATAACTGTATCCAGGTCAATGAGCTTGTCCTTCGATAATTGAAATTGGAAAGTTTCTAATTGTACTTTTCCTAACATTATTTAGATTAAGAAAAACAAAATCATTCAAATCATTCATTCATTCATATAACCTTTCATACATTAAAAATCAAAAATCTTCTATATTTATGTATACTCTCGCCTCTAACTAATCATACCAGTTTAAAAATGTAGATTCTAATGAAAAAGTATAGTTACTTATTTTAATTATTCGAACTTTAAGTTTCCACTAATTAATCAATGGACGTCATGGTAAAAGGTATCGCTATCGACCATAAACATTAACATACATTGTTATAAAATAACCCATTACTTACATTTTCAATGTCAATATTGGGATTTATGTTATCATGTCTGTGCCTAAATCTGTAAAACCTATCTGTCAAACTATATAAAAAAAATATACTACCAAATATTTTAACACCTTCATATTGTCTATTAAGGCTCTGTAATACAATCGTATTCGAAGTTCAAACCGAATGTCATAAAACCAAGGTAAGTTCTAGAACATATCAGACCTAACCCATTCCCTATACTATTTGACTATAAAATGACCGATGACGTCACGTTACAAAACGCACCAACACGCATGCGAATGCGCGTGCGCCGAACGTATGCTTGATAGTTATATGTGCTGCGTTTGTTATAGAATAGTACTTGTGCGAGTTCATGAAATATAAATCCTTAACAGTTAATATACTGGTCGTCAGTTAATTGTAATAATATTATGCATTAAATATTTGATATTGATTTTAAAAAAACCTTGAAAATGATTATAATATGGATTATATTGACACATTTAAATAAAATATATATTATTTTTATTGCATACTTAGGCGGACGAGCATATGAGCCACCCGATGGTAAGTGGTCACCAACGCCCATAGACATTGGCATTGTAAGAGATGTTAACCATCGCTTACATCGCCAATGCGTCACCATCCTTGGAAACTAAGATGTTAGGGGACACCTTGTGCCTGTAATTACACTGGCTCACTCACCCTTCAAACCGGAATACAACAGTACCAAGTACTGCTGTTTTGCACCAAGTGAATTATATCGAAATATCGATATATCCAAATAATTTTCTGTACAATTAAGCAAGTCGAATAAATTATGTCAATTAAAATCAATTTATTATAAATTCTTTAATTGACTAGGCGAGTTATAGTGACAGTTCAAACGCAGCACCACTCACACAGTGTAGGCAAGTATTATCATATCAGTCACTAGTACCTGAGCGCATGTTACACGCATGCGCATACATAAATATGTGTACTGCGATTGATTTTAAAGATACTTGAACGGTAATAAGGGTATTGTCAGTAAATTGAGTAATGCTTCGGTCAAATGTTAAAGCGTGGTCTAAGCTTTGAGTCAAATGGCATGTATGGTCTACGAAAGACGATAACAATATGACAATTTAAAAAAACGATCAGATATAAGACTAATAAATTGAGAGTTCCATATTTGAATTTATTTGACGTTCTTTTTAGGGTCAAGTCTAATATTCATATCTTTATTTTAAATTTAGAATATCTTTAAATTATACTTATCCTAATTGAGTACTTAAATTATTTTTTTGGTTTTATATGCCAATAAATCGGTTCATTATAATTAAAAGACCATTTAAAAATGGAATGAACAAAATGGCTGCCGCAAAACAGATGTCAATAAACCGCGAAGGTAAAGTACCAAGACGAGTCGCACGCATACGCCGGCTATATGGGTCTTGGCCAGGCAACTTTTTCTCGCTAGTACTAAACTAACGCTGGCCTGTCACATGTTTATACGATCCTGGTACTTTTAGTGCACGTACGTATGTTTCATTTTGATTGGTTGAATTGAAAACCAAACAATATTAAAACAATTAATTATCCTAAATACATAATAACTATTATCTAACTTATAAATAGTAATGTTTCGCCCGAATAGTTGAAATTCGATCCTAAATCTTTATCGAAATTTGAACACATAAGTTTCGAACATTAGTTCTACTCTAATTTCAATTGTTTTTATTGTTAGCAACACTAAAGCTTGACAAACAGAAGAAATAGGTCCCAAAGATTTTTGCCTTTGCCTTTCTATAGAAAAAAATGGCTTTGGAGCTTCGTAATTTATTCGAGTATGTCCTCAAATATCAAGACATTATTAAAAGTATTTATATTATAATATTAATCTATGCAGTTAGAAAAACTTATTTTATTTATCAAATAGACAAATCAGGGTGCAGTTTTCTGTTAAATCAATAAATCATGTTGTATTAACGTAATTTTTATACAACAAGCTTAGTCACAACAGGTAAAACAAACTCCATTTCTAATAGTTAATGAACAAACTAACTTTATTGAGAACTATTTTCCTTATCGACTACTTTTAAATTCTGCTTAATCGTTAAACCTATGTTATCCTAGTAGAGAAAGTAATTTGGAGACCGAAATAATGCGGTTTTGTGGTTGCTGAGTTTTAAAAAAAGAATTAAAATGGAACACACTTTTTTTTTATTTTATAATAAAAAAACTAAAAATTGACCTGTCACATATCTCTGCGATCCTGGTAACTTTGTATAATTCACAAAGACTCATCCATTTTCTTATTCATAAAAACTGAAAAGCTAGCTGAATTCAGAAATTATTTAATTTACATCGACAAATTTGACTTTTATTTGCTGATTAATTTAATTATTTCAGTTGCTTCGCAAACAAATATTGCTTAGTAAGTAAGTGTCGTATTACAATCGATCGACATTTTGACAAATTCTAAAATACACTATTAAAATAAATTATCATGAAAAATATTTCTTCATATAACAGTCCGCGGAATAAATTACGTGTTACGAAGTAGTTTTTAGGTTATGTGATATATATGTTAAAATGTCTACTCATAAAATTATATTTACTGATTAGGTAAACTGGAATAAATTCTAGTTATTCTTGTGCCCTATATGACTATATAGTGTGCAATTTTTTACACTTCTAAGAAAGTTAAAATAAAGCAAACTAACTAGTAAGTCAGGTAAAAACTACTTATAATATTTCGTCTAATAGATTATTGCGTAAATAGGATTATAATAATTAAAAATAAATAATAGCAACATTTGATTATCATGTCAAAGGTTTTCTGATAGGATTTAATTTAAAAAAAAATGTATAAATATTTTGTATAAAATAGATAGCATCGTCATCACAAATAAGTTTATATTTGACAAGAGGCAAAGACCACAAATACTAGTCCAATTTCGAGTCGACACGAACAAAACGCTTAATATCAAACTGGTTGCGTTCAGTTATTCCACCTTATTACGTTACGCAAGAGAACGTGTTTTAAAAAAAGAAACCAGACTTAACAGTGCTTTCATGAAACATGCAAAATGGCCGCCGAAATTGTCCTTTACAAAATTATGAATCGCTTTTGAATATGTGAGAAAGTGCGTAAATGTCAATTGGAAATAATTACGAGTATTATCTCTGCTTTGTTATTGCTAAGTATTAAAAAAAGTAATGAAATTATCATTTTCCCATTCTTTTTTTAAAGTTTTAATAATTTCTAATTTATAACCTTATTTTATTGGGCATTTTTTCCTATGTTTTTTAATTAATGAAATAAGCTTCAAATTATAATCGTTTTCTTATCTATTTCATTTATTATTAATATATTTGTTGCACTTTATGTGTGAATATAGCTGTGTTTGAAATGTAAGCGAGTTTTATTACATAATCATAAGATAGAGCTAACGACGAGGCGGTAACAGTTACCGAATTTTAATTGGCAACTTTCTTTGGGCATGCAGCTTTCATTGCGTAACTGTAAAATGAGAAACAATTATCTACGTATTAATATACCGGAAAGGAAGTGTTTTGGGCGAACTTTCTAGAAACGATATTTTTTTTTATGTGAGATCGCTCACGCAATTTATAAGTTCTGATATTTAATTTTATTATCTCACATAAAAAAGAAAGGCGTTGCGAAAATGATAATAGTTAATAGCAGTTGTACGTTGAGTATTATTTCAATTTTTATATAACTACATATTTGAGAACGAGATTTTTTTACGATTTAAAAAATCGATTTGACATTTTTGGCTGTATGATTTAGATCACGCGACATTTTTGTAAATGACAAAAAAAATCTAAAATTCCCACTTCGTCGCATGGATGGGAACTGACCCGTGATTAAGTGGAAATTACCTTTAATGCTCCCACCTGATGTGTGTGGCTGTTGACTTTGCTGCACATTGCTCGCCTCCAACTTGGTGCTCACTGAGTTCCACATATCGAACATGTTCAACATCATTGGCCCTCCACGGACCGACACGATCACAATAACATATACATAACACTCATATAATCACACAGTACATAACTCGTATCCATTATATATTTTAACACTGAAAATACGCAAGTCTCAAAATCGTTCGTCCGGCGTAAAAAAACTTAAGGCTACAGCACTGATCCCCGGTTTTTTGTATCATCAGATAATATTGCGTTTTTTTTTTATCACTATTTGTTTTATAATTAATTTATAAATACTTTCTATATATAAACTTCTCAAATGGTCAACTAATGTAAATACGCTATAATTTCTTATTTATTCTACGAATTTATTCGGATTTAAATATCAGTCTAAAATTTTCGTTCGTAAGGTTGGGTTATACGTTTGGGAAGTTACGATCGGACTAGCTAATTATTTGTGATTATTATATAATAGATAAAAACTATTATTTTGTGATTAAATATTGCGTATAAATTTTTAATAAAACTGTGATTATTTTAAACGTGGTTTCAAATATTGTCGAGGTGCGGTTTCATATAAAAAAGTTTGCTTGATCCCGGTATAGTGATGGCGTATCGTTTTTTCCTCTTCATAGTTTGTAATCATCGATTTGGCACTGGCCACTTCAGTACGGTCCGGGTTTAGTGCACATGATATTAAAAAAAAAAGAATGTGACAGATGACACGGCGCGAAACAAAATTAGAATTGATTTAGACGTTATTGCGTTTAATATATATTTTTTGTAGGTTTTTTAGCCGCGTTCTCGGATGCACTGAAGTGCAGTTGCAAAGGGGGTTTTCAGCTTCAGTCGGGGGAGGGGGGGTCGGAAGCGTTGCTAGGTACTGCGCATGCCTGAAATCGATCCCGCGTGGCCAGTGAGGTGTTGGGAACTAAAACACTCAACTTGCATCGCTATGTGTATGGCGCTCCCCCACAGACTAAATTGGAAATGGCTTCGAAAATATTTTAGAAGAGTCATTTTTTTAACTTTACACAAATTTTACTTATTGTGCTACAGATTTTTGTCTATAAACTACAATTTAATAAACTGTATTTATTGAAACAAAGAGTAATCTGTAAATTTCTTAGACAAAAAAAATGATGAATCTATCACAGTTTGTTCAGAAACCAATTTATTTATAAACAGATTTACCAACCGCTATATCGCGCTTAATATACCTAAAACATTTATTAGAAAATTAATATAATCCACAGAGAACATTACAAGAGAAATGCCATTTCTAAAATTTCCGTACTCTATGGTATGCCGCATGGAAACGAGTCTATAGTCTATGGTTAGCGATATATATAGGCGTCAGTCCCCTATTATGTCATTTACTTTGATGTTTCTCCCGGGTACATTATACTTCTTACGTTCTATGTAACTGTAGGTGTTTTTGTACCTTTTGTTCACTTGATTATTGAACCTCGTTGTTTATCTATTGTCTTATTAATAAAATGTACGTTTAAATTTAGAACGTTCTTTATAGACTATAGACTTGGCGTTTGGATTTTGTTCGATATTTAAATTATTGTGAAATCATTTAGATTTAGAACGTTCTTTATAGACTAAAGACTGAGCGTTTGGATGTTGTTCCATATTTAAATTACTCTGGAATTATTTAGATTTTCGATATGAGTGTCTTAATATGTTTTGCTTATTTAATTAAATCAATATTTATTTAAACTAAAACAAGTGAAGAAACTTAAAATGATTTAAAATTGATTTCAATACATAATAAATTATTTAGAACAGTATTTATCGTACATAATATATATATTCGTATATATATAGATGTATAACTACACCTTTTTTTTAATAAAAATATGTGCTAATGTAATAATATAAACAGCCAAAGTTAAATGAAACTTATCGATCTGTTAACAGTGATGTAATCTCCGTAACCTTTGACATACAACATATTCATGACGCATTACTGAAATTAAAATTTCATATGAAAATATATATTTTCATTATAATGATGGAACTGCAGTTATCCGAAGCCGATATCACTTTAAAAAAAATGGTAAAAAAATATAGGACGAAATTAAAAAAAAAAATGATTCAAGGTCACTAACGATAAGAACTAAATGTACACAAAATTAATGTGCCTAAGCTGTTCTATGTATAAGTACATAAGAAGGACATATATATCGATAACTTTAAAATATTCTACTCGATTTTTTTGTATATAATATACCTTTATTGACTTTGACATTTACTATGTATGTATGTATGTTGTATGTATATATACATTGTAAATAATATAAAGTTATTATTATTAAAAATAAACATTATACAACTAAAATCAAAACTAAGATGTACAATTCGCCAAAACATATCAACATTCAGCTGGTGCGTACGCGCAGGCGACATTACGCAACGCGTTACGACACACACACATACAAAGGTCCACATACAAACGATTTTTGATTTAGTGCAAGTCAAAAGCGATGACGTATCTATGATTGTGATTCTATGATGAGTGTCACTTTAGAAATTGCTTATTTTTAAAATTAGAACGCTGATATTGATTTAAGTGTTTTTTTTTATATTGTATAGGTAGGCGGACGAGCATATGGACCACCTGATGGTGAGTGGTCACCAACGCTCATAGACATTTTCATTGTAAGAGATGTTAACCAACGCTTACATCGCCAATGCGCCACCAACCTTCGGAACTAAGATGTTATGTCCCTTGTGCCTGTAATTACACTGGCTCACTCACCCTTCAAATCGGAACACAGCAATACAAAGTACTGCTACTTTGCGGTAGAATATCTGATGAGTGGGTGGTACCTAGACATGACAAGAGTTTGCACAAAACTCTACCACCAAGTAAAAGAATTAAACTAATTCAAAAAACTTCTATGTAATACAACAGATAATCAGAACGAAATAAAATAATGTAATATAGCGCCATCTATGAGTTGACGAACTATATTCCATCACATTACATCGTTTGAAAACATGTTGGCAATCAAGCATTATTATAAGCTTTAAATTAAGAATAAATATAATAATGGAAAAACTAATTCGAATTAATTAAAGTTACTTTGCTTAATAATTATTATTACAAGAAAATGAAATAAATTAATGATTCCTTAGCTTGATTTTAAAATGACTTGTCGTATCTGTGGTGGAATGTCTTATGCATCATTACTTAAGCCTTCATTTATTAAAAAAAATAAACTGTCAGATAATTAAATTTCAAGCGCTTGAGAAAATCTCGCAAAACTCTTTCATCGCTTGACCACTCATTTGTGCAACAGGATATTTCTAAAACTGATAACATTTAATTGCATCTTTAATAACATAGTTATTGGTATGTATGTATACACAGTTGCATCATACATTTTATTTTTTATATCCGAATATCCTAATCTAAAGGTTGTCAAGTAGAAATTGGTAGTAGACGACGTGACCGTATTTCATACTCGTACTTATATTTGTAAAGATCAATAATCTCGGGAAAGTGACTATATTGTGTATTATTTGGATATAATATGTTGATTTTGCAATTCGGGGATTCCCGTTAGTTTGAATGGATTCCATTTTCTGATGCAAACAGATCTTACCAACGTTTACTGGTTGACGGAGGATGCTGGAGAGCTAAGAAGTAGATATACACATAACATTCTATGAGAATTAAATACATTATGGAGGTTTTTTATGAGTAATTAACGCCCAATAGATAAACTTAATTGCCTTAATCATTTTGTTCATAATTAATCTCGAGCTCAACAGTGTAGAAAAAACTTTAGAAAAAACTTTAGAATTAGCTTAGACACATTTACCAACGATAACCAGGTGCCCACGTTTGCCCAGCAGTGGGAACGATAGAGACAACCGAAACCTTTATATACAAAAAACAAAAACTTCCAAACGCCACAGCGTATAACTTACGCCATATTTTTCGAGTGAAAGTTACAACTGCCAAAATCAGTTGTGAAAGTGGCCGAGTGAGATTGATGCTGTAATTATTATTACACATTATAAAACATGCGCTAAAAGCAAAAGCCGGATACGAGATACATAGGACTTTTCCTTTGGCATTTTCGGAATTTACTTTTTTTTATAATTTAAACGCCTATCATTCCATTATTTGACATTTCCGCCATCTTGTTTGGATGTGACTTGTAATTTTTTTTATTATATCTATAGAAATGTGTGCTATTATATAAAACAATAGGAATATGTTTATATTTTATCGTTTAAATACGTGAACGAATCAATTTTGACCTTTCATACCTTATTTACTTAAGAAATAATCCACAGATGATAAATAGTGTTGTAATTTAAAAAAAAACTTTCTCTCGTCATCAATTAAGGCTTTAGTATATGGATATAATTATATTAAATGCTTACGTTTGTAATTATTATAATGAATTAATACGAATATAATAATACGTTAGAATATAATTGTATATTAATGATGTAACTATATAGAATATTTAATTGACGTATTTTTAAGACATTTTGATTTGATTAAGATTTTTAATAAACAACACTCCGTCCTTTTATAAGGACCAAGAGAATGTGATATCACGTGTGTATATATGGTCATTAAATTTGTTACAAATCTTATCTCATACGTGATAGTTCCTAAATCAAAATACAACTTTGGTTTTTCTTTTTAAGTTTTCTGTTTACAACGCGTATGCTGAAGCTCATACAGCCTATTTTCAATACTGATTGATTTATCAATTGTTTTTATTTAGATTTTGTTTAATATAATTTAACTAATTTCATAAGCCATATAATTTATTCGTGTTTTTACGACTTTAATTGGAAACTTTTTAAACTTTTTGACATTTAAGATATTATTGAAAACTTTTTTTAATGATTTTTGACAATCAAAGGTCGTAATAAAATGATATTTGTGTATTATACTTACTTTTAAAGTTAGATTGAAAGATGTAAAGAGTTCAACTAATACAAAATCATTGATAATAGCTGTGTTCAAGTACGTTCGCTTAGCGTTTTAGTACTTAGGCTAAGTACTTAAAATACGAGTTTTAGGTTAGCGTGCGGCGAGGACGGAGGCGGTAAGAACGAATGGTATTGAATGGAAGTGAATGAAAAAGCTGAATGATTAAGTTTTTATTACCGATTTAAGGTAATGATTTACACCTTTGGCTTAAAGTTGTATTTTATTTTCATTAATTAGTATATCATTCAAAAATATTTGCGATCGTGTTTGCGTATCTCTATTTCATATTATGTTCTCCTGGTTGTTAATTACCTATTATAACGGCTGCCGTTGTTTTATAAAATGTGATGGTGGGTGCAGATCTAATTGAAATATATTTCAATAGAATCACAACCAACGTTATGAAATATTTTTCATATGGATTATTTTTTTATTTATTTTAAATAAACCTAAATAGCTCAAGGTCGCGTTAATTTAGAAAAAAAATTATAAGTATATAAAATTTCGAAGTAGACATTTTTTTTTGTTATTGTGTCGTGTTGATATATTAGATAATAACACACCAATCTAATCCCTTTAAATCGACCTAGAAACGAAACAAACATAATTATAAACGATAAGAAATTATCTCAAAAACAAATAGTTGAAAAAATGCCCTTCAGTCCCGAAAGAGAAAAATAAATATTTCCCAAGAGTTTCCTAACGTCGGACCTCTCTTTCTAACGCAAGGTCGTGTGTTCTAGCTTTCTCACTCGCACAATATGCAATACATCTCTGCAACTAGAGACCTTGATAATTGCAAGTTTCGTGATAGATAATAATTTGTATACGGGTAATTATACAGGCCTTTGCAATTAAAAAAAAATAGCACTAAACGTTCATTGATTTTTTTTTGCCAAAATCGAATAACATTTAGCCAAAAAAAATTTCAAATAATTACGAAATATATATAAATTATTATACGACGGACGAACAATCTTAATATTATTACTCACATCCAAAACAATTTGTTACAATCCATTAACACAAAAAAGTTCGTATGCACATGCAGAAACTCCTTGGTGTCAAATTAAAAATATAACTCGTCAGATTGCGTATGAAAATTCGGGTACGAAATTTGAAAGTTTCGGCGCGAATGCGGCCGCGCGCGCGCCTTCTGCAACACTAACTGAATTTTGTAAGCGCAAGCGATACGTACAAGGCGGTGTGAAGGTACCACAGGCTAATTCTAAGTTCTGGACAGTTTTTCGAACGAATTCTTTTTTTAAATTTATACAAATATGACATTTTAATTATTTTATAATTGAATGTCATTGATAATCAATTCTCAATATTCTATAATAATAGTAATACAAAGTTACATATTTACACTAATCGAATTTTCCAAATTTTTATTCACAGAGTAAGCAAATTATAAAAACAAAAATATAAAATGTAAACAGAAGAATTCTTTAACTGCAATATTACATACAGAATAGAAGATTCACTAAAAATAAAAAAAATAAAAATTTAAAGTCAAAATATGTTTCTTTTTTTAATTTTCATGAATAAAAAAAAATTAGACGAAGTAGGTACAGGACATGCCAAAAAAAAAAGTCATTCCGGTAAAAATTATCAATATTCACCGGTAATGACCGATGAAGTATGAAAATGACAATCCACGCACAAAATGAATTTTTTAAACCCTTCACTGGTTTTTTTCGCATGTTAACCCTCATTCGGTGGACCCTTTACAAAAATGACAAGCAAAGTCCATTGAGCAGGAACCGGGTGGACCGGTCAAGGGTTGGAGGTTAAAATAGGGGGTCAGGATACATACATATTCCTGTTACAAATAACAATGTATAATTAGATAAGTTGTTGTGTGAGAACACAGCATCCGTAAATCGTAAGATCCATTCTTAAAATGATCATATCATAATATGAATTTGTCAAAGAATTTAACATCACTTATATAAATCATTAATAAGATACATATTCTTTTCTACTATGGTAAGTAATACACTAGCCATTGTATTTTGTCTCTTTAATGATTTTCGACAAAATTTAAATTAAATTGTTACCAAATAAATAAATAAAAAAACAAAAGCTATACCAATTCTGTTCATTGTCACAATTCAAATTAAAAAAGTCACCGCGCGCTATACTTGACACAAGTAAAAACTTTTTACATTAGAAATGTCAACCTGAATTCTCTCGCTTACTCATAGAGTTCGAAAAATTAAAAAAAAAACACCATTCAGTCTATTACAACATGGCAGAGACAAAACACAGTTCACACGCGGTTTTAATACGCGCGAAAGAATTACACTTAATCAAGACGTCAGTTAAATACATTTATCGTTTACGAAGCGTCTAGATAACAAGTCTAGGGCTAGATGAAGTTAATTTCAGAATTGTCGAAGCCATTTTGAACACTTTCGTCTAAATCAATTTAGACAATATGTCAATTGTTGATCACGTGACCAATATATGTGTTATATTAGGTGTTATCTTTGTGCAAATGTTGTTTGAGAAAATTGAAAAAAAAAAGTGAAAAAATGCACACAATTGTACATAATAAAATATGTACTGCGTAGTTGGATGGCCACTGTGACAGAAATCAATAGGAAACCATTATGTCATGTTGGCGGTACTAAATAATACGGGTAGCCAGTTCAACCAATGCCGCATAGGATCCTTGATACTAGAGGCATTGTCAGATACTGACGTAGTCATTTAAGCTCAGTTTTTTTCCACCAATACTTTAAGCTCCATTTATATAGAACAAGAGAGAAGTGAAGTTCGTAAGGTCATTTAAGATCAGTTCTCCTACCAATAATTAGGCTATATTTATATAGAGTAAGAGAGACTAAGAGTAACAGCCTGTGAATGTCCCACTGCTGGGCTGAGGCCTCCGATCGTTTTTTTAGGAGAAGGTTTGGAGCGTATTACACCACGCACCAATGTTGATTGGTGGAATACACATGTTGCAGAATTTCGATGACATTTGTAACATGCAGCTTTATTCACGATGTTTTCCTTCACCGTCAAGCACGAAATGAATTATAAACACAAACTTTTTATATATATGACAAAAATTTTGTATATAATATTGCAATGTCAGCTTTCTGATGTCTAATCGACAAGCCGACTTGGTCCAACACTTAGTAGCCGAAGTTCGATTACATAATAGAAATAGGGATGATAGTATATCCGTCCCGTTGATCTAGTGGCTACATGTCAGGCAACAGGCCCGGTATTTTTGGGTTCAAATCCCAGGTCGGGCCAATAAAATGTTATTGAGATCTGTCGAAAATTCTCAATAGCAGCCCGGAGTCTGGAAGTTGGAAGAGTACACTCCCGTGCCTCGGAAATCACGTTAAGCCGTTGGTCCTGCGCCTGAACTCTTATCATGAGAGCTAGGGAATAGAGAGTGCACCTGTGTTTGCACACACTTGTGTACTATAATATCTCCTGCGCACTTGGCTAATCTCGCTGACCGCTGTGACCGAAATCGTTCTGGAGGTCTTCTTCTTCTTAAAGTGCCATCTTCTTTCGAAGGTCGGCGATCATTCAGGCAACTCGTATCTTTATTTTTTTTTTATTCCATAGGAAGGCGGACGAGCATATGGGCCACCTGATGGTAAGTGGTCACCAACGCCCATAGACATTGGCATTGTAAGAGATGTTAACCATCGCTTACATCGCCAATGCGCCACCAACCTTGGGAACTAAGATGTTATGTCCCTTGTGCCTGTAATTACACTGGCTCACTCACCCTTCAAACCGGAACACAACAGTACCAAGTACTGTTGTTTTGCGGTAGAATATCTGTTGAGTGGGTGGTACCTACCCAGACGAGCCTGCACTAAGCTCTACCACCAAGTAAATTATTCTGGAGATCTATTATTATATATCTTTCAGGTAGTATAACTGTATCCCAAAAATGATCAACATATCCCTCATGGCTTATTTACGCGAAGACAGTTTATACACGACGATCACGATAACCTAGTTACGAATGATAACAGTGATAGCATATCAATCTCATATCTCGGTCAATGAACGATAAGAACGAATGAGCCGTAATAAAAATATATTTGGCGGCGTATTTGTATATATATGTATGTATTATACTCATCAGATATTCTACCGCAAAACAGCAGTATTTGTTATTGTTGTGTTTCGGTTTGAAGGGTGAGTGAGCCAGTGTAATTACAGGCACAAGGGACATAACATCTTGGTTGCCAAGGTGGATGGCGCAATGCGCAATATCTTACAATGCCAATGTCTATGGGCATTGGTGACAACTTACCATCAGGTGGCCCATATGCTCGTCCGCCTTCCCATGCAATAATATGTATATATATATATAAACACACGACTACATGCCTTTGGCTATATAGACACATAAGCCGTAACACTGTTTATATAAAATTATATGTAAAATTATCATTTGATATCGTTATGTATAAGATAAATACCACTGATCACGAAATAAAATAAAATAAGAGGTACAGTAAACAGTAACAGCCTGTGAATGTCCCACTGCTGGGCTAAGGCCTCTTCTCCTCTTTTAAGAAGAAGGATTGGAGCGAGATGAATTATAATCACAAATTAGTGGTACTTGCCCGGGTTTGAACCCACGATCATCGATTCAGATTCACGCGTTCTTATCAACGAGTAACAAGTTAAATATATAATAAATTTATCTTAAATATTTACAAATAACTCATATATAATGTACCTTTAAAAAACGTAGCTCGGATTGAAGAAGTCATCAGCTGCGCTTCTGATCTCTTTGTCAAATAATCTTCATATTGGAGTATGAGAATGACGCTATGGAGTGCCTTTTGTTTCTCTTTTGTGTTTTCAATTCTTATTTTTTTTGTCTATATCAATTATTGTCTGTAATGTCGGTTTATGGGAGATAGTTTAACGTGACAACGTCATAACATATAGATGCGGCGCAAGCGTACAATCAGCGTAAAGGGACAATGAGCGTAACGGGACAATGAGTCATCCTTTTTTCCTGCATGCAGCCATCGTTAAAATAAAGATAGTTCTTTCAATGATATCTACATTATGGAAAGTAAAAAATTTATTTCTTAAATCGATTAATTAATGTTAGCTTTGTCGAGTGACTAAAAAAAACAAAACCTATGCCTCATCAGTAGACATTTAAAATAAATAACTAAAAAAAAACGATCGGGATGGTTGGCCTTCTAAATCTATATAAAAAATATATATATTTATATACTAAGATATTATAAAATATATTCGGTGTCGAAATTGCCAATCAAATTGTGATACATAATATATTTTAGGTAAGGTAAATGCCAAAAAATCATTATTTACATAGCTTTGTCAGCGAAATATATCAATATTTGTTTTTTTTCATTTCTTGCAATATTATAGAGTATATTCAGTAATTATTATACAGGCTGTTTCACATCATATATAACGATAATATCTTGAACGATTTTAGTCACAGAATCTCGAGACTGACAGCACAGAATATATTTCAATGAACATGTGTGTGCTCTGTAAGTGCACTCTTTTCCCTGACTCCCATAATCTACCGGAAAACGCGAAAGACTTCAAGTACTGAACTGCTTTACGTGCTATTTGTGGTACGACAATGTAAACAATCTTGGCTGCTGAGAACTTCTCTATAGAAATTCCCAATCGCTTCTTATTGGTTATCCGGGGATCCAGTCCAGGTCACGGTAGCATGCGCAAGCGATCCCATGGCGCTCCCCTTAAGACGGGAAGGGTACAGTGGTGGTTTCAGTTGGTAGGAGTCCGACATAACCCTCCATCAAAGATATGGAGGGTATCCATGATGGATGGAAAAAAGGGGGATCCAGCTTAGGACCTTAGTTACTGCAGCCTTACCAACTCGCCAATCCATAAACGAAGCAGTCAATCAATGATGGAAACAGCTACATAGCACGCAATAGCATTATATTTTACTGATAGCCATCATTTATAATTTAAAAACAGATAGCCAGCATGATGAAAGGTCATAAGAGCCAAGCCAGCCAGCAAGAGGTGCTATAACATATTAACTACCCCTAGCGTCATCATTGCACCAACCCTGACCACGAATATGCCAAGTCCCTTATGTTTTTATTATGTGAACGGTACCTTAACGGATTTGCACAAAGCCCTATCAACAAAACAACATTGTTGTTGCTTATATCAACATTGTTTAACAACTATAGTTAAATTGTATTTCTAGAACACGCTGTATAGTTAATTATTTGTTACACAATGTAATTAGACACGGCTGACGGGTTGCTAAGCGAGTTTACATAATTCCACATACTATGATACGACGCTGGTTTTACATATATATGTATATATGTTACACTATCAATGCCTCCAAACTTCGCTCGTGTAAAATAATATACATAAAATGTGTATATATACAGACAAACATTGTTTTTATTATATATATAGAGGCATACAAATGGGCCCGTGGTGGTAAGTGTTGTTTGTTTGTGTGATCACTCACCAACTAAACTGGACACGAGACAGAATAAAAAATGGCTGCCGGCTTTAAGCATGTCTGGAATAAATGAGGTTAAATTGCTTAAAACCAACATGATCGTCGTAGAAGTGGTAGCAGAAGAAGACCTAAAGGGGAAAAGTGTGAGGGAGGAACTCAAAGACAGGTCCAGATCATACAGACGTCTGTATGATTGGATAATGATGATAGCTGACTGTGTACTCAATTGATTACATCAAAGTAGTTGTTTACCGTTCTATGGTCTTCATCACCATCGATCAGGTCTCGTCATCATAGTCAAGCAATATACAAATATGAGATATAGAAACATACTTTTCGCAGAATCCAAGAAAGCGTTCAAAATGTCTCAGTTTATTTTTTTTATTGTATAGGAAGGCGGACGAGCATATGGGCCACCTGATGGTAAGTGGTCACCAACGCCCATAGACAATGGCATTGTAAGAAATGTTAACCATCGCTTACATCACCAATGCGCCACCAACATTGGGAACTAAGATGTTATGTCCCATATGCCTGTGATTACACTGGCTCACTCACCCTTCAAACCGGAACACAACAATACAAAGTACTGCTGTTTTGCGGCAGAATATCTGATGAGCGGGTGGTACCTACCCAGACGAGCACAAAGCTCTACCACCAAGTAAATTAGTCAGTGGCTAAATTTAAAAAAATATATCTAAAGGAACGCTTGTGTGCTAAAGGTTATTATACAATTAATGAATTTATGGACGATAGCACACCTTGGGAATGAGACGATCGCCGCATGGCTATTTCTTTTTGTTTTGTTTTTTGTAAAAGACAAAAAAAACAACCCGCTGAGTTTCTTTCGCCGGTTCTTCTCAGGGCTGTCAGGGAGACCGGTACCGTGGTAGTTCCTAGTTTGACTATCAATAATCAAGTGTAATATGTATGTACTTCCATTTTGATTTTCTTATAGTATTTTTTTGTATGTGTGCGTGCGTATGTGTGTTTGTAAGCTAATAATTAATATCTTACAATCCTACAATTTGTGTTATTTTATATAAAAAATCCATGCAAATTAAATATTCTAACTACAAAGTGTGTAATGCTTACTTACGGTGTTAGACGCCACTTCCATACCTTTTATTCACTGATTTCATTTCAAACTTACCTGTAACAAATATTAATAGCAATTAAATTATATTAATTACCTTCATATAAAAAAATAACGACAAATAAAAGTACAATAGTATTAAAAGTAATTAAAGAAAACCCTTAAATAATAGAAAAACCAGTATTCCAGTTGGAGAGAAAATATCGTTTCCTTTTGTGTCAAATACGTTACATAAGAACGTTGCATCCAACCGACCTTGAAATTTTACTTTCATCGCACTGAAAGAAAGTTTCAACTATTTTTTTCTACATACCCACATTATTTTTAATAACAGACTAAATAAATAATATATGTAAATATATAAGGCAGTTGAAATCAGCAACATTTAACAATAGCCATATTGATTCTATTAATAAGACACATTAAGAAAATAAATAATAATTAACACATGTTTGTATAATACATGTTCAAAATATTATAGTTTAAATTATACAAATATAAACATATACAAAATGAACAGCTTTATAGTAAATTCGTATAGCAGGTTCTTATAGAATCTAAGCTAACGGAACCTATCCCGGATTCGCTCGCACACATTAAAGGCAGGTCATTATCTCACAGTGTACGACATCAGCTGAGCGCTAAGTGTGTCAGTAGCGGTCGTGCAACGGTACAGAGCGAAAAAACACACCTCCGCTATTCGATAACAGATGGCGTTGTTTTACCGTAATGTGGGGAAAAAGTAACTTTATTTTTATCGAAACGGACTTTTGTTGTGATTGTATAATTGAATGTGATGTGTAGGCATACATTCCAGCATTCGATTAGAGAGAATATAGGTCACACGATAAGAACACTTCAGTATAGACAACTTTATTATTGATTTATGTTTTATCTATAATAAATTGTTTACGACGAATGTTCGGCTACAATAACAATGATTATTTTATTAATAGAATTATATTATTAGTGGGAACTTATACCGCTAGATGGCAATAGTTTATTTAATCTTTAATGTAATGAGTTATGCAGTTTGTTTTAAAGAGGTTCTTATCGAAGAACGGTTAAAACTGGTTCTTATATGTGTCAAGTTATTTACGCTTCCAGCTAAGAGATGGCGCTTTCACATACATGTTTATAGGTAACTGCAATTGCATAAACGGTTATTTATTTTACATGCACAATAAAAAGTATACAAAGTATATAAAGCAAATATGGACACATAAATTATAAATACAACTAAATTAAATTAAATAGTCTTCTAAAACGGTCAATGTTTTATAAATTAAACAATTATTCTTTAAAAAATAGTTTCAATAATTTTTATCGTCGCACTTTATTTGATTTTTTATTTACGTATTTATTAGATCACCAACAAAGTACATGGAAGTATATAGTTGACAGATTAAAAGACAAAAAGTGATATAGTCCCCGTCAATAAATATTGCACATCGACCTTTGAAGAGAGACGACTGATGATGAATCGACTAATTTCGGCACGGTAGGGCGCTATCTCTGTCACACAAAACACTAACTGTCCGGTATCTATTAGGAGTTGTAAAACAATTATGAGTTCTATGTAATTGAACAAAGTACTACAATTTTTTATATAAAAGCCGTCTCTAGGTTAAACAAACACTGGTGATAATTGCATGAACAATAAGACAAGATATAACATATTGATGGTACTATAAAAAAGTATACACCTTAAATATAAATCTATACTAATATATAAAGCTGAAGAGTTTGTTTGTTAGATCCGGCTAATCTCAGGAACTACTGGTTCGAATTTAAAAAATATTTTTGTGTTGTATATAGTCCTATTATCCAGGAAGGCTCTGTGCTGATTTTTATTCTTTATATCTCATTAATAATACGCGGATAAAACCGCGGGGCACAGCTAGTTTAAATATAAAACAGTAACTCTCCAACTATAATAAACATACAAAGTGTGAGCATAATTGTTTTATAAGCGTTTTCAGCGCTTGTATTAATAACCCGACATTTATAGGGCAATGAGAGTTATTGATCGTGAAGCGCTAACAGCTATATAAAGCACTATCTATTTGTATTATTTAATACATAATATTAACTTGCTTTTAGTATGTGCAAATGAAGTAAATGAACACATTTGAATCTTTTAATTATTATTTAATTACACGAAATTGTATAATATATACAGGGTTATTTTTAACGACCCAGCAACCTCGCAGGACTAGATAGCTAACATCATAAGCAACAAATTTTGTTCTACGACTTTTGTACGGTATATATATACCAACTAGCCTAGCCTAGCCTAGTCCGTCCCGTTTTCGTACGGGTAAAGTTCAAAGAAAAATATAAAGTAACCTCTTTAATATTTTAATTAAATTGACAACAATTTCATAAAAGTTTATTTTGGATAGAATTTGCGTAAAATCTGTAAGGGCTCCGACGCGAAAAGAGTAATAATGCTAAATTTATAATAAAATGGAGCTTTAGTTACAGTGACACGGCAGTGAATTGAACGGTATAACATTCATAAACAGCGCCATCTATTGGTGAATTTCAACAAAGACGACGAAGTACTGTAAAAGAAATTTATTTGAAGACAGCACGCTGTGAAGTTTTAAAGCATTATTTTATTTAGTAAAGATTACGCTTAGCGTGACATTTTTCAGCCTTACTTCATTATATTTGTCATTACCTTACATCGCGTGCCGATGGACATTCGCGGGACATGTAACGCGCGTGACAACGTGACGGACATATCGTAAGGGGATGAAATTCGTGAACTAAAATGTGTATAATAATACTAGCGTTTTGCTCGCGGTTTCACTAGCTTAGTTCCCGTTTATGTGGGAATACGGTGACAAAATGTAGCCTATGTTACTCGATGATAATGTAGCTTTCCATTGGTGAAAAAAAATTTAAAATCGGTTTAGTGGTTTTGGCGTGAAAGCGTAACAAACAAACAAACTCACATTCGCGTTTATATTATAGTTCGGATTATCCGAATGAGTTGGTGAACCTATTCCGTATATGGACTGTTAACTTTGCAGAAAATATATTTGTGATCAAATAAACGCGCAAACTAAGCTATTAAGCCGAGATGGCCCAGTGATAAGAACGCGTGAATCTTAACCGATGATCGTGGGTTCAAACCGGGCTAGCACCACTGAATTTCATGTGCTTAATTTGTGATTATAATTCATCTTGGAGCAGTGGTGGAATAAGCTCCAAAACCATCTCCTCAAAAAATGAGAAGAGACCTTAGCCCAGCAGTGGGACATTGCTGTTACTGTATACGCGCAAACATTTATTATCTATTCTCTCATTCTTATAATCCTATGGGATTACAATCTGATACTACAAAAGATAGACAAAGCGTAAGACTGAAGGCTTTACGTGCTTTCTGAGATTGTAAGCATTGCTAAGTGCAATTATTCTTACAGATTATTATTTGACGTAAAAATACAAAACTTTTTAATCGACCTTATCCAGTATTGAACCAAAGACCTTACAATACTCAGCCTTATTGACTAGATATTGAGGCAGATCAAGCAGAGAGTAAATATACTCCATCATACTCAAATATATGCCTACTATACAATCTTCCCAACTTCAAAGGCCCTCTCCATCTCTCGAGGTTCTTAAGAATCAGCGACTTTTTAATTTTTTTACTTTGCACGTTCTGACCTAACCGTCCCTGCTTCATACATAAAACATTTATATCTTAATTATAACTCTATTTGTTTAGGCCACGTGCAGTTATAAAACTTCCAAATAGGAAGATTTTTTTTCGTCATTGGTGAAAACTGTATGAAAATCGACTTTATTAGTTTATCGCGTTCACACAGACAGATGCAGCATGAGGATTTTGTTTTATATTTATAATAAGCAGTGATGACCTTATTTACAAGCTTTTATTTAACTTCATTTCTATTAGTATGTCTGGGTCAAACTGAATATTAAGCCAGTTCCACACAATCGATTGAGCTGAAATTTTCATACGTTTTTAGCTGGTAACATTATAATTTAAGATATTTTCATTCGTTTAAATTCGTTTAATCATTCGTGCAATTCAAACGTGGTAGAAGTGAAACCTTCAAAAAATTTTGGCTCCAACAGTATAATGCTTCCTATCTCATTTTCTCCCACGTTAAATCTTATGAATGTTTGTGTCTGTCTCTTTTCACTGTCGCTTTTTACTTTCAAATCACAACGATGTTAAAGAAGTTTTCACTTCAAAAAAATTAATATTAAATATGTTTGTATAATTGTGAGCGACCAATTTTTAGGTATTGACTGTTTTTTGGAGAGTCATGTCCGACTTCAAGGTTTTCAGGAAGCCTGTAAAGTTAGAATAAACTCCGATATACAATGGTTTCCATTTACATTTTCAACAAGTAAAAACAAATTGAAATTATTTTTTTAAAAACGCTATTTTTAGTCTGTACATATATTTAAACTAATTATTATTTATTATCTATACACATTGCTTTACTAATGACATAAATTTAATTTTTCCTATTTTATATTAAAAATTAAAAACGTCAATTTTCGATGTTAACGTCAATATATGTAAGCGTTTGCTGTCCGCCATTTTGTTTTTAAGTAAAACAATGTTATGTTTTGTATAAACAATATATTCTATGATTATGATTTACTTTATTTGTCGTTAAAAGAAATGAAATGTAATATTAATTTTCAGTTTAAAAAAATACTTACAGAATAATTGTATTAATTTGGTCACATTTTATTAAATTTTAAATAATCCATAATCTTATATTCAATTGTTATTTTTTATAAATTGTAATAATATATATTTTTTTATTTTTATTAATATTTATATCAATCTGCTATGTAATGATTTTGATCTAGTTAATTGTGAAGACTTGATTGGTTTATTTCTCTGTAATGTGATAATTTTTTGTATGTATTTTATAACTGTTTGTCTTCCTTAAAATAAATAAATAAATAAACAATTTATATGTATATTTTTATTTTTTCATAGTGTCTTTTAAAGTTCTAGCTAGTTTATCGGTAGAATCTACAATTCAAACCGGTCGTAAGGTAGTTTCGAAATGCTTATAAGAGGTATCTGATATAAATATCTTGATTTGTTTGTAATAAAGATGGAACTACAATTTTATGCATTATTATTATATTGCATTTTAAGGGTTATGAAAAACTAACCGCACAGACAAAGGGGATAAAAATCGCGCAAACCTCTTTGTTATAATCTTTTTCTATAATTATATACTAAAGTAAAATTACATGATATATTTGGTGTAGTATCACTTTTTTAATCCTATTTATTTATTTCTAATATGGTAACCATTAGTCTATACTCTATATAATAATGTCAATAAACGCAAATGTAATGTTTCATAAATACAAAAAAAAAACGATAATAATATAACACATATTGTTAAAATGTCTATGTCATATACATCTACTTCATTTAAAATCAGTACATGACGAACCAGCTATTAAAAATACATGTTAAATGATTACCCTTTTCTGTACAGTCAGGTAAATCAACACGTATAATATGTATATATATGCAATCTGACGTAATAAAGGCGATACCCCCTCACCCTCTGTCACACCCCCACTCTGAATTATTGATAGACGCCGCTGTATATATAAATATAGATATATATATATAATATGTATTTATTTACATGTAATTAACTTTTAAATCGATTTTAATGATAATAATGTTGTTGTATGACGTTATATGTTATATGTTTTGGAAAAGTTTGGCGCGGTATATATGTTTTTAATAAATATATTTCATATACATATATAGCCTTATTTTTATGATAATAATTGTTATTAAGGGTCTTAGCTAAATTTGATAACGATCTTTAGGTTTTTTTACATGTTATCAATGAATAATATTAATAAAAGAATTAGAACAATAACAACTTGTTATACTATGAAGCAATTACTTAATAAATAGTTTTTTTTTAACAATTGAATTGTATCAAGTTACCCGTCATTGGTTATTATTTAAGTATAAATATGACTAAATCATAAACTTAAATAAAAATCAAATCGTTGATACTAAAAATAAAACGAAGCAATTCGTGAAGGCCCTTCAATAAATCCTAGTGAACTAAAATAAACGAAATTACCTGACGCAGTAGTGGTGGCCACAGTCGTTATCGATAGGGTCGTGGATGTCGATGTTTCAGTCGTTGTGTTCGTAGCATTCGTCATCTCAACAATGCGATCGACCGCTATTCTATTCCCTGGCAGGATACCCGTGCTCTCAGCTGGCGGGGTCTCATCAACGATTTCAGTCTCTTCGATCTGGGGACTTGGCGTCGTTTGGCTCAAATCATTGGCGACGATAACGTTGACAGTTGTCAATGATTCCATTTCCGAATTCTCAGCCTGTACTTGTGAATTGTCGATATAAACGGCTGCGGATCTCGCCCCTAGTGTTTCCATGACGCTCTCCGCGAGGGACCGAGTCGATAACTCGTCCATATCGATATCCTGCTTAATATCGATGATTATCTGGTGACGTTTTCCGCTACCGGACGGGTTCTGTACTTGGTGGACGCTCACCTGGGCCTCCGTGCCGGGCTGGGACATGTGGTGCTGGATGACGTGCGTCAGCTGCCCCTCGAGGGTATTGTCCCGATTGCCCGCCATTTTGTAAGTCGATACAATATTATCGATGTTACGCACAACACTTACATTCGAAGCTAGAAGCGATCAGACTTATAAATCAGTCGGGGATATTATTGCGCGTACTATTCTAAAGTAATATCGAGTACTCTTATCTAATGAACACAGTTATCACACTCTCGAACACTCCGACGGTCACCATACTTTGTTGTCACTGCACTGCAGCGCGCAGATGCATCGTAAGTGGGTCAGGGGTCAACATCCTAAATTTTTTTTTAATATAGATTCTTTGTGCGTGGCTTTCGATTTTAATAATGGCAGTGATGGTTGTATAGAGGCACCGTGTGTCACATTGTTGGCATTTTCCAGCTGTGGCGACTGTAGGGCGCGCGCGTAGTGTTTTGTTTGGCGTGTGGGCGCACTAGGGACACATTGACACAGTGTCCTATATTTTAGGAACGCGGTCCGCGGACGCGGCCGTCGGTCGTAGCCACTGTGAGGCCTACGAGGCGTAGCGCTACGACGCGCAGCGTAGTACCAACGTAGAACACTTCCGTGAATTGATCCTTTGATACATCTTATGATTTTTTTTTATGGAAGCAATTTGTGAATGATAAAAATGGAATTTCAGTACTATGACATAGCTTTACAAATCAATTATATACCTTTCACTTAATTAATATTAATTTTACTCATCATAAACTTGATACCACATAACACGATATTATAATCCGATTAACTTGTGTAAGAAAACATTCAAGTTTGGAAAACGCGAACGATTAATAATAATACTAATTAATTTATATGTTCAGTCAGGTAGAATCCAACCTATCTCACGATTTATCCCTACAAGAACCGCTCGTGTACACCCTTTCGGTTCGGCGACACGTGCCCACGCATGCGCAGAAGATAATCACAGGTCTCTATCTAACGCCCATTCCTCTCACTCCCTCCTTCGATCGTTCGGGAATGACGAAAAACATATAATCGAATTTATGTCGGTTCCCGGGGCCTGGCGTGGGTACGGTCAGAAGAAAAAGTTTTTTTATGACACTAATCGATGTGGTTTTAAAGTTTCTTGTTGTCTATTAAGACTGTATCGAACTTGTTAACAAAGTCCACCAGCGTTTTAACACTTCTGAGACCGATACACTCTTATATATAACAATATGTATTAAATGCTTATATACTTTATCAACACTTATTTTTCATCAATTAAATTTGTTTGTCTTAAAATACAACTACTGTGCTCATATTTTTTCAGCTATTATCAAAAATTTTTATCTATATAAAAACTTCATAATAATATTATTCACACAAGGCCATGTGATACAGACAGACATCCACCCCCTGCGTTGCGAAAGGCGGGTATCTACCAACGACGCCAACCGGCTCGTCAAAAACATTACAATAAATGTCCAACAGCTAGGCCTCTTCTCAATTTAGGAGACAATTCAATCGCGCCGCAAAGATACGGATTTTAATACGTCTTTCAGCAAAGGACGGTATAATTCATGAAATTGTCTCAAATATATGGTTGATAAAGATCATCTATAATGGAGTCTTACTGACACCCCATAAAACAATAGTTATATTACAAAAAAAAAACTAGTATATGTAGTATATCAGTTGTCTGGTTTCATAGTACAAGCTCTGCTTAGTTTGGGATCAGATTGCCGTGTGTGAATAACGTCCGAGGATATTTATTTATTACGTATTACTGATATTTATGAAGTCAAATATACTTGTAAAACTAATATTCTTTTTTAAATTGTATATGTATGTTATGGGCCACCTGATGGTAAGTGGTCACCAACGCCCATAGACATTGGCAGTGTAAGAAATTTTAACCATCGCTTATATCGCCAATGCGCCACCAACCTTGGGAACTAAGATATTAAGTCACTTATGCCTGTAATTAAACTGGCTCACTCACCCTTTAAACCAGAACACAACAATACAGAGTACTGCTGAGTGGGTGGTATCTACCCAGACGAGCTTGCACAAAGCCCTACCACCGAGTTGTTCACAGACTAAAAAAATATTTCATGACATTTATTTGTATTATTTTGATAGGAATTCTAACAATATATTTTTATGTAATACATTTGATTCTTGTATATACCAAGAATCTAATCGTAACATATAAAATACATAACATAGTACTATATATTAGTTAAAATAAAAATTATATTTATTTGTTTTGCTTTTAACGGTACTTTGTGACATAATTAGCTATTTTGAAATCGCGCGGTATCTTTATATAGATGTTAATTTTGAGATAACCATCTATCGATTTTGTTGTCAATCTATTTCTATCTAATTTATTTCACGACTGGTGTCTGGCGTCTCCCGGTCTGGTCACCAGGTATTCAATCAAGCATCAATTATTTGTAATGGTGTACTCCAGTTTAGGCCTTGTAGAAGTGAGGAGCAATCCACTGCTATACTCCTGTCTCAAAACCAAATGTTTCTACCACCACCACATTACGGGTCCCACCTTCAGCCTATCGATCTACCTGATTGGAGAGCTTGGGTTCTGTTTTTTTAAACTGTGATATCTCCTGGACACATGCCAATAGCTATCGAACCGTACTCGAGCAAACCCTTATGAGCCCATTGTCCCATCAGTCTAATAATTCCGCAAGATTTTGACGTGACAACGTCTAATAAATCGATGAATGCTGGCTGCATGCACGAAAAAGGATGACTCATTGTCCCGTTACGCTGATTGTACGCTTGCGCCGCATCTATCTGTTATGACGTTGTCACGATAAACTATCGAAATTCAAAAAATTCTAAATGTCCGTAAACCGACTTTACAGACAACCATTTTTTCGCTAGCACCAGTTCTTACCTGGATATAATTTCAGATCCTTCAAAGATACTCTAAGCTACTCTAAATAGCCAGAGCACTTATGAAGAGTGAGATCATGTAATAAAAACCCATAAACCTTTTCTGGGTTGAAATGAAATTCGAATCCTGTTCATTAATCGTATAAGCTAACCACTAAGCTATAATACCCACACAAATTTGAAAACAAAAGCTTGTATTCAATTGTTTTGCTGACACTACTTTATTCGTATTACGTAACATTATGATCTAACAGTCCAAAACAAGGAAACCTGCGGTAAACACAGCCATTTCATTTACGCTCATTAATTCATATATATTTTAGTTGTATTATTATTGTATGACTTAAAACTCTTTTTTTTTATATAAAGAGGGGGCAAACGAGCACGAGGCTCACCTGATGGAAAGTGACTACCACCGCCCATGGACATCTGCAACATCCGAGGACTTGCAGGTGCGTTGCCGGCCTTTGAGGAAAGAGTACGCTCTCTTCTTGAAGGTTTTCATGTCGTATCGGTTCGGAAAAGTCGCCGGCGAAAGCTGGTTCCACAGAGTGATTGTACGAGGCAGGAAATGCCTTAGAAAACGGGCTGTTGTGGACTTCCAGACATCGAGGTGGTGAGGAACTCTTGTTAATCCGTTTTATATAATACTTACTAGCTAATACCAATGGGTTTTAATAGCGTGCAACGGAATGACTGCACAATGTGACAGAATTTTAACAGCTAAAACAAACTAAAACAAAGAATATCGATTGAGTGTTAATTATTTTATAATATAGGAAAATTTGTTATTTAATTTTATATTTATTTTCGTTACTAAAAGCACGTAATTAATATGTTTATGAGGCAAATGTATTTCTTTATTTTACTGATTAAAGGAGTTCTTAATGTTGTCTATTTAATTTTTTTCATATTGCTAATATAATCTTAATTTTTTGTTAGTAATCCAAAAGAAAATATAAATCATGAATAGGTGAATTCGAAGCTGTTCAGGGCCTTAAGTCTAAGGTCTTGAAGGGACTTCTTGACTTATTCAAGAAAATCTACAAGTACGCTTCTACAAATTTTCAGCATAAAAATTTGCTTATAGATTTTGAATAACTTTCTTAATTTTGCCGTAGTTACTTATCAATAATACAAAGCTAACATAAGTTATGATGTAGTTAACTTGTGTTTGTAACGATAAATTAATTCTGAACTTGAAATTATTTCATCTTTATTGCACTACGTAAGCTATTAATAAACTTGTTACTTATGAATCAAATCCAAACTGCAAAAGCTCGGCGCATTTTTTTTGTGTAGCTAGTCGAAGTCGGAACACAATAGTACAAAGCACTGCTGTTTCGCGGTTGAATATCTGACGAGTGGGTGGTACCTACCCAGACGAGCTTGTACAAAGCCCTACCACCAAGTAGGTAAAACTAATAGAACCTTTACGGTTTAATGAACTCTTCTTCAAGTTAAGTTCCGATGAAGTAGCAATTAACCAACCGGAAACTTGTATTTAGGAATACATATATAACTAATTCCTTTATGATAGTAATTAAAACAACAAAAAATAGTAGGTAATACTTCAGAAATATACTTTTATATATGAAATAATACAATACAATAATATTAGAGTAAGTTTTAAAGAGTAGCGGCTGAATGCAGATATTCGTAAAGCATGCAACAGAATAAACGTTGTCTATGCCTGTAGCTGTGACACAGCACCGCTATGCGGAGCTCCTCAAGGCCGCGCCATTTTGTACAATTTTCTAATGCGAACACACTTTGACATATTTTTTTAATGTTTCTATGAGTACAAAATCATTTGTGTAAGAGTTTTTTCAATTATCATAAATGTATGTTCTTTATATGAAAAACTTTTATTATACTGTTATAAAGTAGAAAATTTAATTTTAAGGAATCCGAATATTTTTAAGCAAATATCATTCAGTTTGATATACTACTAATTTTTTTACAGACACAATAATTACTTTAGGAATTACTTATTACTTACTTATTACTTTCTTATTAAATTTGTCTTTAGGTAATAAATTAATTTAGGTAATAAAAAAAACATCATTGAAAAAACTAACACTTTTGTTGAATAATAATATTACGATTGGTGAATTTATATTGCGTGTTGTAAAATTCTCATGTCTTTTACAGTAACAATATAATACTAAAAATCAGCACCAATCGAGCGTGCCTAAACGAAACGTGCAGCCATCTATTAACCGATAGCGGTACTAAATTGCGAATTTAAAAGTAAAAACAATCGTGGTGACGTGCGCCAGCTAACGGTTAATAGCCGAACCGCGTTCATTGAACCGCCGAAACATTGCGCAATTCACCGTCATTACGGTATTTTTCAAACTGACATTGACAGGTTGGATGCGACGCGAATTTAAAAAAAAAACTGTATTTTTTAAATGGGTCACGCTTTGTATGCGTTCGTACGTGTTAACAGTTAGGTATTATAGGTTATAGGCTAAGTGCTTACAGCTTAGGCCTTTGAACAAGGTCATCTAAGTTTATTATAATAATAAGCGATTTTTATTCGTTACAACAATCATATGCAATAAATGATAGCTATTTATTGGTAATAAACAATTTAATATTTCTACAATCATTTAAGGAACCGTTAAAATAGTGAAACAACTTTCTCAAAAGTACATTTCATAAAATAGCTGTAAATATATAATATTCTACAAACATAACGGAATAATGTGCGTGCTTTTAAAAAGTTGTCTCTGGTCAGACCGGTCGGGGTGAACGAACTTTTTCGTTGATTCAACAACGGACATTCATAATAATCGTAATAAAATCAAACATTTATTAATAGATGTTAAAATTTCGCTAATAATACATCACTCAATATTTACGTTCAAGCGTTTCAATTATAGTTTTTTTTTTACATTGCCATCAATGCGGGTGGTATAAAAATAAAAAATCTATACATTTTAGCTTCGGCGCATGCGTAACACAGCAATAACAAATGTTATTTACTTGTATTATTTACATTGCGTACTCAAATATGCATATAAATTAATAATAAATATTTTGTAGGGCTTTGTGCGAGCTCGTCTGGGTAGGTACCATCTATTTATCAGAAATTGCACCTACCGCTAAACAGCCTACTTGGTATTGTTGTGTTCCGGTTTAAGGGCGAGTAAGCCAATGTAACTACAGGCACAAGGGACCTGACCAGTTCCCAAGGTTGGTGGAGCATTGGCGATGTAAGCGATGGTTAACATATCTTACACTGCCAATGCCTTTGGGCGTTGGTGTTAACACTTACCATAAGATAGCCTATAGCCTCCTCCACCTACCAAGGAAATAAAAAAAAAATGGCATATATATATGGCAGAATTTCATCCCACACATGCAGGTTTTCTCACGGCGTTTTCCTCGACACGCACGAGATGAATTATAGAACGTTAATAAGGTCCCTTTAACATCCAACTTCCATTTAAGCCCTTTTGCTTCAAAACATAATGAAATCATACTTGAATTAAAAATCAACGTATAATTATTCTACCCTGTTTCATAATTTACATAAGTTTGTATATAACGCATGCCTAGAGACCGTGCTTTATTATCTATTTACGCCATATTACATTTGTTTACATCGACCGTCATAGAGCCTTCTCCAAGTAAATATTTTATTAAAAAGCTAGAGAGTTTGTCCGTTTGAAGTTATTATGTAATCTGGTAATTGAGAAGTGTTATATACTGAGTTCTTTAAATAACATAATTAAAGTAAATTAATGCAACCGTGTGCTAGTAAATAATATAAATTTAACGCGAGAACAACAGAGGCGTAGCCATTATATACGTATGTATTATCGTTGAAGGTAGTACAGTTTTTCTATGTTATTTTGAGAAATGTTTACCTTAGAAAGGAACCTTACCTTACCTTTATTTCAAGATTGATTACAACAATTGTAATTTTTGTAATAAGTCTTTGTTGAGCTCGAAGTTTGTATATATTTTTTAATCTGTTTTATAACCCATTATTTAAGGATTTTTTTAAACCTTTAATATCTGTCATATTCGTACATTTGATTCGTAAGTAAGCTGATAGTTGCTTTTACACTTCGTTCATAATTCTACTACCCGTATGAAAAACGGTTATTTTTTTTTAACTCAGTGTACCTAAAATGACTGTCAATAACTTATACATATTTACATTTTTTTAATATAAAAACATTTTCAACATAATTATTCGTCAGTCACGCAATATGTTTGTATTTTGTCAACAGTGAATTGGTTAATTCTAGCTTTTTTTTTCTCTATGGCGTGTATTTTCGGCCATTATTCTTGTGATATTTCTTGTAATGTCAAATGCGTCTAGACTCTTATCAGACTCTTTTAAATTTTCGATGCAATTGATACTGTTTTAGGTCAACAAACTTTTTTTCAATTAACTTTATAATATTTCTTTGGCTGCTTTACGATTATTTATTCTTTTAATGTATGTATATGTGATGATATATATGTTAAGAATGGCTATTAAATACATTATGTAATATTTATTTCTATAAACCTTATTTATAGTTCTATGCCTTTACCATTGATTTGTTTTATAAAAAAAAAGTTATATATATTTTCGTCTTCATAATAACGCTCTGTTTTAGTGTTTATTTATTTATTTATTTATTTATTTATTGTTTCATTTGGCAATCCAACAGTGATACAATATCTTATAAAATTTAACAATATAATGCAAATTTCGATAAAACTTTTTGATATGGTAAATATTTAAATTTCCATATATGTCATCATTAAATATACTTATTGTATATTGTGTTGTGTATTTCAATATTTGATATCATTTATGAAATTACATTTTATAAAACTTTATATACTTTTTTCAATATTTTTGTCAATCGCCAATCAATTAACAAAGCATAGGCTGCATGTGTACTTTATTTTTTTCCACAAAAGAGATTCAGTGTCTCTATTTAAATTTTTTGCGCCAAAAAATGTCCGTCTATTTCAAACACTCAATGATGAGTCCAAGGTACAAAGCTTACAGCCAACAAAAGTGATAGGTCATTTGGTTAAGCCTGTTGAGCTTTATACATATAACGGATTACAGCTTTGTAGCGTATGTGTCATTATATTTGAATTAATATGACTTATTATCGGTATATTTTACTATAAATCATATTTAAGTCATAACTATAGACGACTCTACATTATGCGTATAATAAAATTACTTCATTAAAATGTTTGATCAAATAACTATAATTATTTTCGTTACTTAGAGGGATAAAATATATAGAGACGCATGAAATGATTTAATTCTTTGCTTTTAAAAATAATAAATGAAAACTGAGCTAAAAAATCGCGCGAAAACTGACATTTAATTTTTTAAACGTCAAAACATAAACGAGCAAACGCCTGAAGGTATACAGCCTACACCTGTCTCGCTTTTTTTCTCGACTCTCACGGATCGCGACCATGTAACGGAGTACAGTTACACTGTATGTGGGTGAGGCTGCACCGTTAGCGACGTCACGTTGTAGGGACGTGTAGTACTATCGATGTTTTATGTTTGTTTATTTATTTATATTCTGTGAGACTGTCTTTTATATATAGGTTAAGTTACAATTAAAGAAAGTTTTTGAGAAGAAATACAAATATTAACTTGAAAAAAGAACTTATGGTTGAAAAGTTGGATCAGATAAAATTAAACTGTTATGTACTTTGTCAAATGTATAGTCTTAATATCATGGTTTGATATTTTGATAAGATAACTCAATAATAATCTTCCCTAAGAACAGTAAATCAATGAGTCATAAAAAAATCGATGTCACGGCATTATCATTCGATACACGTATCGATAGTATCGTCAACTCGCGGCCATCACTATATACCGTACGCTACGTCACGAAGAAAGGGACGTGGCAACGGTACACAGGGCCGTATCGCAAAACTATCGCTTTTTCAACCGTAGGATTGACCCGGACTATGGAGGTATGTTACACTAGCGCGTGGTCCTGGCTTCACATACGCACATTACCGATTCTATATGAAAACATATGACGAGGTTGGCGTGGTTGGTGAGACACTCACACGCCGTAGGTCTTGGGTTCGATTCCCACCCAGGACAGACATTTGTGTGCATGAACATGTTTGTTTGTCCTGAGTCAGTGTATAATTATCTATATAAGTATTTATTTACAAAAGTAAAGTTGTATATTATATAGTATATCAGTTGTCTGGTTTCCATAGTACGAGCTCTGCTTAGTTTCTGATCAGATGGCCGTGTGTGAATAATGTCCCAGGATATTTATTTATTTATTGAAAAGTTTTCTTATTTATAGTTTATAAGTAAAAATATGTTTGTTAAATGTTTCTTGCGATGTATAAATTAATGAATTATGGATTTCACTAAAAAGCTGTTTATATCAGAGTTAAATGCTTAGTGTCTCTTGCATGTTGTAGTAAATACATATGTAAAAAATATGGCAACTTTTACCCTTAGACGTTTACTTGGTGGTAGAGCTTTGTGCAAGCTCGTCTGGGTAGATACCACCCACTCATCAGATATTCTACCGCAAAATAGCAGTGCTTTGTATTGTTGTGTTCAGGGTTGAAGGGTGATTTAGCCTGTGTACTTACAGGCACAAGGGGTAGCTTAGTTCCCTAGGTTGGTGGCGCATTGGCGATGTAAGCGATGGTTAACATTTCTTACAATGCCAATGTCTATGGGCGTTGGCGACTACTTACCGTCAGGTGGCAAATTTGCTCGTCCGCCTTCCTACACAATAAAAAAAACTTTAAGAACCTATCCTATACCAAAACTACCGCAACAACCTACCAACTCCTTTTTCCTATAACTTAAATTGTTAGCCCCTTGTTTTTGGCGGCCTGAAGGCGTTAAAAAGTTTACTATGGTCTCTTATTTAAATCCATTTCTGATAACAATGACAAATTCGTACTCAAGTACACGATATTAAAAAAAAAATACTTCATATAATATTTAATTATACATAATAATAATATTCTAATGGTAATGAATATACACACACATATAACAACAATTAACATTATATACCCATGTTTTAGCACCAAAATTAATAAACCGTCATAATATGAAATCCGTTATTTGAGTTTTTTTAAAAGTTCATTCACCTGCTATCATTGCATCAATTTAATTGATGTTTTTTTTTTTTATTTCAAATACCTATCGTATTAAACGAAAGTAATAGAATGTACAGTTTCATTAATCGAATTTAAATATTTCATTCAAATCAACTTCGACATCTTTGATTATTATATGAATCTGTAATAGCAATGATTTGCTTTAATTTGACTGTGGATTGAAAGATTATTTTGTACTAGAAGACTAAGAAAATTGATTTGGGTTTAAGGCTGTATGGTACAATACTTTTGCTTATCCAAAAGGATATAATTAAAAAAGTTTAAATGACACATTGGCGTCAGTTCAAGAATACAACTGACTTAAAACTTATTATCAATGCCTATAAATATAATATTTTACTGAACTGACTGAACTATTAAAGAAGAAATTTAGTTATAAAGATAGATTACTTTATTTATTAACAACTATCATTGTAGTTTAATTTTCGGTCCAGTGAACTTAATCAAGCCATATGATAACAATTATAACAGGATTTATAAAATACATACATAACATACATTTTAAGTGTAATATCTATCTTTTATCTATAATAAGATACCGCAAATCTTACAATTATCAATTAAAAACTTAAAGATATATACACGATCATATAGATAGATAACTATAGATGATATACATTAAATAAGTATATTAGTTGGTTTTTATCGTTAAGAAAAACAGTAACTGCTGAGATTCTTGTTGGTTCTTCTTAGTACAATAAACTTTCCGAGCTTTTAATAATTGTTCGATTTACAACAGTCCCAAAGCCTAGCACGTAGATTATCTTCGTACATATAAGTACACTGGCTCACTTAATACAACAAATAATTATTGATATATGTATGTATTAAGATACAAATAAGTTCTACAGTATTCTTTAAAACAATCCAACACAGTTGGATATAAACTCGCTATCCTCAGGTATTCATTCAAATACTCTTCCCACTAATCTATCACACGTTCTATTGTTATTAATATGTAATTTTTCTAAATATTATAGCGTTAATATAACAGTGAGTATATTTTGATGGAAAAAATGCTTTGTATGAAAAATTAAAAGCTGTTCCAAGAACATACATTATTTTTCTTGTAATTAAAGCTGTAAAATTACGTATTCGTTCTACTACGCACAATTATTTATAATATAAATTAATATTTAAGAGTAATCTACTTTATGAATTGTATATTTATAAAATAAATATAATCGTATTAACGGATTTCATGTGGAAAGCACTTACATTTATTACAAATTTTAAATTACCTGTGTATCTCTCGAAAATGTATTACTCATTTTTTTTATTGCAGGTCAATGACCGGCATTCGCTAATGTTTAACGCTTAACATCTGGTTGCGAAGATTTGGCTTTTAAGTTTTGTAAGATTAAAAAAATTACGCTATATTTAAATGACGAATGTAAAAATTTTTACAGCCAAGATATTAATTCATTATTTTTGCGTGATATATTAAAAAGATTATCTATCATATAAAAGTTCCTTAAAAGCATTAGAAATATCGTCCAAACCAATTCAAATTTTAAACAATGGCGCCAATGTAAATATGATTGAAAGTGACGAAATTTGGTATTATAATCAACAGCTTTACTGTGGAATGAAATTCAAATTTTATCTGTGTACACTTTTGTTTCCGTCAACACGAAGTGCATTCACCTTAATATAGAAATATTACCGCTGTGCAACGGATAAAATGCAAATATGTTATAGATGAATTACTATATTTTTTTGCTATTAACATAATAAATCTATTACTTTTTTATCTCTTGCACACTGTGGTGAGCTATGATTTTTTTGTTTTTTAAACGTATTTTCAATACTTATATTTAATCATAGAAATTCAATCATGTACAGATTTATTATAAAAATAAATACATTAAATCTTACCTCGTATAGTGCTCGGCATTTTGTCCGCGATAAAAAATCCTCCAGAATAAAAAAAAAATCACCAATCAACACTAAAATATAATCCAAACTCCATATTATTCACCGATATCATAGAGTACAAACACTGGCACTTTTTCGAAAAAGTAAAAACTTGGCGCGACTCGAACTGTCAATGTCAAAACGCGCGGCAAATCGCACGTCCAAGTGACGTGCGAGGAAGTCTGCTTGTGCTTTTTTCGTTCCGCGGCGCGGGCAGCACTCGAGCTAACTGTAATTTTTTTTTCGTGATACCAGCAGTAACGGTGCGGCCGGTTCTGTGGATCTTCAGATTCTAGACGATTGGTGTTCAATCGATTCTTAGTATGCGTGTCTAATGAGGTTAGTTTTTGCAATGAATTTGCAATGATCTTTTATTTATTAAAGATTTTTAAAAAACATTGATTTGAGAGGGTAGAAAGGTAGATAAAGTTATTTTAAAAAGTCTTTATATAGGTATTAAAATTAAGTATATCTACTTTGACTAGTTTCATTTAATTGATTGCAGTTCGTCAAAAAACCTAACCCTTCCCTTCCTTATTTATATCATAGTTTTCATTAAAATATTTATAAAATAACTTATTAATAAATAAAAAAAAATTTAGATAACTTTTATTTATGTAAATAAAAATAAAAATTAAAAATAATTACTATACAAGTCGTGACCGCGTGGAATGGTGGCAAGAATTGGTATTGGCGCTTTGAATCGCAATTCCGATTCTCTGGGCGAAAAATGAACCAGCCCTCCTGTCACCAGTCGAGCCAATAAGGCGGGGAGTAATAGTTTTGGATGAATTTTTTGGCACTATTACTCCAAGGACCAATCGTTTCAAATGCAAACGGAACAAAAATATAATTTGGAATAAGAGACGAATATTTGTTACGTTTGTTCGTTTCAGCTTTTTCCGCGGCAGAAATTAGCTTTCTAATATTATTTACTATGTACTAATAATATTTGTATATATCCTCAGTAATGGTACATCTGTCTTGTGTATTATATACTTAATCGAATTTTGATGTCCAAACAAAAGAATACCTAACAACAATTATAAAGCTTGCTTGCACTTAATATAATAATTACTACAAAATAACGAATTTTGGTTAGAATTTGAGAAATAAAACAATTGAAAAAAAAAAAACAATATAAGCTTGAAATTTATTTTCCTTTTAACACCAAAGACATCTAAATATATCTGAGTAATAAGAAAAATAAAGGTATACTATCCCCGAATAATATTTTAATTATAAATCTATTTATTCAGCTTCGATTAGTTAGATAAAGTGTGGAAAGGGGTATATGATTCTTCAATAAGCGTCCAGTCTCCCGATTCTCCGCTTTTCGCAATAATTCGGCTCCTGTAATCGTCTCCGGGCTGTCTGTACACCCAAGGGTTATTATTTGGTATCAATATATCAAATTTAAAAGAAGCGATGATCATTGTTATTCTGACGAAATATAAAATTATAGTTTCCTAATAGCTTCATAAAATAATTTATTTATGAAACTAGCTGTGCCCCGCGTGTTTTAGCCACATATAATTTATTAAAAAATATAATTAATACAAATCAGCCTCTAGAAGCTTCCTCCGTACATGGACTATACAGCACAAATTATTTTTTAAATTCGAACCTGTAGTTCCTGAGATTAGCCGGATCAAACAAACAAACTCTTATTAGTAAATAGATTAAGAAACACGAAAATAAATTATGCTGATTTATTTGTAGTGTGATCACTTTACTGCATATGTGCAGATACGCAGTCAAGCTTACTTTACTTGGTGGTAGAGCTTTGTGCAAGCTCGTCTGGGTAGGTACCACCCACTCGTCAGATATTCTACCGCAAAACAGCAGTACTTAGTATTGTTGTGTTCCGGTTTGAAGGGTGCGTCAGCCAGTGTAATTACAGGCACAGGGACATAATATCTTAGTTCCCAAGGTTCGTGGCGCATTGGCGATGTAAGCGATGGTGAACATCTCTTACAATGCCATTGTCTATGGGTGTTGATGACCACTTACCATTTTACTATTGCTATAAAAAAAAGATAATATGAATCCAAGGGCAGGTTTACGTTATGAAAAATATAGTTTTTTTTATTAAGTTGTGGGTCTTTTTAGTTCCATCTTACTTGTAGTTATCTTTTTCGTTGTAAGGTGCAGAAATAAGACTGTATTGTTTGTCGGATCGATTTTTTTTTATTTTTATAGTTTAGGTATTTTTATAGGCGGACGAGCATTTAGCCATCGTGGTCACCAACGCCCATAGACATTCGCATTGTAAGAAATTTTAACCATGGCTCACATAGTCAATGCGCCAACCTAGAATCCTAGTCTATAATATAGTATATCATAATGATACATATGATGATACCAAATTTTGCATAAAATAAATCCTGAACCTCGAACTCAATGAACATTTGATTAAGGTCTAATTTTTCTAACTACTTCACAATCAACTTTAACTGACTTGGTGTATTTAGTTTAAAGGGATAAACATACAAGTCATGGTTTGAAACGATCAGGTCAATAGCACCTTATTTGGTAATTTTGTTAATAAATCCTCAGAAGCGGTCAGGAATTTGGAAGTTTGTAGTTTTTATCTTAGTTTTTGGTTCTGCGTGTCTCCAATCTGATTGAGGAAATAAGGGGAAGAGTGCACCTGTGTCGTGCACACTTGTGCTTTATATCATGTGTATCAGTCTTAACATTATCATTCTGATTTAAAGACGAAGCTTTTTTCCCCCCGCAGTGGAAACCTTCAGAGAGGTTCTGAGAGATTCTTACCCACTAAAACCACTGCGATGGCCGTCCTCAGCACGGATCATCGGCTGCGGGTTTTAACTTTCATATCTTATTTTGAATTATAACTTTCCGTTTTTAATTGAAACATTTTGTCTTTTAATAAAATCTGAGGATGAAATAGAGCTGGTATAAGTTATTTTGAAATATTGATTCAAAGATCAAACTTTGTTAACATTATACCTTTATACATAAATAATGAATAGACGTGTCAGTTACTCGTAAAAGAGATTTTTTATTTTTGATATATTCAAAGGGACAAAACTCCCAACAGCCTGGACAAGTTGATGGTGCTTGCCTAAATATATACTTATATGAAATATACTAAAGTCAAACCACGGGAACGCTTGCGCATGCTGGTGCGCATAGCGCCGACGCCTCCCCGGTCTTCTTCGGCGGATTGAATCAGCGGAACAGATATTCTACCGCAAAACAGCAGTACTATTTTTGCAGCTATTGTTGCAGAAATCAGATTTTCATCCTAAACGTTCACGATTCCCGATGTTTTCCTTCACCGCCGAACTCAAGATCAATTCACATAAATGAAACTTCAGTGGTGCTTGCCCGGTGTTGGACCTCCAATCTTCGTTAAGATTCATATTCTAAATACACGTGGTACATATGTAATTAGTATTATTTTATTTCAGAGATTCGAGTCACGATCAAATAAACTTAACGATACCAGCTTGCAAGCTGATGACTTATGATTAGCTAAAGTTCACCTGAATTTAATTTAAATTCAAAATAAATTCATTTACTTATTCAAATAGTCGGAACAGATGCAACGTATCGTTATATTTTATATTCTAGATTTATGTATATATATAATTATGTGACTCATCGTTATAGCGACGTGGTTAGAACATGTGAATGATAATAATAATTAAATCATTTATTTCGGCCAAATAACGATCATATACAAGACAATCTATATAAATAAAATGATAGAGGTCTGCAGTTGTGCGCGCATCACGGAAAAACTACAGGATAGATTACAATGAAATTTTCTAAATTTTATTTCTTAGACACTTGGCCCTTATCAAAAAAAAAATATATTGCGATATCTTCATTTAAAAAAAAGTTATTAAAATTTCAAGAAACAACGATTTGTGTATGCACTGCGTATTCAGTGATGTACGTTTAAACAAAGTATATTTTTGCTTGCGATCTTTTTGATGTTTTTTTCCTTCGTACATAAGAAAACTTTGTTAATTCGGTTAATTCATTGTAATTTCGGGTATCAGCTAGTAAATAATTAAAAGACAAAAATTACAATTATAATATTTTACAGATTATAAATAAGATTAAATTAATTCGAATTAAATCAAAATATAAAAATAAATTAAATAATAGTATGCAGGGTCAAATCACGTTGTCACGTGTTAAAGAAATATCGTGAGGGAACCTATTTTGTGTCGAATGGTGGTTTGGCACATCTGCCTTTCTTTATTGTATCCGGGAGGGCAAATGACTCTACTCCACCTGATGGTAAGTGGTAGCCGGTAGGTTCCAAACGCGACGACCGACTCGCCATGTTCGCCCGCATTGGAAGCTACATGGCATCATCTTAAACTCTTGATTTATTTACATAGCGATTCCGTTTCTGTCTCTGAGTGAAGTAGTTTAGGAGATTATTCTAAATCGCGTAAATACTAATTTTCATATTGAGCAATTCGGTTTTATTAGAGACACTTTTGGGATATACGGTGCATGGGAACAATCATGCATGGAAAATATTGTTATTTTATGGTAACCTCCATGGTATGTTATGCCTTACTTCACCAATGCGCCACCAACATTGTAAACTAAGATGTGATGTCTCTCAAGTAGTTACACCAGCTCTGGACAAACTGGAGCACAACAATACTAAGTACTGCTGTTTTGCTGTGGAATATCTGATGAGTGGGTAGTGCCTACACAGTCAACTAGCACAAAACCATACAACCAAGTTAAATCAATGTCAGACATTCGATTGAGTTACAAAGACTTATATATAAGCTGAAACTTAGTTAAAGTAGTATGAATTAGTTAAAATTCTACTCTCTGTAACTCTTCTTCTTATTATTTCATTCTTAAATATTTAGAGTGTTCATTAATGTGAATAATTAAAATTTTAATTTAAGTTAGTTGTATATGATGGAACTTCTTTTGTTTTGATTCTTATTAGATCGAAAGTTAGGGCTAAACTATTGAGATATATAAAAATACACATCACAGTAAAATTATATTATTGATGATGTCCTCTTGACCGATTTCAGCCGCGGAATTCGAAGTCGACTAGCCAACAGCGCCGGAAATGCACAGGTCTGTGCATAAACAATTCTCTTTCTCTATTCACTCTTTCTCATAATGTCACACGACCAGGGTTCAGGCACAGGACCAAGGGGACATGCTTTCCCGAGGATACGAATGCATTGGAAAAAAGTCTGTACCTCTAATCTAATCTTTAGTAGGTTTTTAGTCTAAATCAGTGTTTCCCAACCTTTTTAAGGCCATGCCCCCCCCCCCCCCACCTTAACATTTCTAAAATTTTTATGCCCCCCATACATAAATTTAATCTTTAAAAATTGTTTTGTTACCTTAAGAAATATAAATGATAACTTTTAGGAAGAAATCACTATGAAATTGTTATCAGAACACTTTGTCACCGATATCTAGCATTGCATTTGAATAATCCAAAGCGAGAAGGTTAAAGTCGCGTCGAGTCTTTTTTTAAATTGCCCCCGTTAACTATCAAATTGCCTCCCTGTGGGGCGTGGGCCCCACGTTGGGAAACACTGGTCTAAATAATTAAGATTACTTTTTAATTAAATTACTTAATTTGATAATTGTAAAAAGAAAGGGTAGCTTCAAAATATTTCCCTTAACCAGAAGTGAGGAGTGAATATAAGAAATAAGCTTGTATTATATAAAAATGTAAATAAATATACTAAAAATTTTTGATACTGTATCTTAATATCATAATATAAGGTAACAAGAGAGTAATTATATTATCTATATAAATAAAATGATAGAGGTCTGCAGTTGTGCGCGCATCACGGATAAACTACTGGATAGATTTCAATGAAGTTTTCTCAATTTTATTTCTTAGATACTTGGTTTTCAGTGATGTATGTTTAAACAAAGTATATTTTTGCTTGTGATCTTTTTGTTTATATCGTGCATAAGAAAACATTGTTAATATATCAAGCAACGCGGACGAAGTCGCGGGTATCAGCTAGTATAGTATTAGATAAAAGAGTAATTATATTAGATGTTTCCTTTGCCTTTCTTTCGTAATTAAAAACAAAAAATGTAACATAAGGACGTTCTCGCAACTAACCGTTAATCAAATTAATTAATCTAAAGCTTTAAAGCAAAAAAACGTTCGAAAATTAAATATTTAATTCGTATAAGATTGGCGTGAGAATGTGAATCTATATATCTAAGTTACGGAACTCTAAATTCCCGCGTAAACAAAACGCGCGGGTTCGTTCAACTCAACGGTACCACTCGTCGACCCAGTCGGCGAAGCCTGTTGTGACGTCACAGCTGTTACGCTACCTAGCCCAAGACAGTGATACGAACATGTTTGTAAAGTTACGTATTTTTCTCATAACAAATTATTTCATTTTATACTTCTTTACCGTATTTTTTGTATTGGTTACATTATATTTAAGCCTCGCATAAAATGTTATTGGTCTTAATGTATACAAAATCAAAACATTTTTGGATTCAGTTTATTCAAAATAGGAATAAAACAACTTTGGTTTTGCAATAAATCATTGAAATCTTTAATTTTCTCAAAGGATAAACACAATGTGCATAAGGCTCATTTTAGTTTTATAAAATATTCGAATTTAAATAACAAAAATGCCGCGACATCTAGCGATCAGTAGCACGTACAACGCCATCTATCGTAATAAATTTGAACTTTTATACTAAGTACGAATGACATTCTATTTCACTAATCCAATCACAGATGGCGCTACTTCAACCGAATTGTCACAAAAAAGTCATTCACTTGTGTCAATTTACTTGAGTTTGAACGACTTGAACGAGATAATCATTTTTGTTTACACTACAATAAGTGATTTCAAGAAATGCCGATTACCTGGTATGTATTTTCACAACTTTTTATGCTTAAATATACCTGTAGAACTTGAAAAGTGTGAACTTTGTGCGTTATATTACTCACGGCGATTTGTGTAATCTGGTTTTGTAAGTGTAGACTGAAGATTGCAATGCAAGTTATGTACGCGAATTTATCGTGTTAGGTTTAAAACGAAGTAGTGATTGAATCGATTATTAAACAACAGTAAAATTAATTAAATTTATTTTAAAATACGTTCTTATTTTAAAAAACCACACACACAATTTTGTAGAAGCTGAATAAATATGCCAAAGGTAATATATAAAAGTTTTTTTTTTTAAATTAGCAAATGAATAATGCTTAGTGTTTATATACGCTATTTATATATATACTCTTTAACTCTTATATAAGTATATTAATAGTATATGTAGAAAATCGTAACTAAAGAATTAAAGTGAAACTATTATACTATTAAAATTTCAACTTAAAAACATCAATTAAATGTTTAAGCAATAATAATGATCTCGCTGTTTAGTATTTTTACTTTTTTTTTATTATAGTTCATTATTTTAGACTGTTTTGACTTCGTGGACAATGAACAAGCACACCTCGCAAAGGCAACGCTTGTGTTAGCCTACTAACATAATTATATACATATAACCCTTTTTTCAAATGAATTAATGTTATCTACTCATGTCCAAACAGAAAGCTTACGAGAGCGCAACTCGTAGAAAGGGTGACGTTTTTAGAACATCGTATTTTTATTACTTTTTAATCTGTAATAAAATGAAATAACATACGTCACAATGTTTTTAAAGTTACAAATTATATCAAATATGTGAAAGTTCCGATAACGAATCGTTAAAAAAATACTCAAATCGTTTAATTATTAACAAAAACGTAGGTAATTGAAAGCCGAAAGCCGAAATCCGAGATATAAAATGTATCGAAGACCCGAAGTGTTAGAAGTTGAACTCGGTAAATATATTCATCTCGTTTCAACTCGTTGAATTAGTTGTCTTTCTCATATCTCACTTCCCTCAGACGTCCCGCGTGCCCAACTCTAGTTCATAGGGTTGAACATGAATATTAATTGAATTTTAAGTAGACAATAGGATTATGTTTTTTAAAAAAACGAATTGATATTGTTTTTATTATAATGTAGTTCCGAATTCTATAAAATTTTAACTATTTACTTATAATGTAGAATTCATGTATATGGAGTTTAAATATAAATAGTTATAAAAGAAAAAAAATGGTTGTTTGTAAAGTCGGTTTACGAATGATAGTTTAACGTGACAACGTCATAACAGATTGATGCGGCGCAAGCGTACAATCAGTTTAACGGGACAATGGGCGTAACGGGACAACGAGTCATCCTTTTTCGTGCATGCAGCCAGCGTTCATCGATTTATTAGACGTTGTCACGTCAAAAATGTGCTGTATTGTTTCTATTCAAATCATGTTTTGAAATGTAAATTTTAATTGATTATATAACTGTATTTTTGTTACACTAAAAGCACCTCAGCCTCCTTTATATCGGCCTCCTAAATTCGAACGCCCAACGTATCGCATTTTGTAGCATTTGATAGGCACAGTATGAACGCTATTTCGTTATATGACGTGACGCGACGTGACCTTGGGTCACTGCCATTTCACTACTATAAGCCGCGTAAAAGAATATCGTTCCAATAAAACTACTTCGTGTATAATTTGTTCTGAATATAAGTTAAATCTAAGAATCTATTTATCTTTTACAATATCTTATTAACCTTAGAAGTAGTAATAGTAATAACAGCCTATTAATGTCCCACAGCTGGGCTAAGGCCTCTTCTCCTCTTCTTGAGGAGATGAGTTTGAGCTTATTCTCCAACCCTTCTCCCTTCTAGAAGTAGAGCAGTGTAAAATTTCTATTCGAACGTGGATTCATGAGATGCGAAACAAAGATGTCAATTATGATCGAACTAGTCCATGCTTTCAGCGTTAAATTTATATCGAGGACTAAACTACGTTTAAATATTTTAGCTTAATCGTTATTATTATTCACACGAGGCCATCTGATCCCAAACTAAGCAGAGCTCGTATGGAAACCAGACAACTGATATACTTACATAATATACTACGTTTATAGGAATACATACTTATATAGATAATATAGTTATAACAAAGGTAAATAATTAAAAAAAGCAAAACGATACATTTAAATAAAACTTTAATAAAATTAAAAAGCGCAGATAATAAATTCTAAACAAATCAATCGGACAGCCCTGCCTCCGCTCCACATGAAATCAATATTTATGGACACGAATGTTTCACCTCTGCATACTGTCTCCTCTGTAGTCTATACCTACTCTATACTCTATGATATTGATTGGTTTGACCGCCTGTTTCAATGCTATTTGTATAATACACGCCTCACCATATTTAAGGACAAATTGAATATTTTACATTAGTACTTTAAACATATACGCACAAAACAAACATAACTCCCTTTAGTTTTCATAGAAAAATATTTGTACATATTCTTCTAAGTATATCATCATTAATAAGTACGATAATGGGCGTCTATACATTTTGTTATGATTAATTATTATTTATCAAGTATTATAAAAGCATTTTAATTTTACAATGAAAAACTAAGTTTTACACTACACAGTAACAGCCTATGAATGGCCCACTCCTGGGCTGAGGCCTCTTCTCCTCTTTTTGTGACATGTGACAGAGTTTTTGTAAAATTGACACATGCAGGTTTCCTCACGATGTTTTCCTTCACCGTCAAGCACGAGGTGAATTATAATCACAAATTAAGCACATGAAATTCAGCGGTGCTTGCCCGGGTTTGAACCCACGATCATCGGTTAAGATTCACGTGTTCTTACCACTGGGCCATCTCGGGCGTTATAATTGTCTATTACTACAATTTTTTTTTTTTTTTATTGCAAAGGAAGGCGGACGAGCATGTGGGCCACCTGATGGTAAGTGGTCACCAATGCCCGTAGACATTGGCATTGTAAGAGATGTTAACCATCGCTTACATTGCCAATGCGCCACCAACCTTGGGAACGAAGATGTTATGTCCCTTGTGCCTGTAATTACACTGGCTCACTCACCCTTCAAACCGGAACACAACAGTACCAAGTACTGCTGTTTTGCGGTAGAATATCTGATGAGTGGGTGGTACCTACCCAGACGAGCTTGCACAAAGTAAGTACGTACGTAGTCTTAATTTCTTCTTATTATATTATACGTATTATGTTTAAACGTTATCTGTGTCAATTCAAATGATTTTTGTAAAGACTGCCCTTAGTTATAATTGACACAGATTAAATAGCAGAAAAAATATATATAAATTATTCAATTTAGAAAATCATTGGAAACTGTGTAGCAATAGATGGCATGGCTATATATACAAGATTTCCATTTATTGAAATTAATAGTTGAGTTAACTAATTGATAGGTATTGAAGCATTGAAGTATTACACTTTCTTATTGATAGTCAAACTAGAAACTACCACCGGCTCAGAGGCCCTAGCCAAGTTGACATTCTACAATTGTAAACGCTAATAGAAAACTAAAGAAATGTATGAGAATGACCACGTGACTTATCGTTGAGAGATGTCATTCTCATACATTTGTTTAGTTTTCTATTAGCGTTTACAATTGTAGGATGTCAACTTGGCTAGGGCCTCAGAAAAGAAACACTGGTGGGTGTTAAAAATAAGCGGCAAAAGATTTTTCTCCCAGCCATTGAGATATTATCTCTGGATATAGAAATCTAGATCTAGTAATCAAAAACGTAAGAAATAGTTCTTCTAAATATGGAATTAAAGTATTAATCACTTAGTCACTTTCCATCAGGTGAGCCTGGTGCTCGTTTGCACCCTCTTACATAAAAAAATATTAAAATATAAGTTAATAGTTGTCGCCCTCGTGTTGTGGAGTACAAACGTTGGGGATAGATGACCTGAGTCCTTCCTTAGGGTTCAAACTTGGTACATACAAAATTGCATTACATGACAGAGTACTAGCGTTTTATCCGCGGTTTCACCCGTGTAGTTCCCGTTCCCGAGGGAATACGGGGACAAAATGTAGCCTATGTTACTCGCTGATAATGTAGCTTTACATTGGTGAAAGTTATAAGCTATACATTAGTAGTTTAGGCGTGAATTCGTAATAAACAAACAAACAAACTCACATTCGCATTTATAATATTAGTTAGGATAGATTTTAGACACAAACAGAAATTAACATTTTCGTGTTACCTAATAATTTAAACATATTTATAAATGAATTTTTACTTGGTGGTGGGGCTTTGTGCAAGCTCGTCTGGGTAGGTACCACCCACTTATCAGATATTCTACCGCAAAACAGCAGTACTTGGTATTGTTGTGTTCCGGTTTGAAGGGTGAGTGAGCCAATTACAAGCACAATAACTCTTAGTTCGTAAGGTTGGTGGCGCATTGGCGATGTTTGCGATGGTTAATATTTCCTATGGGCGTTGGTGACCACTTACCATCAGGTGCGCCATATGCTCGTTCGCCTACCTATACAAAAAAAATATTACTTAGCAGTCTGGGTCCCACCCAGCCTTGTTGAGTTCCGGTTTGAAGGGTGATTTAACCAGTTTAACTGTTTCTCAAGGGACATATAATAGTTCCCGATATTGGTGGCGCATTGGCCATGTAAGAGATGGTTACACCACCAATATCACCGGCTAATAGTGACCACTACTAGTCTGTTTTAAATATATATATTTTTTTATCTTGAATTTAAAGCGAAGCGAATGAATGACGAGCCTGTTGGCGTGGTTGGTAAGACACTTGCCTTTCACGCCGCAGGTCGTGGGTTCGATTCCCACCCAGGAAAGACATTTGTGTGCATGAACATGTCTGTTTGTCCTGAGTCTGGGTGTAATTATATAAGTAGGTATTTACAAAATAAAGTAGTATATGTAAGTATATCAGTTGTCTGGTTTCCATAGTACGAGCTCTGCTTAGTTTGGGATCAGATGAATGTTTTGAACGTTACGCAACTGGCATATATTTTAAAAAGAAGATAAATACTCATAATATGATAATAGAACAAATAAAGCTGTTGAAAATATTGCTTTACTAGCTATTTTGAATGCTTTAATGGCTATTTTGAATTTCCATATTGCAAAAATTGATCCGTTAGAAGTCACACATTAATTTGTTATGAAATAATAATCCCAGTACAGTAGATTCAATGATACAGCATTATTAAAACGAATAGGGTCACAATAGGGTCCTATTAAAAATCTGCATAAAACTGGTTTGCACCAGTTTTTTGTATGCGATGAACAAAACAAATGCATACAATTTATCTCAGGAAAAAATGTTTCCAAGGGCATATTAAAAAAAACCATAATGTCCAAAGTTCACAGCAAAGATGTATACAAATTGCAGCCTTAATAATAGTGTGATAGCGATTTCATTTAATCCATCATCTATATAAATAAAATGATAGAGGTCTGCAGTTGTGCGAGTATCACGGAAAAATTACTGGATATATTTCAATGAAATTTCCTAAATTTTATTTCTTAGACACTTGGCCCTTATAAAAAAAAATGATTGCGATATCTTCATTTAATAAAAAGTTATTAAAGTTTCAAGAAACCACGATTTGTTTATGCACTGCGTGGTCAGTGATGTATGTTTAAACTTTAAACAAAGTATATTTTTGCTTGCGATCTTTTTGATGCTTATTCCTTCGTACATAAGAAACTTTGTTAATATATCAAGCAATGCGTACGAAGTCGCGGGTATCTGCTAGTTTAATATATAATTCATTATTAATTATTCAATTACTGGACGTTACTCCGCCATTTAATTAAAATGGCGGAATGTCTGACAGATAACTTTGACATTCAAGTAATTGATATCATGAAATTGTTAACTCGTTTTTTCGTATTAATCACCTGCCTTTAAAGGGAATTGAAATATGCCTTTCTAGTTTCTTGTGTGCAAATGGCGTCAAATAGACCCTAGAGTTTATTAGTTGACAATGAAATACGGTATTTTATTCCCCGCTATGGCAATGTCTTGAAGTAAAACTTTCAATTGTATGGTAAATATCGTTTTATGTTGTATAAAATGCAAATAATAAAACCACATTATAATTATACTTGTTTTAATGGCGATAACGAAAGGTGTCGGTGGTAAAGTATATAAAAAGTTATTTAAGAGGTCGTAAATATGTATTATCTTTCAAATATTCTTCTCTAGAATATGTTTATAGTGTTATCAAGATGCCTCAATAGTTGTACATGTGGCAGAATTTCACATGCTTAACGATAAGATGATGTGAAACAAAAATTAAGCACGAGGCGCATGCCCGCGTGATCCGCGTGTGCTCTACAATATTAGAGATTTCATCTGTGTTTGCGCACACACTTCTGTACTATAACATATCTTGCGTAGTCGTCTATTTTCTCTCGACCGCAGTGCCCTATATGACGAGGACATAATCAATGAAATTAATTGTCTGTATTGTAAATCTCTCTAACGTCACCATTCACCAACCACGAACAAATTTTGACAGATAAGTCACTAAATTAAGGCAATGCCATTAATAATTATTTATTGCTACCTCTATATATATTTAAGCAAAATACCATTCATCACAAGATCGCCTGGACAGAATTTTGTCACAGTTACTTTTTCTCCGAAGTTGACGCTCACAAAGAGTAAGAACAGATCTTACACAAATCCTATCGGAAAGACATTTCTCATATTATCTACCCGTGCGAAGCCGGGATGATTAGCTAGTACATCTTCTTCTTCTTTGTCCAAACCCTCTTCCCAGTTCAGCTGGGGCGGGTCTCTTTGTACGTCTACGCTAGAGAGCTCTGTTCTGGCTTGTCTGTGTACTCAGATTCTCTTTTGGGCTTCTTTTTGCATGTTTGACCACCAGTTTGCGGGCAGTTGTCCTCTTCCCCGCGATCGGTCTGAGATATTTAAGGCTTTCTGATGGAATGGTCATCGTCACGTCTCAGGATGTGGCCAATAAATATAAGTAATAAGGTCCTCCAGACCGATTTGGGCCACGGCAGCCAATCTCAAAAAAGACTAGCTAACTACGCAGGAGATATTATATAGTGCACAAGTGTGTGCGCAAACACAGGTGCACTCTCTTTTCCTTAGCTCTCATAAGCCGATGGGACGGCAATCCGACAAGACCGGAAAGAGTTCAGGCGCAGGACCAACGGCTCAACGTGCTTTCCGAGGCACGGGAGTGTACACACTTCCAACTTCCAGACTCCGGGCTGCTACTGAGAGTTTTCTGACAGAAAACCCCAATAACTATTTATTGGCCCGACCTGGGAATTGAACCCAAGACCACCGAGTCTGCGGCCTTATATCAAGCCACTAGGCCAACGAGGCAGTCAATAGGCCAATAAATATCGGAAATATCGAATAAAAAATATATATATGAAACAAAACATATAAGTAAAGTGTGAAGATGTGAATGTAGACCTTTGCCCTTATGTATTGTTATTGTGCACTAACTCGTGGGATTTAAATTACCTTGCGCTTGTAATTACACCAGCTATGTCAATTATTTTTAGGGTTCCGTACTTCTAAAGGGAAACCGCCTATACAGCAATACAAAGTACTGCTGTTTTGCGGCAGAATATCTGATGAGTGGGTGGTATCTACCCAGACGAGCTTGCACAAAGCTCTACCACCACCAAACCGTGTTGAATACATGTAAAACAATAAACATCAATTAAATATTACTCTTATGTTTCGACATCAACGCAGAGTACAGCCGAATATATTTATATATACATACTGCATTATATAGTGATGCGTTCATTAATCTCGCGTGTAAAAAAAATTCTGTTAACAAAGTCCTGGGGAGCTTTTTTTTGTTTTTTTTTTTCGTGGGGAAATCGATAATGGATACCCTCCATATTATGTGATGTAGCTTAATGGAGGGTTATGTCGGACTCCTACCGACTAAAACCACCACGGTACCCTTCCCGTCTTAAAGGGAGCGCCACGGGATCGCTTGCGCATGCTACCGTGACGCTCCGATCCGCTCCGTACTGGGATCCTCCCTTATTCCCGGCGGCGCCTATTGTGGCGGGGGGAGAAGGTGCGCGAAACGACGCTTCCTTCCCCCCGGTCTTCTACGACGGAGCGAGTCTTCAGCGGCTTTCTCCTCCCGCTCCCGCTCCGCGGACTCCTTCTGCGACATCACACCTTCACAGAAGGAGGCCATCTCCGACCAGCACCCCTCGCTTCCGAGCATCGCGTTAATGATGCTCGGCAAGGAGATGTCTCCGCCAACAACCGCCGCCAGGGAATGCCTCTGGGGCCCCAACGCAGCACACTCTCTCAGGGTGTGGTGCGCCGTATCAAAGGGCGCACCACACTCGTGGCAGGAGGGAGACGCCTCCCGCCGCGCAATCTCCGCCCGCCGTGGGGGACCCGAGGTCCTCCTCCCATCGGGTGATCAGGGCCTGCTGGGCTAGAGCCCTGATACGCCCGACCTCCGCCGTCCCTGGACGGTCGCCGCGCTCCCTCGCCTGGAGTTCCCAGGGCGGATCGCCCGCGAGGAGGGTCGCCGCTGTCCACGACACCGTACGATAACCCCTTATCGCCCTCACCGCTATGACCCTCTGCGGTTTTCGCAGGAGGGCCCAGTTGGAAGCGGTGAGTGCGTCCACCTAAATAGGGGCACCGAACAGTGCCATCGACCTCACCACGCCGGCATAGAGGCGCCGGCATAGCGAGCCCGGTCCTCCCACGTTGGGTAGGAGGCGGCCTAAGGCGGCAGCGGCATTGATAAGCCTCGGGCCGAGCTGCACGAAATGCTGCCCGAAGCTCCATCATCCGTCCAGGGTCAGGCCCAGGTACTTCATCTGGGCCTGCACAGCGATCACCGTCCCGTGGACGGTGATACTCGCCCCTCGTGGGCCCCCCTCCGTGGAGGCTAAAAATTGGAAGTGTGTACACTCCCGCCGACACACATAAAGCCGAGATGGCCCAGTGGTAAGAACGCGTGAATCGTGAATTAACCGATGATCGTGGGTTCAAACCCGGGCAAGCACCGCTGAATTTCATGTGCTTAATTTGTGATTATAATTCATCTCGTGCTTGACGGTGAAGGAAAACATCGTCAGGAAACCTGCATGTGTCAAATTTCATTGAAATTCTGTCACATGTGTATTAAACCAAGCCTTAGCCCAGCAGTGGGACATTCACAGGCTGTTACTTTTACTTTACACTCCCGCGCCTCGGAAACCACGTTAAGCCGTTGCTTCTGCGCTTGCACTCTTTCCGGTCGTGTCGGATCGCCGTGCCATCGGATTATGAGAGCTAAGGAAAATATAGTGCACCTGTGTTTGCGCACACACTTGTGCACTATAATATCTCTTGCGTATTTGGCTAATCTCTCTTGAGATTGGCCACCGTTGCCGAAATCGGTCTGGAGGACCTTAAATGTAAATTAATCGAGAACTGTTCATAGTGCATAATAGAGCAGAAAAGTCAGCAAATTGCATGCAAATTCTCTCCTACTCCGATCGGAATAGGGTTGCATAAGTACGATCACGTTTCTTTCTCATTATCAACCTTTCGTCGTCCACTGCTGGACACAGGCCTCTCCAATGGCTAGCCACTTAGCTCGATCTTTCATGATGATCATGTTTCTTTCCCTGCTAGCTTGGCTACTTTTTCAATCAGGGTAGCTTCTCATACTTTCTATGCTTAAATCAAAGTCTAAATTTTCTTTGTCATTCATGCTTATCAATTATACTTCTTTCTCTGGTCATTGCTCTGGTTTTGTGTGTACCTCATTAACTGCACAGAATGTGGATTGGATTAGATAAATTTAAATATCATACTGTTACTAAAGCCTCTTAAAAAATAACTTCGTGGTTTTCTCTATGCCCTAATCTTTGAAGTCATGAAGTTATCTGGACTCTATGACGTCAAAGTTTTCAATAAACAGGTTATAATAACATTAATAAAAATTAAATATGAGATCCACCAATGGCTCGTACGACGCGCCTGCGAAGATACTAAACAAAAATAATTGGAGTCGATACAACATAGTAGGTATATAATTGACAAGAGTTAAATAGACTGCGGTAATTACTATGTGTGCCTTTTGAGTTCATCTATACATATAAATAAAATTGGAGTGTATGTTTGTAATATTGAAATAACCGCTTTTGACTTCATGCATATGCATGAAGGTACGGTAGGCACGGTACATACATCAAAATAACATTTTTACATTTTTTGTCTGACTGTTTGTTCCGGCTAATCTCTGAAATGGACTTTTATTGGCAGGTAGCTGATTTTATAAGGAGTAACTTAGGCTACTTTTATTTTAGAAAAAAATGTTAATTAAAATAAAAATGCAAAAATCAAAAAAAAAACTAAATAAACTAATTAGTTTTGTTTATGTGTTAAAAAGTTAACTATTTAGTTAACTTTTTTGTTAAATTCTACGCGGACGACGTCGCGGGTACAACTAGTTTATTATAATATAGTACATATACTATATTATAATAAACTAGTTGTACCCGCAACTTGATCATGTCTCCCATTTCAGACGTCAGTTAAAGTGGCTTCCGATTCGTTTTCGCCGTAATGTACATGTTTTGACCACACTTTTTAATATATTAAATCATTCTACTCCACCCTATCTTTTCGAACGATTCAAGTTTTCTGCACCGCGTGAAAGACCACTTCGATCTTGTGTCTTGAATAAAGTTTTTGATATACCCCCTTATAATGGTATTTTCTACAAAAAATCCTTTACGGTGGTTGCTGCTCAACTTTGGAATTCTCTTCCGGGCTATATTATAAAAAATTGTAATTCAGTACATACATTTAAATTCAGATTAAAAAAATATTATCTTACAGTTTCATCACAACATTAGATATTATATATATATATGTGTATTTTATTTTGTATATGTATGTATGTATATATTATTTGTATTTATGTAAATTAATATGTAGTTTATAATAGTTTTATGTATATTTAAGTATGTTTATGTAAAGTAATAAATAAAACGCAATTTAATTATTCTCTTTGTCACCAAAATTAAAGATGTACCTACCTTCTCTTTAATTTGACATAATATTACTCACACTCCAGGGTGGCTGGAAGAGATCTCTCATAGAGATAAGCTTTCCTATGTATCACTTTGTTTCTTTGTTATTTTTCTGTGTTACTTGTTTTTGGTACATGAATAAATAAATAAAATAATAAATAAATAAAATACTATATTTTCTTAAGAGTATATAATTTATTTATTTTTCGTTAAATCTTTAATTAAACTGGAACTTAATTACTTACTCGGTGATAGAGTTATGTGCAAGCTCGTCTGAGTAGGTACCAGTGGTGGTGGCCCCACCAGAGGTGGCCGATATGCTTGTATTGTTTATATTGTTGTGTTCCGGTTTGGAGGGTGAGTGAGCCAGTGGAACACAAGGGACATAATATCTTAGTTCCCAAGGTTGGTGGCGCATGGGCGATATAAACTTCTAATTTAATTATTTCTTTGATTTCTTTTCATAACAATTAAATTCCCTAACATGTATTATGATAACAAGCTTAAGAAAATGTCATAGGTTACTTTTTTAAACATTTTTTTTTGATATAAATTATAGCCATCATCGCTTAGCTTACATTTTTTGCTTACTTACATTTACATTAATGAATTGTGTTTACATTATCAAAGAGGTAATATGTTATTACTAATTTTATTTAAAAAAAAAAACAAATATCGTTGGCATTATATATAATTTAATAGTCGATTGGTTTTAATTTAAAAAAAAATTGGGCGACCGATTAGAACACAACCTTCGCCACATTTCGTGTGAATTTAAATTCGATATTCGATTAAAAAAAATATAAGCGTATATGATAAAAAGCCTTGGAATTAATATTATGTAGTTGATTTTCATGCAGGATATACAACGTTTAATTGTGGTCTAGTTAATGTATCGAGAATATTTTGTATAAATTTTATTCAATACCTACTGAGTTTCTTATTTGTTCTTTTCTAATCGGTAGAATCTACATTTTGACACCGGAACCGGTGATAGCTTCATTGATACTGGTGGTATAGCTTTGTGCAAGCTCGTCTGGGTAGGTACCAATCGCTCATCAGATATTCCACCGCAAAACAGCAGTACTTGGTGTTGTGTTCCGGTTTGAAGGGTGAGTGAGACAGTGTAATTACAGGCACAAGGGACATAACATCTTAGTTCTCAAGGTTGGTGGCGCATTGGCAATGTAAGCGATGGTTAACATCTCTTACAATGCCATTGTCTATGGACGTTGGTGACCACTTACCATCAGGTGGCCCATAGCTTGTCCGCTTAACTAGGCTTTATAAAAAAAAAATCTGTTATTCGGTTTTGTACTTATAAACTACGTCTACTTGAGTTGAGATTATTTTTTATTATTATCGTAAATTCAATATTTTCTTAATACAAGTCCCATATTAAAAATACACAACAAATATTTTTAGATCTTATTTCTATTGCGATTAGGATCAAAATCGTTCGATTATCATGTCCGAAAAATACGGTAATAAAACAGTGAATCGTAAGTCTGTATATTATAAAATAATTTATGGAAAGTTATTACCGGTCTTGTTGCATCCAAAACAATAACTATTAATATGGGTTTATATTAGGCTGTATGGGTAAGTACTTAATGTCCTTAATTAAAAAGAAAAAAACTTCGCGCCATTTTTGTTTATTATTTTAGTATTAACTTAATTAGTTAGCGTATTTTGAATCATAAATATAAATATATACAGAGAGTATATATGAAAAGGTGATTTTACTTACAATTTGGTTATATTTTATTTCAAACTAGTTTTCGCCCGCGGCTTACCCCGGGGGGAGTCCCTCATGTGTTAGTGTATTTTACTCGTGATAACGTGTATGCAAAATTCAATGACCATCGGTTGAGTGGTTAAGACGTCAAAGAGTAACAAACAAACTCACTTTCGCATTTATAATATTAATAAGGATGTTTATAACTGATGAAATGATTGAATGAATGAGAGATGAATGACTGTAATGTTACTAGTATGTAAATTATAATTACATACAATACTTTTTTTTATTTTTTATTTATTAAACATTATAGAAGCTACGGAAATAGTAAGTATAAAACAATTAGGTAACTTGACTTGTATGCGTAACGGTCGCAGATAAAAAATCGCAGTAAGTGTTTGAAATGTAAAAACACAATTCAAATATAGAACGTGTTCTGTAATATTGACCGAAAATAAAAACCAATTAAATTCTCTGTTAATAAATCCACGCTACACACAAAAATCTATCAAACCACAATTACATTGATATCGCGTTATAGAGAAGCAATACGTTACACACACATGCAATTTCGCCTGTGTAGTTTACCCATTCCGAAGCCAGAACGGCCGGCTAGGTCCGTACTTGTTTTATTACTTGTGTCGCAGGTACAACTCAAACAACGAAAGAGACAAAAGCATCGGCGAACATTTTAAACCGTCCATTTATCGGTTACTTTCTTTCGTCGACTTTTCAATCAATACAAATAACCGCATCGCCTCCTAACTTATGTATGAGCGTCGACAACCCCACCGTTGTATAGAACGGGAAAAATTAGCCTAAAATCATGTGCCGTATGTTTATAAAGAGAACGGTAATGTAAGGACGCGGTATCGTTTAGGCTTTGAACAATCGAGGGACGCGACGACCGTAATCTGCGATCAAAATGGAAGCCGTCGGCCATCTTAGGTTCGCCACGAGCGAGAGAGCGCTCGGTCCGCTCGGGAATTTGGGAAATTGGTGTTTTTTTTTGTTGTAAAGAGAGCAGTATATAAGAGGTCGGTAGAGGCGGGGGGCGATCTCCGCACGGGCTCGGTGTGAAGGGAAAGATGTGGTTCACAAGGTGACTGCATCACGGGATTGATCTTAAGATATTTTACCTGCATCTTTTTGAACTAGAAAAGTGCTTAAATAAACTATTACAAGTGCAATGGTTTGGTTAACGTTCGCCGTGTATTCATTTTATAGTTCGGTTTTTTGTTTTTTAAAATTGCAAAATAGCATCTATTAACATATTTTAATACTCGAATACACACTAAAAATGTGTCTTACAAATCATATATTACTTTGTATAGTGATTTTTTGTATATTTTAGAAATTAGAATTAAAAAATAGAACTTATATTTTTTTATTTTAACTATTTTTTAGTATGGATTATGCTAGTAATAAATAGAAACAAAGTATTCATTGTTATATTCCAAAAAGAGTGTTCAAGCGAGTTATAGAGTTCTAACTTCTATGCGAGATCAGTTATCCCCGGACGAATCACCGTTCCCTCGTGGGCTCGTATACCGGCCACCTATCTTTCATTGCACGTACGCGACGCGCGGGGGGCCGGTCGCCGCGCGGCATACGCGGAGCCATCTTGCTAGCGGTCGTCGAATCGCTCGCGTCTCCGCGACATAAATCGCTCTTAATTCGCATTAATTAACTATTTATAATAATAAAAACAATCGATACAGTGCCCAAATAGTGACAAAAGTGACGTGTACCGTGATACCGAACGTTGTTGACATAATTTGTGTGTGTTGTTGTTTTAGGTGTGTGCATTCCGTCTGTCTAGGTGAGTAGTCACCAGTCTTTGTGCGCGACAATTATCATTCTGATCGATTCGGTCCGCGCGGGGGTGTGCAGCCGGCCCGTTTTATATCTTTTGTTGTTTTGTAACGCTGCTAAATCAATAATTTTAGTGGCGGCTAGCGGCCATCGCGTTCTTAATTCAAATACTTTGACGTTTCGAATGCTTTGGGTGTTTTAACGGTGTGCGATCGGAACTGTTAGTTTAACGAGTTCTTTGTAATCGTCATTGGATAGCAAATAGGCGTGCGAAAGTTATTAATCATAATCTAAATTCTCTAGATATAAACTTTGTGATAAGTGTCTCTCCGCTTGTTCGAGGTAAACTGAATTTATTTATCATTTATCTCGTATGTTTAGTTGGTGTAACTATCGAAACGTTTCGCTTTCCCCATTGCTATAAATAGAATGCCAGGTGCTAAACATGTAATATAAGTGCGTTATGAACTATAATGCAGTTTAGCATTATGTCACCAATATACAAAGTTAAGATGCTTATAATGCTAAATATTAGGATTCCATGTCACTACTTATGTTTTTTTTTTAATAATTTTAGTATCGATAGATAATATATCATTCGTGATTTGTCTTGTCACATACGGTAAGTGACCTCTTTAATGCAATGTATATCATGTTTAATTTATTCTTTTACACAGCTAAGCTTAACAAGGTCTATAAAATTTATCTGTTACTAGTTATATAGTTTAGTATTCTAAATATAAAATTTCGTCATATAATTATTATTTGTATGATAAATGTCTCGCATGCTTGTAGTTAGATTTTATTAGATTACAATTATATATTTAAGTAAATAGTATACAGTGTGTCGCAAATGTTTTCTGGATAAACAAGGTCAATGATTATCTTTCATTCATACTTATATGTTGATTACATTTTATTACAATTTACAATCGATAAAAGTGACATCACTTGAAGATAGAACGTGTTGTGTTCTATTTTCAAATATTAAGTTTAATTTATAATTTAAAAAGAAAGTTTATTTATGGACACGGCATCTATCATGGCGGATAAGTAAGAACATCTAGCTTCAAATAATTGCATTCACAACCGCGCCTTGTGAACGAACGGCCTCATCGCTTATACCTACTTACCAAGAGTTACTGTGACTCGTGAGCCTATAGTTATTACACGGGCACGTGAAATTGTGTGAACGCGGGCAAACGTTTGCCTCAGTTTTGCTATCATCTTAAATTTGTCGCGTTGCCCCGCAGACGAGTCGGGTTCATCATTTTTTACTACTTTCCGACATTGGCTGAGGTGCTATTACCCGACCGGTATGGAATGTCGAACTTCATGTTCCTTACATGTGATATCTGATGCCGTCCATAAATAATTCGGGTTGTCTCTTAAATGCTGATTCATCCGTTATGGCAAATAATTGTATTCGTTTTTTTTTTTTTTAACAATACAAGCGTTTGTTACTGGCGATTTGAGTAAAAGTTTTCGCATACGATTTGAATTATGAATATTAATTAATGCGAATAAATCTTAAATATTCAATTATTTTCTGTTTTTGATTTAATTATTAAAGAAATAGGTAGTTTAACTAATAAAAATACTACAAAATATTTTAACTTTTGTGTGTTAGCAATTTACATAATCTCACGTATACGTTATTTTTAATCTGTTATTGAAATAACATTTAAATATGGAATCACTTACTCGGAGTCGTACGACTCGTACGTTAAACGTACTTCCGCAACGCCAAATCAATATTTTCGATTAAAAATTGATTATTAATTGAAACATTTTACAGCATAACCTTTAAGCGAATCATATTAAACATAAAGGAGATTTACTTTCAAATGTTTATTAATTATTATAATACATATAATTTTTTTTTTTTTTAGTTAAGTATTATTAGTAAGCCTTATGCCGTAGGGTCTTTGTCGAAGCTGTGAAATTATTATTTCTCTGGTGTAACTTTTTGAATGTCCCGAAAGATTCAGTTTCCCATTTGCTTGTTCACCTTTATCTACATCTTCTATCTATACTAATATATAGAGCTGAATAGTTTGTTTGTTTGATACGGCTAATCTCAGGAACTACTGGCTAGAATTAAAAACATATTCTTGTGTTGTATAATAGTTTAATAGTCCTTTTATCGAGGAAGGTTCCAGACTGATTTTTATTCATTATATTTTTATTAATTATACGCGGGTGAAACCGCGGGGCACAGCCTATGCCGCACAGACTTTTAGATAGGTAGTTAAATATAAAATAAATTATGTAAATGCTTTGGTATAAACAAATTAGATTAAATTTCACTGTATTTCGCTTCGTTTCACCAGTGGCATTAATACAAGAGTTTACAAATACAATTTAACGGAATTTCGTCAATCATTTCAATTTTATACAATATCGCGGACCAGTTTCGGTGAAAATGTAATTTTAGTTACATTCCGTGATGTTATGAATCATTGTTTAAAGTTTCAACGAATTCATAACAAAACAGAAAATAAGTTATTAACTTAAATAGCAATCAGGAATTACATAATTTTTTTTTTTTTAGTTTCTTTTTTATTGTTGCAATCAAAAGTTGCATGGCAAATAAAATTATTATATTACATTATTAGATTATTGACAATTACACATATTTTCTTTTCGTAAATTGGATGCAGTTCCATTTTCCAGACTATGGGCTTCTGTTGGTAATCTATGAGAAAAAAAACCCAATAACTTTATCGACCCGACCTGGGGTATGGACCTCAGAATTTGCGTCAGACAGACAAGACATACATGGCAAAAAATATATGACCGGTCTCTTGTTTGTTCTATTTACTTGGTGTAATATGTATTATAATTTCAAGAATAACAAAAACCACGCCAATTACACCGAGACGTTACATACATTTTGACTATATATTTTCATTTTTAAAAGAAAGAAATACAAATTAATGATAAGTCTCGACTTGTATTCTTATTAATTACTAGCTGTGTCCCGCGGTTTCACCCACGTATTATTAATAAAAATATAATGAATAAAAATCAGCCTAGAGTACCTCGATAAAAGAACTATACAACACAAAAATATTTTTTTAATTCGACCCAGTAGTTCCAGAGTTTACCCGGATCAAAGAAACAAACTCTTCAGCTTTATATATTAGAATATATGTACATATAAAAACAATTTATAAAACTTACTAACTACTTTTAAAATTATAGGTGTGTATGATAAAAAACCTAAGTAAGTATAATGTTGACAGACAGAAAATAAAAAAATATTAACATCACTTACGTACGTGACTTAAATAAGTTAAATAATACAGATAATATATGTGACAATAAATATCTGACAGAACAAAATATTTCGTTCGGAAACAAAACATTTAAATTTAAACAAAAACAAAATTGAGAAACGTACGTGAAAACGAATTATGATCGCTAATCAAATTATATGCAAATGCAAGCAGATATTACAATAATGCAACTCTTAGCTGGAAATTCAACCTTGTCCTAGATAACAAATTGTAAGTAAGAAAGGTCGCCATGGATCACTACTGGTATTAAATATAACATTTGATTTTATTTATATTGCATTTATTCGCGACATTCGGTAAATTTTATTGTATACATATTTGGTTTGTTAAATTATGTTTTTATGATATTTACTTAGTGCTAGGATTTTGTGCAAGATTTTGTACTTCTTACAGTACCCGTGGGCTTTGAACCTTTTGCAACATTTGCCCGTTTGCCTTCTTAAAATAAATTAAAAAAAGAAACATATATTTCAAATTTGGAAGTAATAATCGGACCAATTACAATATTGGAAGTTAAAGGAAAATATGTATGCAATAAAAAAACTTAAGGTTTTTTATAATCCAGCCAAAGCCGCGGTCTGTTAGAAGTTTTAGATAGAGGACGAATTCCTTTACATCTAAGCTTAGCTCAAACCGATTTGATACCAAAAACTTTTTATAAGAACCCTTGTTCGTATCGTAAACCAAGGAATGTAGTATTTACTTGACCAATGCGATACACGCACGCTAATATCGCCCTTATTTCATTAACCATAAGTTCCAAATCCTTTCAAATATATTATTATAGCAATGACATTTTGAAAAATTTTTGCTACGTGTTCGTCAAAGTTGTTAAATTAGTTTTTATGTTGGATACCTCGTCTTTGGAGAAATGTCTTAAGACGGTAGCTTCTTGACTTTGAAGGGTATGGTCCGCATTCTATTCTGAACTTTATCACTAGAGTTTAAGATATAAAATCGTATGCACTTTTTAGTTTGAAGTAAAAATAATAATTACTCTATCTTATCCCGTTTAGACCTTTAAAATAGTGTTTCGACACGAAACGTAAAGCTGAAAATTCTCTGCATATTAAATACGAGTTTTATACGAAAGTTGTCGGTAAAGAAAAATATCTGAAATTACTGGCCACCTTTCTCTTATATAAAGAAAGATTTGAAGCTAGATACTGCCCTCCACTAGCCATATGTAACCTACATATGCTCCTTACAACGTTTCTTTCCATCGATTAAATACAGTATATAATATGTAGTATAAAGATACATATTTTTACATGTTATAATTTCGACCTTAATATGTTTTTTATAAAAATCAATCATTTCTGTAAATAATTTTACATTACACATAAATAATATATTATAAAAGGACAAGGAATGTAACGTAACTACTTTTCTATCATAAACATATTATTAGCATTGAATAGAAAAGGACCCTTCGACATTACATATTTAATAAATAACCGTTCTTATTTATTACTAGCTGATACCCGCGACTTCGTCCGCGTTGCTTGATATATTAACAAAGTTTTCTTATGTACGAAGGAAAAAACATTAAAAAAGATCGTTAGCAAAAATATACTTTGTTTAAACATACATCACTGAACACGCAGTGCATATACAAATAGTTGTTTCTTGAAACTTTAATAACTTTTTATTAAATGAAGATACCGCAATCATTTTTGTTTTTGGTAAGGACCAAGTGTCTAAGAAATAAGATTTAGAAAATTTCATTGAAATCTATCCAGTAGTTTTTCCGTGATGCGCACACAACTGCAGACCTCTATCATTTTATTTATATAGATATATTAAAGACAATATTTGTTTGTTAACTTTCTCTTAAAGGAATTTTTAGTAGTAAAAAGGTTTATGTCATTAAATTTATTATAAGCGATAGTAACGAACGAATGATAACATTATTAAGTGTTTTCTTAAGTTATATAACATTTAATGGAATCCTTATATGGATAACAGAAAAAATGATAAAATAAAATTGCTTTCACCATCGTTAGGACTTCGTTAATACAATACTAACAAGAAAATACATTATATACATTGTTATTTAACCTTTATATAACTTTAGTTATATTTGGCATATTTATTTGTTTGTATTTAATGAAATCAAACAGTACATAATAAATTTGAATTAAAAATATTGACAAATCTGAAATCACTATAAAAAAAAAATCAAATCAATTGAAATGAAATTTTGTAAATTTTTTAATATATTTCTGAGCTGAGCCATTTCAGTGAAACACGTTAATCTTAATCAATTATGAATTTCATGTGCATAATTTGAGTTCATCTCGTGCTCGTGAAAGTAACATCCCATGTGTCGTATAAACACATGTGTCTCAGATGGAATAAACTCAAAAAACTCTTCCAGTGGAGAAGTCTTCACCCGTAGCAATGGGACATATAAAAGTTAATTTACTTATACATAATATACTAAAAGGTATTCGATTTCATGTTTTAGTTAGTACATAAATTTACTCGGCGGTAAAGCTTTGTGCGAGCTCGTCTGGGAAGTTATCAGATATTCTACCGCAAAACAGCAGTACTTTGTATTGTTATGTTCCGGTTTAAAGGGTGCGTGAGCCAATGTAATTACAGGCACAAGGGACATAACATCTTAGTTCCCAAGGTTGGTGGCGCATTGGCGATGTAAGCGACAGTTAACATTTCTTACTCTATCTCTATGTCTATGGGCGTTGGTGACCACTTACCAACAGGTGGCCCATATGCTCGTCCGCTTACCTATACAATAAAAAAAAGGAGTTTGTGTTAAATTTAATTTTTATTTAACATAATATTTTTAATAATAATATATTGGGACATTTTTCACACACGGTCGTCTGATCCCAAACTAAGCAGAGCTCGTACTATGGAAACCAGACAACTGATATACTACTTTTTCTTTTGTAAATACATACTTATATAGATAATTACAACCAGACTCAGGACAAACAGACATGTTCATGCATACAAATGTCTGTCCTGGGTGGGAATCGAACCCACGACCTGCGGGGTATCTACCAATCACGCCAACCGGCTCGTCAAGAAAAGTTATTTAATGATAAAGAAGTACTTGTAAGAAATACTTGTAGGTATTTGTTTTGATTTAATTCGTCTCTCGTAATAGATTCTTTTTAAATTCATCTCAGTGCTAAGTATGAATAGCGTTTGAATGATATAGAATCATTTTCATCTTTCAAGATTTAGGTTTTAAGTCCAAAAAGTAGTTGAAGTTATGCAAAGTAGGTCACCGCCTGGGGCCAGGGATCGTGTGTGAGCCCCGCCCTTATCCCATTTCCTTTGTTGTCTAAATATTTTTCCGACGCAACATTTTTAAGAGACATTTCTGATATTTATGTATATTTTAGATATTAGATAAGATTAGGTTATTGTTTGACATATCATTACATTGATGAAGGTACAATACAAAGGTTTAATTATTTTCTTTATTTATTTATTGATATACAAACGATACATACATTTTTATTTATATATTAAATTTTGGTCTAGTACTATTACAAGAAACTATTACAGGTTATATATTATATACAGCATCGCAGTTGTCCGGTTTAGATAATTAATAAATATAGTATTTTTAATTAATTGAACTGGAATTAAAACAAAAACAACTTCAACAGTAAATTAAACATTTAGAATAAAATGTAAACGTATAATATTAATAATTAATTTGCATAACTTTTTTAGATTTTTTTCTTAAAACTAGTAATTTATGTAATATTATGTATGTGACTGTATGTTCTGTATTATTAATAGTTGAATACTACATATCAATCAATTTCAACAAATATATAAGCCCGTTTAAATATTCGTCATATTTATATGTTTTTTTTTTAATATTAACATTTTCCAAGAGCCGAGCTGGCCCAGTGGTAAGAACGTGTGAATCGTTATCCGCTAATCGCGAATCAAATCCAGGCGAACACTTAATATGTGTTTATTATTCAATTCATTATTAAAGGAAAACATCGTGTGGAAACCCATTTTTTTATTTTTATTGCATAGGTAGGTGGACGAGCATATGGGCCAACTGATGGTAAGTGGTCACCAATGCCCATAGACATTGGCATTGTAAGAGTTGTTAACCATCGCTTACATCGCCTATGCGCCACCAACCTTGGGAACTAAGATGTTATGTCCCTTGTGCCTGTAATTACACCTGCATGTGTTTAATATAACTGAAATTCTGCCACATGTGTATTCCACCAACCCATATTGGAGATGCGTGGTGGTATAGCCCTTAAAGACTTTAGACCAGCAGTGAAATATTAAAAGACTGTTTTTTTCATTTTTACTAAATTTAGTTAATTATATTCAAAGCACTGCGACATTATTCAGTGGAAGATACCAACAAAAGTTCAGTACTAATGTTGATATTCTAAATCATCCATCATATAAATACCACTGGCAACCTTAATAAATCTTAGCATAAATGCATCACGATCTCAAAATACGAACACAATATATTAACCTTTGATTCATATCTATTAGGTAAATATACAGTCAGTTACAAAAATAAACTTAACAAGTAAAAAAAGTTCAAATAGTGGATACTGTCGGAAATACACTGGACCGCAAAGAAAAAGGGTCAGTTAGAAATTTTTCAATATCATCAAAAGTACATGATCTAGCTTTATGAAATACAGACTAAATTAAAAAATATTTAATGTCACATAAAATAATATATAAAACCTTTTTATTTATTTTTGATAATTCTATAAAAAAAACTGAAAATGTAACAAATTTTCTTTGCGGTCCAATGTATAACCATTCCTCACGTTATTAATGCGCTACTTATCGTAGGAACATGCTTAATGATTTGTCTCTGTAATCACATTGGCTCACTCACCCCTTCAAACTTGAAACAACAATATTTACATACAATATAATATATATATTTAGAAAATTTTAAAAAATATTGAAAAGTTCCTTTAGATTTTTACTCTGTTTCTTTTGATTTAAATATCTCTGCTAGACTTCGACGCCGACCACGAGCACTAGGAAATTGGACACATATTTTTTCAAAGCTTTTATTTTCACTTTGTTTATAAGGGACCGCTAGATGGCGCTGTAGCATTTCAACTTAAACGTGAACCGATCGCAATATCGATACTACATGAAGTCTGCCGAGTTTTAACTAGTATAAAATATTGTAAATAAAAATAAAATAACTTACTAGTCTAAGTGTATTCGTCGCTCACTGTACCCAATTCAAACTTCACGGTCCGAAGACATGTAGGATTATATAAAAATATATATGTCGTAAAAATTCGCAAACGTCTGAATCACCAAATTTGAGTCATGATATCTTTGTGAGCAGGTAAATTGATTCAAAAAAACATACGCTTTTTTAACATTAACCCGTGATAGTTGAGATGAGAAGCTCAACCGATGATTCTGAGTTCAGACCCAAGCAGGCGCCTCTGAATTTTTACAGAAATTCTGTTACTTGTGTGTCCACCTAACCCGAGGTGGAGTAAATTCCAAACCTTTATTACTTGGTGGTAGAGCTTAGTGCAGGCTCGTCTGGGTAGGTACCACCCACTCATCAGATACTCTACTGCAAAACAACAGTACTTGGTACAGTTGTGTTCCGGTTTGAAGGGTGAGTGAGCCAGTGTTATTACAGGCACAAGGGACATAACATTTTAGTTCCCAAGGTTGGTGGCGCATTGGCGATGTAAGAGATGGTTAACAACTCTTAAAATGCAATTGGCTATGGGCTTTGGTGACCACTTACCATCACTTAAATCCTATGAAATAAAAAAAAAAACCTTAAAAATAAGAAGAGGCATTTATGATACAAATATACTGATCGCATTATCCAAGTTTACTGTTAAAGTTTTATTAAACTCGTCACAGGAAACGAAAAACAAAACAATTAACATCGTCGAGACAAAACTGTTTTACGTCAGAATGTAATAACAGTGGAATTCTAAGTAACGCATACATTGTATAACGATCATCGACACTTATCATAGTGTTTGTAGGAATTTTTAAATAATTAGTCTTAAGGTAAAATTATAGTCATGGTCTGACTGTTTTCGGCCACGTTTTTTTCTTTTATTGGATCCAGGGTTTGAACTTAGAACTAAGTCTTATAGCTTGTCAAAAGAGAAACGACGTAATTTTATTAATTGTATAACTTAAAGCATACTTGGACAATGGACATGCTTAACTTGGGGATAGTGCTTAGTGCAAACTCGTCTGGGTAGGTACCACCCACTCATCAGATATTGTATCGCAAAACAGCAGTAGTTGCTATTGTTGTGTTCTGGTTTGAAGGGTGAGTGAGCCAGTGTAATTACAGCGATGGTTAACCTCTCTTACATCGCCAATGTGTATGGTGACCACTTACAATACGTTAATGTACTCACAATCGTCAAATCGTCCGCCTTAGTATGCATTAAAAAAAAGAACATGCGCATTGTAATAAGTATTTGTTTTAATAAAAACTACTTGTTAATATTTAGTAAGGCAAAGAATTTGCTCATTTTTTCCTGACTAAAATGAACTTAAAGGGGCAGCTTGGGGCAGCCCAGGTGGTAATTTTTGTAGTTCGTATCTCTCTTTGTCCTGACTTGCAACGTGACAAGCCCTCAATTCGCCTTCAACCAATCTTAAAATGAACAAACAGCGTTTTTCTCATATAACAAATATTTAAAGTATAAAATGAAAATCAAAATGCTCTTTATTCAAGTCAAATCGTCAATTGCTAATGATAGGGAATATAGTTTCTTCCGAGGAAAAAAGGCATTGAAACTCAGTAGTGACACTTTAAAAAAAATATACAAACTTGTATAAATTACTTAGAACTAGTTCATTGCTACACGAGATTCAACTATATTATTTTTAATAACATTATATATATTAAGTGTAAAGTCAATTAAAAAAAAAATAACTTTTCAGTACGTACTAAGATGTTATGCCTTTACATCTTAAACCGGTAGGATAACTTACAAATATGTCACCAGTCGGGCACAAACCCCACTAGTAATATAAATTTGAAACCTATCTATATACTAACACTTATGTACTGTTATATTGTTACAGTATATACCTATTATAATAAATTATTTCGTTTTCATTTTGACCACAATTTCAGTTGTAATTATTATTTGCCAAGACTTAACCACTTTTTATATAAATCGCAATAATTTTTTCAATAATCTGTTTTCAACAGCTTTCAAAATTGTTCTTTAGTCGCAATGTTGAAATGTCATCGATTGCTGGGTGGCTTCGACTAGTAATTCGACCTTATACACTTAGTGGCTATTTTATAAAATAGGAAGACGGACGAGCATTTGAGCCTCCTGATGGTAAGTGGTCACCAACGCCCATAGACATTGGAATTGGTATGATAAAAAAAAACAATATAATTTGTGAATGGAATCACTCGAATGTTTTCCAACGGACGTGAATTATGTCTAATCATTCTAATGCTTTCAAGAAGTGAAACAGCTAAGGAGATGTAGGTCACAAGTTGAACACTGAATCTAGTTCGTATTGTGTCACTGCCATTTGTGAGGCACTTAGTATATACAAATATACAGTGTAATGTATATAGTACGTAAACCTAACGGTTCTGCTCATGTAGTTACTGCTTTTTGTGAACGCTGGTATAGAAATATAAGTTTTTTTTTTAATTAAATTTAATCAAAGATATATCTTGGGCTTGGATGTGTTGTGATGGGAGTATCTGTTTGAAATACGTGTTACCTGGTGGTAGGATTTGCGCAGGCCCGTTTGGGTGGGTACCACCCACTCATCAGATATCTTCTATCCAAACAAATTGTTATTTTTGGAGTCGATGTCAGCTAAGGAAACACTATAATATACCTAGCAATAATAATACGGGAATCTTTTAAAAACAAACAAAAACATACACATTACAAATTGAATTTTATTCGCCCCGTTAAGTTGCGCGTTTGACACAAGCACATCTCACCTATAACTAACTATGTATGTAGTTATAAACCCACCTTAGCTGACATCGACTCCAAAAGTAACAATAATTGTAAATATATTATCAACCACACAACACATTCGTACCTACATATTGATGAGTAGAAAATAGTAAGTTAATTATCAAATTATAGAAGAATACGCAATTATTTTTTTACTTTTTAGTGCATATTAATTTGTTTTTCTTATGAAGTCGGTTTTTGTTTTGTTATTTTTTTTTATATATAGTACATGTTATACATGTTGATGTAAGGATAGGTCAACAACAATGGTTCGCATTTGTAATACATCACCATAAAGTTGAAATATGCAAATATCCCTTAACAACGGATTACCTTTTAAAATAAAGCTGCTCCTAATTTCAGCTTCCTAGGCTCAGTAGTAACCGTTGATAGACGGTTAGGAGAAACATACTATATTAGTTAGATCCCAATAGTCCTTACTTCGTACACGGTAATAAAATTAACGAAATACAGTACAAATACGATACGGCCTTAATTAAACTAAATAAGGGTCGATGAATTCGTTGTTACAAGACCCAATTGTAGATACAATTATTTATAAACATGGGATCAATTAATGGAAAAACAATTGCTTTTTTTTAAGTAGGTATACTATTCGATATTGTATTTGAAGCGGCTTTCAAGCGCTTGCTTAAATCATTGTTTGAATACACGCTGAGTTCTTCAGCGAGGTATCGTGATAAATAAATCCCAAATACTTGAAATACATGACTTTTTAGTTCAGATCAGTTCAACTCCATCCATCTCTCGTCCATTTAGCATGGATGCTGTTATAGCAATACCTAAAAAAGAGACAAAAAAAACCTGCTGAGTTCTTTCGTCGGTTCTTTTCAGAGCTGGGTGTTTCTTTTCCGAACCGGTGGTAGTTTCTAGTTTGAATATCAATAACAAAGCGTAATACTTCAATGTTGAATAAAGTATTTTGAATTTTAACTTGAATTTGAGCTACCTAATCTGCGACCTAATAAGCAGCCTCTAAAGCTTGGAATATTCCATACATCCTATCTTAAATCTTAAGATTAAAATTATAAGTCAAAATGTAAATCTTAATTCATCAGTTTTCGTATAACTTGAACGCGTCCAAGCATTTCAATATTATATGTTTGATTCCAGACAATTGTCCCCCACGACGATATTTTAATGTTTCAATACGTTACGACCCAATTACTTTTATATTTATATATAGATTAAAAGCTATTACTTGTCCGCTTCGCTAAACATAGTACAGACAATATAATTAAATAAAAATAAAAAGTATTTTATGTCCTTTACTTAAGTGCCCAGTTTAATTTGAATTCGTTCTTCTTAGCGTATTTAAAAATACATATAAAGAACGTTTTGTCATTTTGTTATAACAAAGTCCATCGGCGTCTGTTTGTCTGTCTGTCATCAAAAACTAAACGGATTTTCATACGGTTTTTACCAAGAGAGTGATCGCAAAGAAGAATTATGTATTCATTATGGTTTTATCTAAATTGCCTGAAATATGATGATTTTTTAATATGTCAGATGGTAATCATACGACTGGGCTTTAATAGTGTTCGCCGTGTAAACATATAGTTATATATATCCTATTCCAAACGGAATAGGATTAAGGATAAACAACCTTATATTTACAAATTGCTTGTAATTGGCTAATTGTTTTGTTGTATTATGCACCATAAACAGTCCTTAATTAATTTACCCTTATTTATAATAAAACACGATTCCACTTAACTAGTTATAACCACATTAATTTAACTTTCGAAGCTCCGATAACAACTTCGCGGATATGGAAAACGCCATTTTTTCACGAATGGATAGTGAATATCATAGATATCATAGTCTATTCAAGATATCGATTCACGACCAATCAGTGACCAATGGTATCGTTGTCAAAGTCTATACGGGCTTATTTCTGATGTGGTTGGAAAAGGCTATTATGAATTACGATATAATTATTTTATACAGACAAATATTCTACCCATGCGAAGCCGGGATACCAATATCAATCTAGCTTTTGAATCGACATTTTACATTTTCTGATTTAATTAGTTAAGTGATTATTATATTTAGTATATCAATTATGATTGATATGAGCCGAGATGGCCCAGTGGTAAGAACGCGTGAATCTTAACCGATGATCGTGGGTTCAAACCCGGGCAAGCACCACTGAATTTTCATGTGCTTAATTGGTGATTATAATTCATCTCGTGCTTGACGGTGAAGGAAAACATCGTGAGGAAACCTGCATGTGTCAAATTTCACTGAAATTCTGTCACATGTGAATTCTACCAACCCGCATTGGAGCAGCGTGGTGGAATAAGCTCCAAGCCTTCTCCTCAAATGAGGAGAAGAGGCCTTAGCCCAGCAGTGGGACATTCACAGGCTGCTACTTACTTATCAATTATGAGTTAATTTTTTATTTATTCTTACATAGTGTAAGTGTAGTGCTGATCCTTAGTAAATAAATAAAAGTTGTTTTTGCTGTATTCATATAGAATATTTTAACTTTGATGAAGTTTTGTTTAAAAATGCACGCGTAATAGCTTTGATCAATATACTTGATACATATAATTTCGTATTAATACGACCATGTCGCTTTAACGTTACTAAAATTTTTGCGCGTGTCTATTATTTAAGCTGGCCTTATACGGTGTAGATACGGGCTTTAAGTGGTTTTTGTGGTGTATTAATATTCAGTCTTAAAGATATATCTTTATTTTATTCTATGAAATGTCAATTTTTTTTTAATTTACGTTATTTTTAAAAGCATTAAAAAGTTTTTGAACAAATGGCATAGCGGTTGACTTTATATAAATAATTTTAAGTGTAATTTATTCAATGAATTGATAATGACTAGATCATTGCCTGGACGTTGAAATATATTTGTGATAATAATCTATACTGATATACTTGTAGTGCGACATCTTTAGTTGTTTGTTTGTTTGTTTGTGGGTTTTGTTATCATATTTATACATTCGTAATTTATTCGTTGGAGAAGCTTAACTCCTAAGTTTCTTACCGGTTCTACTCGATAGAATCTCAATCTGTTACTTTAAAAATATTGTTAAATTATTAATTAAACTCTGAGACAAGTTGAAAATCAGATATGTTGTAAATAGTAGATACTAAAATAAATATATATATATATTATGTATATCAAAATGCTGATAGCAATTTTATAGAATGAAAAGAAAGCGATGCTCATGATATAGTGAAACATTTAACAAATGATCAACTTGGCAGGGTTCCAATTAATAGGTTAGCATGCCAAGCTGCGAGGTTCAAGAGGTGAGTTAGGATTCTTGGCGATATTAAACTTAACAATGTTATGGAACAACGAAAGATAATCAAATGAGTATAATTAATGTTACATGTAACCCTTGGCTTGTCTTAAATTGTGTAAGGAATAATGATTCTCGAAACCAATCACTGAACTTGGCATCCTGCCAAGCATGGGTGCCATGCCAAGTTGTATTACCATTGCGCCAAAATTTCAGCGCGTGTGATTTACTTTGTATTTCTTATAAATATTATTTGTTAAGATCTATCATTGGAAAGTTGTTTCACTTGGACTTTAGTAGTATCGATTAAACACACCCTTACATGTCTATAACATATATGTATGTGTCTACATACACACATACAAATACTATATAACATTAATATACATAAGTAAATTAAGTATGTGCTTTAATAATCTTATTTATTGTTATTTTACGGGTGTTATATTAAATCAGTTTTTTTAAATAGTGGTCACCACTGCCGCCCTTATACTTTGGCATTGTAAGAAATATAAACCATCCCTTACATCACCAATGCGCAACTCCTGGAATCGAACCGACATCATTATTATTTTATGACTCTTCCTCAATCTGTAGAAATAAATTATTCAACTATTTTAAAATGCATGATTAGTTTAAAATTTTTATTGATGTTTTTTATAATTTCAATTATGATTTCGCCAATTGATTGTTTCTTAATGTTTTTTTTCTTTATTATTATTATAACAATGACCTTAATTTTTTACTTAGTTTGGACATTTTTGAAAAATTGCTGATGACTTTTTTTGTTACTTTTAATTTTGAATTAGATTTTGTAATGTTATGAACACTTGTAACTGACATGCATATTAGATATTAATGTTTTATATGTTCTTTTTGTCAATGTTTTATATTTATGTTGTAAGTGTTCTTTTACAAATAAATAAATTATCAATAGGACAAAAATTTTAAATTTCGAAACGACGGTTCTCCTCCACTCAGCATCATATGTTCTTATAATAAACATTTTACGATGTTCATAAAACTTTAAGTAAATAATATACATGTAATAATTATGTGAAAGTGAAGAGAATTATGTAAAGATTCAATTCGAAAAGTGCATTATGAAGTAACTTCACGCAAACTTGACATGACAGAATTTTATAATGTTCGTTGAGTGTATATGTTACTAAAACTGCTGGGCTAAGGCTGCCTCTCCTCTTTTGAGAAGATTTGGAGCTTATTCCACTACGCTGCTCCAATGCTGGTTGGTGGAATACACATGTTTGAATTTCAGTGAAATTAAACACATGCAAGTTTCCTCACGATGTTATCCTTCGCCGTCAAGCACGAGATGAATTATAATAACAAATTAAGCACAGTTCGTTTGGTCACCTTTTGTCTAGTCTAGAATAAGCTAAGCTATTTGATAGGCAGTTATAAGCTAAGCACGTGTTGGCAGTGTACCAAATTAATAAAAATAGATTGATTTTATACTGTCTATAAATACACAGCAATACTAAGTATTGCTATACAACAGTAGACCAACTTATGTTAATAAGAATTATTTGGTGGTAGGGTTGTACAATGCCGTCTGGGTAGGTACCATCCACTGATCATCGTGTATATTGGCCTTATGTCGTTTCATTCTCTCTTATGACAAACAAACAATTATACTTTATGTATATGTCATCTATTAATAATACTGTAATCTCGTTGTATTCTTTATTTGGTGGTAGAGCTTTGTGCAAGTCTGGGTATTCCCCTAGTATTTTTGTATTCGGGTTTGAACGGTGTGTGCCAGTATAACTATAGGCAAAGGAGACATAACATCTTAGTTCCCAAGGTTGGTGGTGCATCGGCGATGTAAGCGATGGTTAACATTTCTTGCAATTCCACTGTCTATGGGCGTTGGGGACTTACCATCTGGTGGCCCATATGCTCGTCCGCCTTCCTATACATTAAAAAAGAATTAGTCTTTTTGATGAAAATATAGTACATTAAATATACTGATTTTGAAAGATTTTTGTTTCAAGCTGAATTCTGCGCTGACAATGCCGCTGGTAGTGCTAGTTAATAATATTAGTTAGTATTCATCTGGCCCTAAAAGTACAGAGACATTTATGTGTTGGTAAATAAAAAGTACAAAGGGCCCAATTTCAAACCGACGAAGCCGATAAACACGGGACGCCAAAGGTTTTTTTGTTCAACGACATCTCTTTCTAACTTAGCACGTGCGTATGAGACAGCTGATCGGTCGTTCAAGAGACAATGGGTGCATTTATTTTTTTAATCCGACAGATTATGAATCCTTGTCAAGGTTCTCTTAATGCAAGGCAAAATAACTCTTAATTATATAATATTAAAGCTTAAATTTAATGTACGAAAATGCAGTGAAAAAAGATACTTTAGTGTATGCGAAATTGTTACTGCGATCATAGTATTATTATTTGACAAGTAAAGTTTCCTGCAAACCCGTCTGCGTAGGTACTAGCTCTACTAGCTATATTACTTACTAGCTGTGCCCTGCGGTTTCACTCGCGTATAATTAATAAATATAATGAATAAAAATCAGCCTATAACCGTTCTCGATAAAAGGACTATACAACACAAAAAGTTTTTTTAGTAGTAGTTCCTGAGATTAGCCGCATCAAACAAACAAACTTTTTGCTCTATATATTAGTATAGATTTTTGCACATAAGCACAAGACATAACATTAATTTCCAAGTAGCATTGGCTGTGAAACACGATTTAAACTTACCATCATGTGGCCCCCAGTGGTGGGTGGTGACAGCCCTAGACTGGGTGACATATAGTGTTGTGCAGACGTTAGAATTTGTTTCAATTATTATTATTGATTATAACATCGGAGTGTTATTTTATTGTAAAGGTGCTATCTCGTCAAAAACCCTTTATATACTCGTGCGAAATCGATGTCGATTGTGTTATATAATATATAATAGGTAAATAGTGGAGTCAATGTGAGAACTGTCAACGCTCGAGTTATATTTAATCAGTGTTATATAATTACATAAAGAGGCGCCATCTTGTTCGATTTATGAATTTATAAAGAGCAATTAATTGCTAGTGGTTTTACCGTGAACTCGATTGTCCTTCCTTGTCTATCGTATGCGGGATCCCTAGCATTAGAAAGTGACCGGTTACCTTCTATTTTCCCATGGTTTATTAACCAACGTCTGTTATTACCGGCTCTATTGCAAATTGTATACTTGCGAAATAATACGAAGACCTTGGTTCCGATGACTAATGTAGATTGTTCTTTGTGCACAATTATCTATTGTTATATATGAATTTTATATAAAACAAATTATGTTTGCTATATGCAAATTATATAATTGGATGTATATGAAATGTTTCTTAGCTCAGTTATGTTACTTTGATGAGAAAAATCAATGTCGGGACGCAGGAAGTTGAAGCTATTTGATTCGTTTGAAGTTTATTCTGTCTATGGATTTGTTTTTTTTTATATGTCGAAGGTGCGATTAAAATGTGGTTTGATCTTTGTAATTAAACCTATTTAGTTACAATATCATGAAGTATGTCCTTTGTTTAATTATTATTAAAGTATTATAGACCTTAAAATCTATTCCATGAAAAAGAAAAGGTCTTAAAGTTGAGTTGAATCAGAAAATAATTCAAGTTGTATTGTTTCTTAACCAGATGAAAGAAAAATGGCTTTCTAAACGACAAAATTAGTTACGAAACCTATTTTGTTCTCATAGAAATACTTTATAAAGCAAAATATCGACTCAAATTACGACCCCACATAATCCCGTGCCAGAGTCGTCCTCCCCAGCGAAGGGCACAAGGGAGTAACAAAAGCGTCGATCAATCAAGTATTCTGCACAATATCGTGACAAACTAACGGTCGGCGCCATTTTGATTGACCGCAACGTGTATTTTAAATGTCGAATTTGAAATTATATCAAATCGTTTTGACAATTCCATTTATAAATTGTTCGGAAATTGACAGATAATATAATCGTAATGTTATCAGCAATAAAATCTTAAATAGACTAAATATTGAACGAGTCAATCGATTTTCGTTTAAATTATTTAATCGTTCAAAATAAGGCTTCCCAAACGCTACGTTAAAATCAAAATAATTAACAATTAAGATAATAATCTTATACGTATAAAAATAAAAAATAACTAATTATTATTATTTACTTCCCATAGTCTACTGTTACGTTAATGTAACTTAAAATTAGGGTGCATACACAGCTACCCCTAATTCGATCCATCAAAACGTATGCTGCATAATCACAAATTTACATACATACAATTATATACTTTATTCGTATTGAGCTACAGTCGAATGTTGCTTGCCACATATTCTTTTGTTTGCTCTGTAAGGATTTTACTTTGGTGACCAGATCGTTAAGTAATATGATAGGCAAAACGCTTTCAAATTAAAATTATAGTCTACAATACTTATGTATTACCTAAATACTTATATTAAACTGTTGTATATTAAATTTATTATTTTATATGTTTATTAACATTAAAACCTTAACTAAATAAAAATAACATTTAAAAATAATTATTATTATACAAGTCGTGACCGAGTGGAATGGTGGCATAATATATTATAGAGGTACCAACCAAAGTTAATATAAAAGTCTCTTATTATAATGTAAGAAGTAGGTTTATTGTACTTTTACTTATGCCATTATGGAATTTACGGCAATCTATATCAATTCAAATATTGTTTTCTATTTGTAAATAGGCAATGATAAAACTGTTCAGTAGACTTCTCATCTAATTGTCAATTCATTGTCTTTTTTTTTTGGTTGTCTCTGACTTCGTTGTTAATAAAAATCATTTTCGAAATAAGAATAGGAGATGAAGTTCGAAATGTGAAAATTCATTTACGTTTTCCTCGAATTTTCAATAATGATTGTGTTGGCTTTGAATTAAATTCAATGCTGTAACATGACGATTCAAGAGCGCCGTTAAGTCTACTTGAATAAAGAATTATTTGATTTCGTATTTCACCAAAATCTTTTAAGTAAATAATAATGTCATTCCGACTGCTGTTTGATAATATTTAAAGCGTACGAGTATATGTTTATTAGATACTATTATTAACCCGTGACTTCGCCTTAGGGGGAGAGGGGGTTAAAAAAGGTGCTTATATCCGTCCATGAGGATCAAGCTTGCTACAAAAGTTTCACCAAAATCGATTTATCCTTAAAAGTGTAACAGACAGACGTTCGCATTTATAATATTAGTATAGATTAATTGTAATCACTTAGTGTAGTTATCATTAACATTTCAAATTAAACTCGTGGATAGCTTGAGAGCATAATATAATTGAGTGATACACTTGCGACGTTGTCTTGTCTGTGTAGTCGCCCTTAATTCTATTACACCAATAAGCACAGGGCGTTACCGTATTAATCTGCACACAAGTAAACATTACATCACGGCGTATTGCCAAGAAAGCGGACGTCTCCCTCACGCCTACGAACCTGTAGCCCGTTGGAGTGGGACAGTTGACAGGAATCAATACGTGATGGCGGTCGTTTTATTTCGCGGGACATCTCTTGTTTGTGTGTATGATGTTAAACTGGATGTTCGAACGGCGTCGCTTCAGGCCGAGTCGAAAGCGTATCATTTATCCATTAACTTCGTATATATCTAATATTCGAAGCAAAGTGTTAATTGTATTTAAAATCATGTGTTATTTGTTTAAAGACCTTATCATAGTCTAAATTAAAATAACAAATGAAAGATCACAATTCTTTACTGATAGATTTGCATCTTAGAAGTCAATTATACAAACTAACATGACTTTAATTAACTCTGCGCACTTTATTATATGATGTGTGTGTATGTGTGTGTGTGAGTGTAATGAATTAACCCTTAAAGTGTATTGAGATATCATTGATGAAAACAGACAAAGGAAGGATTTTTGTTTTATAATGAAACCTGGAATGACGACTTAATTACAAATACTACCACAATATCATACTATCATAATAATATAGTAAGATATAATATATATTCAATATGAGTTGGTGGTAGGCTTTGTGCAAGCCTAGCCTAGCCTTGTCTGGGTAGGTACCAGGCAATCATATTCTATTGCAATGCAGATATTGTTCTGTTCCGGTTTGAAGGGTGAGTGAGCCAGTATAACACAAGGGACATAACGTCTTACTATTAGTTCTCGAAGCCGGCGCGCGAATGCCTCTGGGCGATGGGAGTTGTTGCCTGTGCGATAATATATGTATATATCTATTTATATCATACTTGGATGTTATATCATTAAATATATATATGTTTAGGTTATTTACTACGAAAGTAGTTAATATAGCATTATATATATTACGTGACATAATTCATGACTTAAATATAGATATAGTGTTAAGCGATTTAAGTGGCATATAATACCTTTTATGTTAAAAACTACCTGAACAAATATTAAACTGTCTGTAGTGAATGTCTCACTGCTGGGCTAACGTTTCCTCTTCTTTTTTTGGGGAGAAACTTGGAGCTTATTCCACCATGCTACTCCTGCGCGTTGTGGAATACACATGTGGTAGAATTTCAGTTAAATAAGACACATGCGCATCCTCACGATGTTTTTATTCACCACTAAGCAGTTAAGCACGAGATGAATTATAAACACAAATTAAGCAAATGAAAATTCATTGATGCTTGCCCGGGTTTTAACCCACGATCATCGGTTAAGATTCACGCGATTTAACCACTGAGCCATCTCGGCTTCCAATGCTTCAGTATGCTTATTGTTTATTAAAATTTGAAATAACATACACAAATATATTACAAAAATACGTTCAAAGGGAGCGGGCTGTCTTAGCCCTTAAATAGGACCAGAGAACCTTTCCATTGAGAACTCGAAGACTTGAAGTGGAAAAACGCGATGTGATATAAATATCATTTTAAACAAAGTAAGGTGTCTCTGAATGTCCTTAATGTCCTTCGAGTAGAATATATGTTAAAAAAATTGGTTGCCTGTAAAGTCGGTATACGGGCGAAAGTTTTACGTGACAACGACTTTGAGTGGTAAAATAATTTTAATGTGAATATTCATTCGTATAGTAGGAAGAAGGATGAAATAATAGTAACAATTTAAAACATTTATTTATACAAAGAATTATATTTAAAACATTAATTTATACAAAGAATCTCGCACTGAATTTCATATTAACAAAATTTTATTTTTACCTTTACACATACATACGTATTTATATACAAATATACATACAATAACTTGCAATACATTTGCGTACAATGAAACAGCGTTTACTACAACTTAACTTGTTCCTATCTGAGTGATTTTGTTGAGGATAGGGCGATGATTCACTTTTTATGTCTGTCTCTCTCGCTCTTAGGCGGGCTAACCATGCCCGAGTGGAAGGGACGCGTGCCTCTCACTCGCTCTCATTGTGAGCGCATAACGTGAGCGGAGCGTAACGCAGTTTCTTGAAGTGTCACCCGGCAAACCAATTTATAAGACGTTGTCACGTCAAAAAGTAACAAGTATTACATATTCATACCAGTATAGGCGTATCAACACAATGTGATACTGTTTTTAACGTATTTTAAAGGTTAATAATAATATATTACTTGCTTTTTATGTGTTCGCGTGACTGTTATATTTATATAATTAGGCATGTTACACACGATTCTATTAATATAATTATGTGTAATTTTTTTATTTATTATATTCAAGTGGGTAGTTCTGATTTATTATAAATATTTACAATTCTTACTAATATTATAAAAGCGAAAGTAGTACACTTTCACCGATAAACCACAAAAACCGAATTTTAAAATTCTTTCACCAATGGAAAGCGACATTATCAGCGAGTAACGTAGGCTATATTTTGTCGTCGTATTCCCTCGGGAATGGGAACTAAGCGATTGAAACCGCGAACAAAACGCTAGTATGATATAATTATATTATTTAGTAATATCTTAATTCAACATAATCTATATACTGGAAATTAATGTAAATCTTTATTGGAAATTGCAACGCAAATGTTACTCTTGGGAATCCGTATTGAACCTGAGACTTCTACATCGCAAGGCAATCCTTATACCGTTAAGCTATCAAAGCTTATTATGTAATGTGTATCTGTGTGTACATAGCTAAGTGGCATCTGGACTGTAAATATATAGTGGCTGTCAATATATATTGCACATCGACCTTTGAAGAGAGATAATCGGCTAATTTCGGCATGGTAGAGCGTTATCTCTGTCGCACAATACACTAACATTCCGGTATATATTAGAAGTTGTTAAAACAATTATGAGTTTTTGTTTATTTAATAATATACACCAATTAAAATAAATGCTGGATTTAGGTTGTGGAAAATAAAATAATATAAGGTCCTCCAGACCGATTTCGGTCACGGCGGCCAATCTCAAGAGAGATTAGGCTACTACGCAGGAGATATTATAGTGCACAAGTTTGTGCGCAAACATAGTTGCACTCTCTTTTCCTTAGCTCTCGTAATCCGATGGGACGGCAATCCGACACGACCGGAAAGAGTTCAGGCGCAGGACCAACGGCTTACCGTGCTTTCCGAGGCACGGGAGTGTACGCACCTCCAACTTCCAGACTCCGGGCTGCTACTGAGAATTTTCGGAAAGAAAACCCCAATAACTATTTATTAGCCCGACCTGGGAATTGAACCCAGGACCACCGAGTCTGCGGCATTATATCAAGTCACTAGAGCAACGAGGCAGTCAAATCTTTCGCCTTTAAATTAAAATAAAAAGATCATGTTAATATAGCCGGTTCGAGCATAGATAGTGAAATGAAAGGTATTGGGAATTTAGTTGATTAGAAGTATATAAAATTATAATAAAACAAGTACAGTATAATATAGTAGTAGTAGTATAAGTATAAACAATGCTATATCTGATTAGATATAGCCTTGTATACATATTGTATAAAACTACTAAAGGCACTATACATTATATCATTATATACTTATAGTGTAAAATAAACAAACAAAATGTTAAGTTTTTGAGAACATTATATGGAAAGTTCGATTAAAGTAATTTTATGACGTGGTAAAACATCAATAACGGTAGCGAACAACCCCATGGTTAGGGGACGCTGAGGAAGCGGCAAATTACAGCAAATGTACCCTCCGAATGATTTAAGGGCTCCGTGATTCCACATTAATGCCCTTGATATAAACGCACTATTATTTATGGTTGTTTATTAAAAAATTATATCTATTGTTTATGGATTGTACATTTAAATCATCTTACTGAGAATTTACAAAGGGAAATTGTTACAATATATACAAAACGAACTGTGCCTCGCGATTTCACCCGCGTATAATTAATAATAATATAATAGTTAAAAATAAGCCTAGAGCCTTAATCAATAAAAGGAGTATACAACACAAAAAAAAAATTAAATTGGAATCAGTAGTTCCTGAGATTAGCCGGATCAAACAAACAAACTCTTCAGATTTATATATTAGTATAGATAAATTATTAAACATTTTCACGTCTGTGCTAAGACCGTCTTTCTTTGAGGTGAAGGTTGAGGTTGAAAGGTTGAGAGCATATTCGACCACGCTGCTCCAATGCGTGTTAGTGGTTACACAAGTGGTAGACTTGTACACGTATGAATATTTATTCGTTAAGACTCATGTGTTTTAAAAATTGTGTTCACTATTGATCAATATTTTTTTTTGTTACAGGTTAAAATCGGATTAATAGAGATGTGCTACAAGTGACACGCCAAGTGTAGTGTATCGAGTGTAGTGAAGTGAAATGAAGTGAAATTTTTGGAAATGTTTATCATGGCAGTGTACAACGGTGGTCCGTTTTCTGAATGATAGCTAACATTGAAGGTAAGTGATTATATCTTATATATTTAAACGAGCAATTCTTGTATATATATATATATATATATAATCTGAATCTCGGAAACTACTAAGCTACTCCAGTAGGTGGCGTTGTATAATTTCGAAAAATCACACAATTTACCAATAAAAAAATACCGAGCAAAGCTCGGTCATCCAGGTACTATATAATATATGTAATATGTATGTATGTATTCAATTATTTTTTTATAAATATTTTAAATCGTGTTATCAAGCAATGTAGTTTCGAATGAGAACTAGCAGTTGGTTATATAATTAATGATGTAAAACTTACTTACGGAACCCACAGAAGGATTATATACATATTATGAGGATATACCACATAGCTCTCGCAGTGTGGGGTCAATCGATAATCATAATTGACAAATAACTAAAACAATAATGCATCTAAATATTGTACTAGTTTAAATTAAGTTTAAAAACTGTATATTGTATTTATTTTTTATATTATAGGTAGGCTGACGAGCATATATAATTAATATCGTAGTTTTATAGTTTGAGCTCAGTAGCTTGCCATTGGAGAGGGCTATTTCCAGCAGGATGACGAAGGGCTGTTGTTGATCATGTTAGGTTGAGCCTATATTCGCGTACACTTTGCTCTTTAATGAAGTTATTATTATTATTAACTAGGTTGTACTCATTGTTATCAGATATACATTCTGATACTTTACAAAAGATTTTTTTAATTATTATCAATTAATAAGTTGCGACCCATGTATAAGATGTTACAGTTGTACAGAAAAAGAACGTGGTCTCTACGTCACACTCGGGTAAAGTCGCGGGCAGAACTAGTCTACAATCTATACTAATATAAATGCGAATGTATGTCTATCCGTCTGTTACGCTTTCAAGACTAAACAACTGAACTTGATGCAATTTGGTATAGGGAAAGTTTGTATTCCAAATAAGTACTTAAGATATTTTTTTATACCTAACACTTGAATATTGCTCTCTGAAATTGATAGCTAATCACGTTACCGTATTAAAGTTACAGTAGCTTCATACTCTCCGTCAAGAACGGCGACGTAGCTTATAATCTCTTCAGGATCATAAGGTGTGTGATCAAAAGGTCGTCGACCTTAGAAAAATTATCATAAAAATAAAACCATATGAAAATATATTCGCAAAGTAATTTAACCAGTTTAGGATTTTTATTTATACTAATATATAAAGCTGAAGAGTTTGTTTGTTTGAGCCGGCTAATCTAAACTACTGGTTCGAATTTAAAAATTATTTCTGTGTTAGGTCCTTTTATCGAGGAATGCTCTAGGCTTATTTTTATTAATTATGTTTTTATTAATTATTCGCGGGTGAAACAAAGGGGCAAAGCTAGTGATGAAAGCTAATAAAATATATAATTAATAAAGTATTCTTCGATTTCCTTGCTCTTAAGCAATAACCTTTATTATCTTTTTAATCATTAATGCCACAACATCCGGTTTCTCACCGTGTCTTCATACTATTTTCGTAACGATTAAAGGCCCCGCTACACGCTCAAGAAAACGAGGTGTGAGTATAAGATGGCGTTTACACAATTAATCGTCGGTTTGGGCAGTTATTGCAGTTATCTTTAATTTTTAATATGTAGAGGAAACAGACTACTTAATTGTAGGGTCGCTACCCATAGACAGTAAAGACAAAAAAAACATAGCGACTCTTTCCTGGAACTAGTATATAGGTATTTAAGGGAATGTTTTTAAGATTTACATCCCATACTGTAAACTAGATATTTTCACAATTTCCTTCTGTTTACGTCTTACTATTATACGACTAAATATAATTCCTATCGATTCATAGTTTATTTGAAACAACGAAGCACAGATTATATCACCAATGTCATATGTCACATATCTGTCAATATCTGTCAAGATTTTTGAAGATGACTGAAAAATAATCAAATAATTATGTATGCAAGTAGCCTTATAAGGGCACTTTTGAAACGACATGTTACAGTATTTTTTAATAAAATATAAAACCGTTACCGCCGGTTTCAAATGTAGATTCTACAGAGAAGAATCGACAACAAACTCAGTTACTCTTTTTTTTGACGTGACAACGTCTAATAAATCGATGAACGCTGGCTGCATGCACGAAATTGTCCCGTTACACTGATTGTACGCTTGCGCCGCATCTATCTGTTATGACTTTGTCACGTTAAACTATCGTCCGTAAACCGACTTTACAGACAACCATTTTCTTTTTTAACGGACTTCTAAAAGGAGGAGTTTTATATATATAGTTTGGTCCAGTAGTTTTCATTCATTCTTTTAATTACAGAGTAAATCAAATACAATTAAATATATGCATATAAAGATTTATATTTTTATATTAAACACATAACATATATGACATATTAGCAATTTACTTTTTAATCCATAGGTATTTGGTGTGTCGTGCTGTCATTTTGACATCGCAAACAGGACTGCATAAGTCGCCGTGTGTAGCCGTTCCTTTAAATATCAAATGTCAGTATCGCGGAATTCGTATTAATTTACATGGACGTGAATGAATTAGACACGTTGGGAAGGAACTCGTTATCTTTTTTTTTCTAGCGCTACTAACATATAATATATGTATTTGTAACTTATGTTTGTTTATAAACTACGTATATGCAGATATCATTTATTTTTATGTGCGATCAATTTAGTTCAAGATTTTTCTTTCGATGATAATTAAAAAACAATACTTTTTTATAAAGTTACTTCAAATCGATTCAATACATATCGAAATATCAAAACTCCTAAACAAATTTTGGTGTTTTCTCTCTGTGTGTTTGTGTTTGTCCCGGACTGCTTTAGATTGGACCTTGTACGTAAATTATTATTTTTTATTTCACCCGTTAGAAATCGGGTCTGGTACTTTTTTTTATAGCCTAGGTTGGCGGACGAGCCGGCGTACCTTGGGAACTAAGATGTTATATCCCTTGTGCCTGTAATTAAATTGGCTCGCTCAACCTTCAAACCGGAACACAACAATACAAAGTACTGCCGTTTTGGGTATAATAGCTTGCATAAAGCTCTACCACCGAGTTTGTGTTATCTTATATAAATTTCTCCATACTCAAGTTATACGCGAACAAAGCAAGTATAGTTTATATGTTAAGAACTTATCGTATCATCACACGCTTGCTTAAAACAGATTTATTTATAACTTCCTGTTTCTTATCATATATACGAACACACTTAACGGCTATCGAATTAATTTGTATTCATGACAATTACACGCTTATCTATAATATGTATCTCTGACAAAATCGTTTTTATACATTAAATACTTTTTGATCAAATCTTATTTTATTAAAAAAAAAAAGAATTCATACATATAAAAAACGAGATTTTTATATCATCAAACTATGTCCTTTTTCAAAATGTTGTCTAGAAGAGATCTCACAAAATCTTTACATCGGTTGAGTAGTTAAACAATGCTGTGTCTTTTTCTTTCAAATGTCAAGTCAATAATGACAGAAAGAGAGAAATCACTATAACTAAACAACCGCTCGGCAATGTCTATAAATAACGCCGTTTACAAGATTACCGTTTATACATACCATTACTTATAATATTTGTATATTATATTTACGTTCGTTATACATAATCCTATTTTTTTAATACATTAAAGTAAATAAATTACAAATAAATATGTTTTCGTATAAGTAAGCGGACTAGCAAAGTACTGCTATTTTGCGGTAGAATATCTGATGACTGGATCGTAACTGACCAGACGAACTTGCACAAAGATCTACCACCAAGTAAATTCGTTGAAGTTATTTTTAATTGTTCTAAACAATCAAATGTTACAAAATTATAACAAAAAAGTCCTAAGGTGTAATACTGCTGGTGAAAAGCCTCCAAAGGAGAAGACTTGAAGCTTATTCCATCAAACAGCGAGTTACATGTGCGAATTGTATCTACCAATTGCCGATTTCCACACGATGTCTTCCTTCCACCTTACAAAGGCGGTATCGCTTAAATAGTATTTGTAATAATCAAGATTAAGGAAATAGGTTCCATAGATACCCAAAACCGATTTCTCCTTCGGACTAAACTAACCGATTAATTAACATTGCATCTCTGTGACGTCATCGAGTGCAACACATGCATACAGTAATGAAGTAAACAGCCGAGCTAGTTAGATGTCGAGCGATTACGGTATAATTAAAAAATTGGTCATAAACAACTCGTTCCTATCATTATAATTGAATATATGTTAGTTTAATCTTGGTTCATCTAAGTAATTACTTAAGCTCCAATAGCTCAGTGGTTTGGGATATGTAATGTTAAAGTTTTAGTTTCGATTTTTGGGCCATAAGCACTTGTAATAAAGATATGAGATCGTCCCGTGGATAAAATGCGTTAATCTTCAAAGATCAAAAGTTCAAATCCGACTGAGTTATCATTCATATTGTATCTAAATTATATTTATAATATTGATCATACATATGTAATCTGACTCCCTCGTTGGTCTAGTGGCTAGATAGATAGATTTACTTGGTGGTAGAGCTTTGTGCAGGCTCGTCTGGGTGGGTAGGTACCACCCACTCATCAGATATTCTACTGCAAAACAGCAGTGCTTGGTTCTGTTGTGTTCCGGTTTGAAGGGTGAATGAGCCAGTGTAATTACAGGCACAAGGGACATAACATCTTAGTTCCCAAGGTTGGTGGCGCATTGGCGATGTAAGAGATCGTTAACAACTGTTACAATGCCAATGTCTATGGGTGTTGGTGACCACTTACCATCAGGTGGCCCATATGCTCGTCCCCCATCCTATGAAAAAAAAGATACGGCTGCAGTTACCAAAGTGTTGGGTTCAAGTCGCAGATCGAGCCAATAAAAAGCTATTAGTTCTTTTTTTTGTTGGAAGTGTGTACACTCCCTTGCCTCGAAAAACATGTAAAGCTGCTGGTCCTGCGTCTGAACTCTTTCCGGTCGTGTCGGCTTGCCGTCTCAGCGAATTTTGAGAGTTAGGGAATAGATAGCGCACTTGTGTTTGTGCACACACTTGTGAATTATAATAGATCCTGCGCAGTAAGCTAATCTATCTTGAGATTGGCTGCCTTGATCTGTTTTTGTTTATAAAACAGACAGACAAATCTAAAAGGGTCTTTATATAAAATTTTGAGCCGTGAAGTAACATTCGACGGAAATATGTTAATATAATACAACTCATTTAACAAGCTTGCAACATTAAATTTATGTGATACCTTATAACTTACTTATAGTAGCTATGTAATAATTTATGTGGTTTTAAGGACGAGTGTCCAATTGGTAGCTATAAATATCAATGCAATAAACGGTTGCTTGTAATAGATGTGATTGGTTTATACGACTTTATAATTATAAAAAAAAATCTGTAGTTACATATTACTTTGCTTATATGGTATATTTTTGGTATATATATTTTTAATATCCTGGGACGTTATTCACACAGGGCCATGTGATCCCAAACTAAGCTGAGCTCGTACTATGGAAACCAGACAACTGATATGCTTCATAATTATACTATTTTACTTTTGTAAATATATACTTATATAGATAATTACACCCGGACTCAGGACAAACAGACATGTTCATGTCTGTCCCAGATGTCTGTCCGGTAAGTATCTACCAACCACGCCAAATGATTCGTCAAAATTCTTAAAGGTTAAGTTGAACTTGTATTGTAGTTGACTGGGGAATAAAATCAAAGAAATAATATAATTATTGTTAGTATAATATTATTATTGTATTGTTTATGCATAATCCTATGTATTTACTTACATAATGCGGAAGTAACTGTCCGTCTATAACAATTTCAAGACTAAACCACTAATCCTATTTTGATAAAATCGCGAGCGAAGCCGCGAGCGAATACTAGTACAAAATATAACTCAGTAAGACTTTGTGTAAACCCGTTTGAGGTTAGGTACCCTTCAGGTAAATCCTTATACGGATATTACAGATCCTTTATTCTACTGCCAAACAACACTACTTTGTACTTGCCGTATTCCGGTTTCAACGCTGAGTGAGCCAGTGTAATTACAGACACAAAGGATTGAAGCAGTCATATAGTATTGCGGTACGTTTATGTGTGAAACAGTTTGTACAGTTACAATGTATATAACAAATGATTGTTAGGTATGTATAAATAAATAAAAACGCACACATACAAAGCACGCACACACATAAATTATAGTTGTATATTATTTAATGTAATGATAATTTTTATGTTGTTGTAAATTGTAATCGTGCATTATACTGTAATCTCTTATGTCATGTTTCATTGTCTCTAAGTATAAACAAACAATTAGGTATATAATACAACATGTTATAAGTATATAGCCTTATGTATTTAATAATACATATTATTATATACTGACTAAGTTTTTTTTTATAAGATAGGTAGGCGGACGAGCAAATGGGACCACCTGATGGTAAAGGGTCACCAACGCCCTTAGACATTTGTGATGTAAGAAATGTTTACCATCACTTACATCGCCAATGCGCCACCAATCTTTATATTAGCTTGATTATGGATAGATAAAATATAATGTGCTGCCTTATAGGCTAGCTGCTGCAATATCCAAGCTGGACAAAACAAAGCAGACAAGCTTATTATAATAGCTATAGAAAATCCATTAGTAGCTGCGTTAGGAAGGCTGTCTTACAACAAATATAGCGTAGACCAGATTATAAACGAGTAACCTTAAGGTAATATATGGCTCTCAACCGTATTTTGTACATTTCAATATGAAAATAAATTATTTACACTTGTAATATTACGAAATACACGAAGTAACGAGTGTCGATGTGTTATATTCCATACGATTAATCTCCCGCGGTTTTGTTTACATTCAACATTAAGGAAAAATGATCGATTTTAACCATAGTTCTAAATGATAGTCAATCGGTTACCAATTTATTCAAGAACGAGATAGTAATGTCGACTAGTCGTATATTTTTTTTAATTTGAAATTATCTCAAATAATTTTGAATTTTGTAAAGAAAACCATTTAGTTTTATGAAGATCAGGGCGCAAAGTTGACTTAAGTAAACAGTGTCATGCTCTGAGGCAACCAGCTACCGAGGGAGTCTCGTGCCATGTCGCTATGTATAGCTAGAAGTGTGGGGGCGCGTGATCACCTTAGCCTTGAAGAGAGCAAGGGAGGGCCGCGGTTATATCAACACGATCCCAGTCTTTTCGATCGGCCATCACAGTGGTCTTATTGAGAAATAATTCCACATAGCCCGGTTTACAGTCCTGATGGCTTCCACTGTTATAAAAGGCACCAGCACAAGTGCCAGAACTCCTTTGATTATAAATAAAAATTATTATTCAAATTTGGAACCTCGTTTTCTAATTAGGAAACACTGCAGTATTTCCAGGCAAGGTAAAATCACATTATCGATCGCTTATCTTATTGTTTATTGCAGTTCAAAATGAACAGTTTAATATTCAATACAACACTTTACTTCCGGTATCAAAATGCGTCATCTTATTGATTTGGTTCCTTGGTTTAATTCTCTGTAGCCGAAGTTATTGACATATAGGAAAAATTAAAAAGACAATTTAATTCGATTTAATTCTTACCTTAATGTCGCATCACTATTTGAGGATGTATGTTCTGATCAATGCTGCCGTAATACAAACTCAACTGGATCTAACTGGTTTCTTCAAGATATCTTCGTACTTTGACGGGCTCGAAATAATGTCCTCCAGACCGATTTCGGTCACGGGGGCCAATCTCAAGAGAGATTAACCAACTGCGCAGGAGATATTATAGTGCACAAGCGTGTGCGCAAACACAGGTGCACTCACTATTCCCTAGCTCTCGATAAATTATACACGAATTAAGCACGTGGAAATTGGTGTGGTGCTTGTGTTCATCACTTCATCACATCAGAAGCAAACATAATCCAAAATGGGATAGAATTAATAGAAATGTTTCATCTATCATCACAGACTTATGACACTAAGAAACTTTAAGTTTAAATTCAGTTGCGGGTTATTAAGGGCTAACACGTGCCCATGTAGACCTATCAATGGACCACCATACCATGGTACCAGCTAGTCGTCAAATATTCTATGCCAAACAGCAATATTTAGTATTGTGTTCCTGTTGAAAGGCTGAGTGAGTCAGTATAACTACAGGCACGAGGTACATTAGTTCCTAAGGTTGATAACGCATTGGCGATGTAGGGGGTGATTGGTATTTCTTACGGCGATGGTGGTAGTGACCATTTATCATCAGGTGGCCCATTGGCCCATCCTATGATATAAAAAAGTATAATATGTTGCTCAAATATTGCAATAGTTTTTTTTTTTTAATAGGTACATAAGTTCCAAACAATCAATTGAGGGCCGTTGACAATACACTCCGAGTCTAGTGCGCAAAGTTTTATCAGTTTAGGTAAAGTATTTTCAATTGGCAGAAAATGTAAAGATGAATTCACGACTTAAACCTTGAATTGACATCACATAATTAGTAAATAATCTATCGTATTAATTATAAGATTTGTTATAAATAAATATAGGTATATTATAACAAAACTTATTAGTAACAAACCGACGAATCTCATTTCTCATTAGTATAGATTATTTGACAAATGACTAGTTCGCAGTTACTGCAATATCTTAACATTAATTTATTCGCTTGTCTGTTGATTGTAAGTGCTATCTAGAATCTAGTAATCGCTTAAGAAAACGATAGAAATTGCTTTGAAACTTTCATATTCATTTGATACTTATCTCGAAGGTGTATTAACATTCATTCTTCTTTCAAGCATAAGAAAGGGTCGGGATTGAAGCTGTGACTTTCAAATCGCTAGCCATTTTTTATACTATTGAGCTGTGACTCAATTTATATGTATTCAAACTTTATACTTACTATAATAAACTAGCTATGTCCCGCGGTTTCATGCCCGTATTATTAATGAAAATATAATGAATAAAAATCAGCCTAAAGCCTCCCTCGATGAAAGGACTATACAACACAAAATATTTTTTAAATTCGAACCAGTAGTTCTTGAGATTAGCCGGATCAAACAAACAAACTCTTCAGCTTTATATATTATTATAGATAATAATCTTATACATATACTCTTAAATATTACACATGATATATAAATATTTCCATATGTTTGTTTAAAGAATTCAATTTGTATGCAATTTATTATCGAAACAACCGATGAAAATATAATTGATCAATTTATTTCGAAAATAGTTTGAGGTCTCCGCTCTTTTCTTGCTCCATGGGCCCTCTATATCCGGATTTGTTTAGATTTATCATTTTGTATAATTTTTTTTTTAAATTATAATGAGAAGTGAAAGCAAAGATGTTTGTGGTTAACGGTCACCTCTATAAATATAGTGATTGACTCATTTTCCTGATAAACTATTTGTGCCTGGAACACACTCTCCTATTAAAATCAACATTAATTCCATTTAAGTTTGCTCTTATTAAGATCTAGTTTTCGCTCGCGGCTCCGATTGCATGTAAGGTAAGAGGGAGAAAGTGTTGAAGGAAGGGTTGTATAAAAGTGTCCTTCCTCGTGGATCAGACTCATATCAAATTTCATCAAAATCGGTTCAGTTAAAACGTTACAGACAGACGGATTTACTTTGGTATTTATATGTTAGATATTCTCCATCATGTTGTACCAATTCATCTTACAATATCGTTTTGAAATAGACTCTTTTTACCTAATAAGTTACGCGTTGGTCTAGTGGGTAGATAAAGCAGATCTCGATTTTCTAGGTTCGAATCAAATAAAGTTCTCAATTTTTGTCAAAGAATGAATGATCACTAGTTCGCTATTACTAAAGCAGTTTTGTGCCTGAATTTTTCGGTCCTCTGCTGGATTCTCGTCCTTTCAGATTATGAAAGAGAAGAAGGAATAGAGAAAGATCACTTTTGCTTGAGCATGCAATTGTAAGTTGAGATCACCGTCAAAGTTGTACTAGGAAAACAGGACATTATAAAAGGTGATACTACAAACACAGTTGTATGTCAATTGTCAATGCATGATGGAAATAATTTTAAATAATGAACATAACGGGTATATATGTAATTGTACTTGACCTCTATTGACCTTTGCTTGCTTTGTGTATAAATTCGTAAGATAAATAATAATCTTCGTTAAGTATAGAGATTTTTTAATGTAGTATATATTTATTATTATGCAAAGCTGTATGTATCGCCTCGCAGCCTAACTAATGTGAGCGGATTTCGTTTGTCATTTTCTTAGAATAGAGTTTAAAATTACGAGTAATAAATCGAATTCCTACTTAAATTTTGTAACGGTTTAACCACAGAAAACATTTTTTTTAAATGTTTTCATGAACACGAAAATGTTTTCCCGCCATAGTTTTATTTTTAAACCATCATGGCGCCTTAAATCTTTAGGACAAGACTAATTGTTCATGGTGTTTGTTCTGGCTACAACTTTTTTTTATTTATAAGAGCTGTAATATTTGGATATCTCATAAATCATTCATTTATTATCTGCTACATATTATAAAACAAGTCCTCGGCTGCGTCTGTCCGTCTAAACGCGATAAATTCCAAAACTACTGAAGGGATATTAATTATTCATTATGGTCTTGTAAAAAGTGGCTGAAATATGACGATAATTATTGATGACGATGTTGCAATCATATGCCGAATGAGAGATTTACTGAGGTATATATACATAATTATATGTATTACAATACTAAGCCAGAACGTGGTAGCTTAGTGTATAGCACACCTTGGGAATGAAACGATCGTTGCATGGCTGTTTTTTTTTTGTAAACGATGTACATAATGTGATACATAAAAAATCAACCCGCTGAGTTTTATTTGCCGGTTCTTTTAAGGGCTGGGTGTTTCTTTTACGAACCGGTGGTAGTTCCTAGTTCAATAATTAATCAATAAGAAAGTGTACCTAATACTTATATTGAATAAAGAATTTAGATGTTTTTGCATAAAGTTTTTTAATAAAATTTAAAGAAAGAAAATATATAAAAGCCCTTTATTTTTGCTTATAGCAAAAATAAAGGGCTTATCCAGTGTATAAATAGAAATTAATATATTTTTCCCGGCCAGTTTAGGCCATAATAACTTTAATACCATTATAATAAATATCTTAATTCTTTGTAAGCATCTTTGTAAACATTTTAATGGGCGATATAATAGTTATTTTATTTATTCTACAAGAACTAATATATTTTTTGTCTATATAGTATATGTTTATATAATTATGGAAAAAAGCAGTTGTTTTAAAATTATTTCTTTAATAATAAAAAAATATATAGACAGATAGATATAGGTACAATTTAAACAAGTCCACCCAACTAAAAGTACCAGGCGCTCATAAACATTTAGGGAGTTAGTATGAATAGTGACTAGCGAGTGCTTCCTAAACTGTTACGTTTGTTCCAATATCGTTCTCACGGTGCCTCGGTTTCTCTGAGCGGGTAAAAGCTGAGACAATGAGGGGTCATCAACCCGCCGGTCACTCAGATCTCCGATGTCTTTACATTTGTTAATATACTTAGACATTTATTTTTCGCGTATCGAGTGATTGTCCGAATGTGCAACGGATGAATTATGTTGTCTATATAAAATGTCAAATAATATATTAAATCGTTTTTTATTTTGTGATTTATTTGGGAAGACAGAAAAAAAAAGTTTTTTAAGTAAAATAATTGAAGTACACTACACGTTTGTTATGTCTATGTACATTGTTATTGTTTCATATAATTCAATAATAAATAATCATTTAAATAAAAACACAAATCTGAAATCCATTATGTATTATAATTAAATAAAAGCATTGCTTTATTCAAGTTGTCTCTTTAGAGCGTTTTTGTATTTTTATTTTACTTATTGAAGAATTGATTAATGAGTGGGCAATACCGGCATAAAGGCATAAAACCTTTAGAACGGTTTAATCGTTACTAATATAATAAATGTGAAAGTCAGTTTGTTTTCTTGTTACGATTTTAAGTCCTAACTTCTTGAGAAAAGGACATTAACACTTCCCCATACACGCGCGGGGGAAGCCGCGGCTGGAAAATAGTAGCTTATAAAATTCTTCCTTTTATGTCTGCAGAAAAAAAATCCCTCTCGTTTAACTCGCTTCTTATTCTTAAAGAGATTTTATCTTAGTCGTGTTTCTGATCACTCGATGTCGTGTTTGGAAACTTGTCTAAACGCTTCCAAATTTGGTCAGTCGTCGAGTGTATGAAAGATCAAGTAGGCGTTTCGTTGACTGTCGTGTTTGGTATCAGAATATTCATAACATAACATGTATATATATATATATATATATATATATATATATATATATATATATATGTATAACACGCTAATTAATCTTAGACTGGTGTGTTTTTTTATATATGTATACCGTATTATAGTAAAACTAATGACGGAGACAGATTAAAATGTGTTCTGTAAATTTTATTCCATTGGTCTATTTTTGCATTTTTTTTAATAGGTACATATTAACAAAAAAAATAAAAAAACGATTTGCGTTTTTGCTTTCTTGCGCGATTAATTTGTTAAAAATACAAGTAATAAATATAAAATATATCGCTTATTAAATCAGATAAAAATATATTACACAAGTAAGTAAGAAATTGCACAATTCCATATTAATTTTTAAGCTACATTCTGTTACGTATATTCTACAAATAATCATTTGACATAGTTACTTATTTCCACTAATTAAACTACATATATATCATTAAGTACAATTGAATTATTGTAGGTTCTGGGTTCAAATCCCAGGTTGAACCAATAAAATGTTATTTAGATTTTCTGTCAAAAATTCTAAGTAGCAGCCCGAAAGTCTGGAACATGGAAGTGCGTACTCCCTAGCCTCGGAAAGCCGTTCCTGCGTCTAATTTTTTTTCGTTCGTGTCGGATTGCCGTCCCATCGGGGTAGGTATGAGAGTTAGAGAATAGAAAGTGCGTTTAGACCTGTATTTGCGCACACACTTGTGCACTATAATATCTCCTGCGCAGTTGGCTCTCTTGAGATTGACCGCCGTGGACGAAATCGGTCAGGAGGGCCATAATACTAATTACCGCCCGTGGCATCGGAAGTTACATGTCCTTTTCTACAGCCCTATAGGTTGAGTCGTTTAGATGTAAACGCATAACAAATGAAATCACAATCGCATTCATAACATTAGCTAGAATTATATTCAAGCCAATCGTTCCTACACACGGGTAGATAAGAAAAACGTATTTTGAATAGGATTTGCTTAAAATCCCTTGTGTAAAAAGTGTGCGTGTACGTCGGGTAACTGTGAAGGAGATTATTTAGGTATTATAAAAGGTATATACTAATAATAACAAAGTAACACTGTGCGTAAACAAAATTAACAATTTAAAAATACAATATGAATCTACAATTACATATATTATGTATATTTTGTCTGAGTTTGGTTATTGATTTCCGATACATTTTTATTTCGGATATCCAATGGTTCCAGTTATCATTTGAGTTCTGTAACTCAATATTATATCATCTATTGAGAATATCTTAACAGCAAAATCATCCAATATAAATATTATTTACCGTGTGTTACCACCCACTCATCAGATATTCTACCGTAAAACATCAGTACTTTGTATTGTTGTATTCTTAACTGTCTCAACTTGGTTTGAATAGTGAGTAAGCCAGTGTAATTACATGCACAAGGAACATAACACTTTGGTTCCCAAGGTTGGTGGCGCATTGGCGATGTAAGCGATGGTTAACGTCTCTTACAATGCCAATGTCTGTGGGCGTTTGTGACCACTTACCATCAGGTGGCCCATATGCACGTCCACCTACCTGAGCTATAAAAAATATTTGATATTACGTTTATGATTGACCAGAAGCTTACTATGTGTTGCCAATAACACGCCCATAGCAAATAAATAATAATACTTTATATAAATGACACTAAAACTCGAGCTATGTATAACCAAAGCAATATTGAAGAAAATATAATCAAACCCACGCATCTTGAACGTTGAAGTAAATACGTTGAAAGGTCAGGTTGTATTTATATTTTCTATTGAAATTATAAATACGAAAATAACCCGAGAACTAGTGAATGAAAAGTTACTTAGAAATGATTAGAATTAACAACTATCTATCTATCTATATATTACTATATCTATACGACTATATACTATAGTTAGAAGTGTCTGTTTGTGAATTTAAGCATATGCTGTAATAGGATATTTTGTATATTCCAGGCGTGGTATGGACAAGGAGAACGGTGAAGGCGACGCCGCTGCTAAGCCGCCGCCAGATGGCCTGCTCGACCCATCGGGGCTCTTCGGAGGTGAGACTCTTTAACTTAACAGCAACTGAGAGAAAGAGAAAACTATATATGTCATAGGTCGCTGTAATATATTTCACTTGGTAGGGCTTTGTGGAATCCCATTTGGGTAGGTTATCCAACTATCGGAAATCGCCAAGCAGTAATAAATAATAATTAGTATCGCTGTGCTCCGGTTTAAAGGCCGAGTCAACCACAACTACAGACAAATGGGACATAACATTTTATTTATCAAAATAGGACGGGCCAGTATCTATTTTATATTTTTTGTTAAATCAGCCTAAGGCATCATTTACCACCGAAAAAAAAACAAAAACTGAAAACTACAGATGACTATTACAGATCTATAGCCTATTCCAACCACAACAGGAATAAACCAAAATAAACAAATTTGAAACCGAATTAATGCGATATCATTGGTCATCGATATCAATTGACGCGATGTCATTGGTCGACATCTTGAATAATCTATGAAATTCACTATGGATACGCGAAAATATGGCGTTTTCAATGTCCGCGAATTTGTTTTCGGAACTTTGGAAGTTAAATTAATGTGGTTATAACTAGTTAATTGGAATAGTGTTGTATTATAAATAAGGGTAAATTAATCAAGAACTGTTTGCATAATAATGCAGAAAGATTTGACAATTGCATCTGTAAATCTACGGCGTGTTTATTTCTATTCCCTTTGGAATAGGGTATAGTTCTTTTCTCCTAACTAATATTATAAATTCGAATGTAAGTTTGTTTGTTAAGCTTTTACGCCTTAATCAATAAGCCGATTTTAAACATTCTTTACATGTCAATGTTCATTTTGTCCCCGTACTACCGGGAACAATAACTACGCGAGCGGAACCGCGGAAAAAACGCTATTAAACAATATATTTGAAGCCGAAAAAGGTTCTGTGTATATATATGAGTTAATTAAATCCATACTAATATATAAAGCTAAAGAGTTTGTTTGTTTGATCCGGCTAATCTCAGGAACTACGGGTTCGAATTTAAAAAATATTTTTGTGTTGGATAGTTCTTTAATCGAGGAAGGCTCAAGACTGATTCTTATTCATTATATTTTTATTAATTATATCCTATACGAGTCAGCTATTGTACGTTAATAGCCTATGACAGTCACCGTCGCCGACAGCGTCACGCGAGCGCCGAGAATAACTGTAGAAAGTTTAGATTCAAACGCGTCAATGCGTAAACGCATTAAATGCGAACGTAAACAAACATTTGTATATAAATTGACTAGAGGAATAGAGGATTCGATTCGATTTAGGAAAAGTCGAAAGTCATACTCGGTGGTAGAGCTTTGTGCAAGCTTGCCTGGGTACCACCCACTCATCAGATATTTTACCGCAAAACAGCAGTGCTTGGTATTGTTGTGTTCCGGTTTGAAGGGTGAGTGAGCCACAGGGCACAAGGGACATAACATCTTAGTTCCCAAGGTTGGTGGCGCATTGGCGATGTAAGCGATGGTTAACATCTCTTACAATGCCATTGTCTATGGACGTTGGTGACCACTTACCATCAGGTGGCCCATATGCTCGTCCGCCTTCCTATGAAATAAAAAAAATAAAAAATATTATCGAATCCTTAAAAACAGAATTAACTGATGGGCCCTATAGCCAAATGTTTTAGTTTGGTTCTGGCTTAAGCAAAAGTATAATTGTACTAATATTAGTATGAGTTTATTATAATAAGCATTATGTGGATAGTTACGCTGGTAAATATGTAAATATTGTTTAACCCTTTCTCTTTCTAACATCATTGACTTTACATTAGAAAGAAGAAGATGGCATTGTTTAACTATACTACATTTATGGGTAAAGCCGTTAGTTAATCGTCACCGATATGTCTCTGTCTGTCATGAGTAATTTAACATATGAAAGAAGAAGACAAAGCATTGTTTAACTATATAACCGCTATAATGTATGTTTACTCATACTTTGTTATGTTTTTTTCTTTAACAGTTTATGTATTTCTTAATAAAATTAGTTTACTTTTATCTATACTAATATATAAAGCTGGAGATTTTGTTTGTTTGATCCGGCAAATCTCAGGAACTACTGGTTCGAATTCAAAAATTATTTTTGTGTTGTGTGGTCCTTTTATCAAGGAAGACTCTAGGTTCTTATTCTTTGTATTTTTATTAATTAAACGCGGGTACCGGAAACCGCCGAGCGCAGCTAGTCAAACATAAAGTTGTGATTTTTTTTAATAGTCATTTGAATATCACCGATTTGAAATGTATATTCAAACGAAAAGAACTGGCTAGCAACTTATACATCTAGATATTTCATAATATCGTTAATTCTATTTAAAATCGTTGATCTGTTTAAATGTACATCCGCCACGTCACAAATTACAGTTAAAAGTAAACCCATAGCATGCCTTTCCGTCTTGTCAACATTTCTTCCTTACAATCTTGCTGTTTCAATAAAAACAAAAACACTGCACTTTAATCCTTAACGTATACGCAATAAAGACAATAATGCTATAATCTAACCAACCATGGGTGCTCAAAGCCTGTCTCTTAAACAACGATCATGACCTATTTTAGTCCTTAATAAAAGGTAATACGGTTCAATCATTATATCTCTCACACGATATACGGCTTATACCGTGTTAGAATCATCATCGTTGAATTTTCAACCTTATGTCTCAAGATATAAAGCTGTTTCGTTAATGATTTGCTTTTACACCATAAAACGTAAACTCGCTACGAGGTCACTGCCCTCGCGTCTATTGCATTGCGAACAAATTAACTTATGCGTTTCATTTGATATTTATTACGATTGTAATAAGGTCGATTTTTATAAATTGATGTTATTTACATTGTTTGTCAAAATAAACTTGAATTATTGGGGAATCTAATAATATGCTTGTTAAGAGTATGACTAGGAATTATATAACTGTTTTTACGAAAATAGTAGGCTGATTCATTTCGCTAGTCCGATACGAACATATAGAAATATTTAAAAATAAATCAATCAGCCAATCTATCAGTTATTATTAATTTGGTGGTAGAGCTTTGTGCAAGCTCGTCTGGGTAGGTACCACCCACTCATCAGATATTCTGCCGCAAAACAGCAGTACTTTGTATTGCTATGTTCCGGTTTGAAGGGTGAGTGAGCCAGTGTAATTACAGGCACAAGGGACATAACATCTTAGTTCCCAAGGTTGGTGGCGCATTGGCGATGTAAGCGATGGTTAACATTTCTTACAATGCCATTGTCTATGGGCGTTGGTGACCACGTACCATCAGGTGGCCCATATGCTCGTCCGCCTTCCTATACAATAAAAAAAAATCGTTTTAATTTTTGACGATGATCTTATTGGATCTCATTTCACGGTCTATTATGAGTTTTGACGCTTGTAAGCTATTAATGTTCTATTTAATACTCTCATATATAATAATAACTGTTTCAAATGTCACTCTTCTGCCTTTGCAATGTTTTTGATAATAATTCTTGCTCATGTCTGGTCTGTTTGTCTGTTGACACAAGCACATACATAAAGATAATTCTTTTTGAGGTTAAGTATACGCACTCGAAAGATATTCCGAGAAAGTATTTTTTTAAATTCAATCTCTTATGAGTAATGTTATTGCAAAATATTAAGCCGGTATATATTATATACTAGCTTTGCCCCGCGATATCACCCGCGTATAATAATTAATAAAATCAAGCCTAGAACCTTCCTCGATAAAAGGACTACAACACAATTTTTTTTTTAATTCGAGTCAGTAGTTCCTGAGATTAGCGGTATCAAACAAACAAACTCTTCACCTTTATATATTAGTATAGATATATACTATCAACGAAATTTTGAACAGTTCAATGCTAATATTTTCAGATGTCTGTGTATATATAAATATATAATGTTTACACTGTACACGTATGTAAACTAGTTGAGATGATTGTGTTACTTTCTCCCGTTATCTTGATATCAAATGGTGATATTGAATTTAAACCAATTTCATCCGATGCGATTAATTTTAATTGTATCCGTGCTAAAAGTTTTATTTTTACAAGAATGAAGCTTCATCTAATATTATGAATGTGTAAGTAACTCTGCCTGTCTGTCTGCTTTCAATTCAATTTGGTATGAAGCAAGCTTGGTGGTAGGGCTTTGCGCAAGCCTATCTGGGTAGGTACTACCCACCCAAAGGTCCCAAGGTGGCATTGGCTATGTAAGGAACGGCTAACGTCTCATACAGCACCACCGTCTACGGGCTATGGTGATTACCATCCGCCATCATCACTAATATATAAAGGTGAAGAGTTTGTTTGTTTGATCCGGCTAATCTCAGGAACTATTCGTTCGCATTTAAAAAATATTTTTGTGTTATATAGTTTTTGTCGAGGAACGTTCTAGGCTTATTTCTATTCATTATATTTTTATTAATTACACGCGGATGAAATCGCGGGGCACAGCTAGTATATTATAAAAAAGTACATTTTACAAAAAACGTTTTCACTAACCAATTGTATTTAGCATCCAAACAAACAAAACAATAAAAAAAGTCCGAGTAATTTTATATTAAGAATTGCGTTTCCGATTTAAAACTATAAAAAAACCCGCCGGTTTTAAAACGTAATATCCTGTTACACATGCATTATGAGATGAGTCACCTCTTAATATCTTTAGGTTTTAGTGTTCTCGTGTATTCCCGTGCGATTGATCATTGAGGCTATTACGAATATATCCATATAGGTGGAGGCAATTTAAACTGACGGTATAAAGCTTTGACTGCCTCGTTGGTCTTGTGGCTTGATATAAGGCCGCAGACTCGGTGGTCCTGGGTTCAATTCCCAGGTCGGGCTAATAAATAGTTATTGGGGTTTTCTTTCAGAAAATTCTCAGTAGCACCCGTAGTCTTGAAGTTGGTAGTGTGTACACTCCCGTGCCTCGGAAAGCACGTTAAGCCGTTGGTCCTGCGCCTGAACTCTTTCCGGTCGTGTCGGATTGCCGTCCCATCGGATTATGAGAGCTAAGGAAAAGAGAGTGCACCTGTGTTTGCGCACACACTTGTGCACTATAATATCTCCTGCGCAGTTCGCTAATCTCTCTTGAGATTGGCCTCTGTGGCCGAAATCGGTCTGGAGGACCTTATATAAAGCTTTGTAGTCTCATCTAGGCTTAAAAGTTATACTTCATGAAGAAACTTTTAGTAAAGGACATTTGTTCTAATGACGAAGTAACTAATAAATGTTATCACTTCTATTTGTGAGCGTATATTAATTAGTATTTAATATAAATAGTTGACACAATTCTGTATTTTTTTTATTCTATAGGAAGGCGAACGAGCATATGGGCCACCTGATGGTAAGTGGTCACCAACGCTCATAGACAATGGCATTGTAAGAAATGTTAACCATCGCTTACATCGCCAATGCGCAACCTTTTTTTTTTTTTAACGTGGGGAAACCCATCGTGGGTACCCTCTGAAGGAGGCTTATGTCGGACTCCTACCGACTAAAACCACCACGGTACCCTTCTCGTCTTAAGTGGAGCGCCACGGGATCGCTTGCGCATGCTACCGTGACGCTCCGACGTTCGGCCCGCCTATGCGGGCCTCCATTCTCTAGGGAGGAGTCCCAGGGTACTGGGAACCCCCCTAGCCCCGGCGGCGCCTATTGTGGCGGGGGGAGAAGGTGCGCAAAACGGCGCTTCCTTCCCCCCGGTCTTCTACGGCGGAGCGGGTCTGCAGCGGCATTCTCCTCCCGCTCCCGCTCCGCGGCCTCCTTCTGCGACATAACACTTTCACAGAAGGAGGCCATCTCCGACCAGCACCTCTCACTACCGAGCATCGCGTTGATGATGCTCGGCAAGGAGATGTCTCCGCCTAAGACCGCCGCCAGGGAATGCCTCTGGGGCCCCCACGCGGCACACTCTCTCAGGGTGTGATGCGCCGTGTCGAATGGCGCACCACACTCGTGGCAGGAGGGGGAAACCTAGGCGCAATCTCGTGCAGGTACTTACCGAAACAACCGTGTCCGGTAAGTACCTGCGTCAACCTGTACGAGAGCGTGCCTCGCTTTCTGTTGACCCAGCGACTCAAGTGGGGACGTACCGCCTCCACTGTCGCCAGATGCGCCACCAACCTTGGCCAATGCGCCACCAAACTAAAATATTATGTCCCATGTGCCTGTAATTACACTGGCTCACTCACCCTTCAAACCGGAACACAACAATACCAAGCACTGCTGTTTTTGCAGCTTGATGGAAACTTGGACCCTTATCTCAAATGGAGTCATATACAGGCTGTTACTTTTTAAACGTTATTTTACACATACGTCCTTATTTAGTTGGTATGGCTATACTGAATAGATTAGTCACTGTCGCTCGCAGGCGTGCTGTCTCCTTCAAGGCGATCACTAAACGAGCGTTGGCAATCATGATGATTTCGCGAAGCTAACAACCGTTTTCACGTGACTGATATTCAGACACCATTTTATTTTCCCTTTTAATATAATACCTTAAACTCAGTTATAATATAAAATTTATTCCTCTGTTTTTATTTAATTTATTTTATTGGTATATATATATGTCCCAGACATAATTGATATTTGACATATTATTTTTACTTGGTGGTAGAGCTTTGTGCAAGCTCGTCTGGGTAGGTACCACCCACTCATCAGACACAACAGCAGTACTTATTATTGTTGTGTTCCGGTTTGAAGGGTGAGTGAGCCAGTGTACATGCACAAGGGACATAACATCTTAGTTCCCAAGATTAGTGGCGCATTAGCGATGAAAGCGATGGTTAACATTTCTTACAATGCCATTGTTTATGGGCGTTTGTGACCATCAGGTGGCCTATATGCTCGTCCACCTACCTATATATTAAAATAAAAGATTTTTATTTCTTTAATTCTGTTATATGAATCAAACATTTTATTATACTACTTATATATTAACATATAGATTATACAAATACGTTACATATCAATTTTATAAACAATATAACATAGAAGTCAGTAACCTACTTCTATCATGCTCCAGTTTCGATTCGATTTCGGCCTAGGTCAATCCAGGTCAAGTTTAATAGGTCTAGGTTACTAGGCAAATGCTATTGTGACATACGCCATTTAAAATTTAAGTTTCAATTTGTAGCAAGTGATTATATTCATAATATAATATATAATTGGGATTTTAAAATTTAATATTCCATGTAAACAATTCGAACACTTGGTGGGGGAGGTTTTGTGCAACTACCCACTTATTTTATTTATTCTATTGCTATGGATTGTGCAATGACAGGAACATGAGGATGACCTTAACTGGCTACACAGTTGGGTGTGCGTGGTGTGGTTAATTCATCATGCAGAGAATCAGCTCATCTGTCAAACAAATCAAATTGTTGATGAACAAAAATATTCCGATGTCCCATTAGGCTCCCAGTTCTCCCGCTACTCTTATAGCTCACTAGAGTGCTATAGCAGCTTACTTTATATATAACTTATATTGTCATCTAAAAATGTTATAGTCGCTCACTTTATATATAGCTTATGATATATTGTCATTTGATTTACGGTGATACTTTACTTGGTGGCAGAGGTTTGTGCTCGCCTTGAGAGGTACCACCCACTCATCAGATATTCTACCCCTAAACAACAATAATTAGTATTGTTGCTTTCCAGTTTGAATGGTGAGCGAGCCAGTGTAGCTACTAGTGTAGGCAAAGGACATAACATTTTCCCAAGTTTGGTGGTGCATTGGCGATGTAAAAAAATGGTTAACATTTCATGCATCGCTAATGTCTGTGGGCGGTGGTCACCACTTATCGCTTTTTGATGCGTGTGCCTTGAAATGTTATAATTATAGACAATAATCAATATCTCATATGTATCACTTTCTGTCATACCAAGATCGTTTTCTGCGATGAGTTTCGGAATATATTTATAGGTTTCTTTATATATTTTGTAATTCAATGACATGCACACAAGCGTAATACTACGGCTTTGTTCTGGTGTACTGAAACGCATCACAGACTAAACGTCTCTGGTGTTTAAACTACCAGGTCTCTGGTATTTAAACTAGTATTATCCAGTATATAGTTTACCGTTACACTCACACATGGATGAACGCAACTTATGTAACGCTCACATACAGCGTAAGCCATCAATCGCTCGGAGTTAAGCTAAGAATTGGCAAATAAAATGATAATAAAACAAGCTTTCGTGTACATATATATGTATAGGTAGTTAGGGTTCCTTCATATAGGCAATCCTGGCTGTAAAATCAGGTCATACTTACCATTAAAGTGTATTGTTATCGAAACTAAACTTAAACGAATATGTATGATTTCAACTCGTTAGGATTAGATGTGACTTTGATTCATCTTGCAAGATTTAATCACAGACTAAAAAATATTTTTTTCAATGTACCTAATTGTATTTTAGGACTTTTGTCCTACACAAGCACGTCTCGTTTCTTTGCACCTTTGACATTTTTAAAACTTATACTGATATTTGATAAAAATCAAAGAGTATTCTAGAAGATTACGATAAAGGATCTGATAGTATTAATAAACAGTTAAAGTTAAATAGAAGCTTGGAAAAAATAAAAGTTGTGTGTTCGCAAGCATCAAATTAAAGTCATGTCATGTCACGCTTTTGTGATCCTTATGTGAGGTAAAAAGGTCTCAGTCATATTTTGCCGCAATTTCATTCCAATCAAAATTTATTATTTGATTTGTTTCTTAACGCTTAACTACTCAACGGATCTTCATGAAATATTCCATATACATCGTTAAGGGTACAGAAAAAGGACATAGATAACACCCCCTCCCCGTCCCTCACACGGATGAAGCTATGTTCGGAAACTACATTAATATATATGAATGAAACACTTATTGATAGTCAAAGTAAAACGTCTACTATACCCGTTTAGAACACAAAATACTTTAACCTGATAAGAAGCAGCGAAAAAAAAAACAATCTTTTATTATAATATATTCTCATAATTTATCCTATTTTTTAAGAATACTATCAATGTCCGTTTTTTTAAAGGTATTCTAATATTATTGTGTGACTCCAAATGAGAATGACTTACAAAATTAAAGTAAAAATACTTTACGTTACAGACAATATAAATGAAATATACTGTATTGACATATTTTTATGTTTCCAGCGTATTGGGGTCGAGATGGCACCGCAGGCGGTGCAGCGGCTCAGGCACAAGCACAGGCGCAGGCGCAGGCGGCACTCTTCGGTTTCGGCTCGCGATATCCACCGCCGACCACGCTCGGTGTCGCCGCCAACCAAGCCGCTTCGCTTGGCCTCCATCCAGCTGCGAGTAAGTGAAGTTGATTATTTAAGTAAAATGTGACGTACCTGTCATAGCGTCACAGTAGCATGCGCAAGCGATTCCATGGCGCTCCTCGTTAAGACGGAAAGAGTACAGCTGGTTTTTTAGTGGGTATTCGGTGCGCACTCAGCGCTTTGAACATCGGCGAGCCCACATATCCCTCCAGTGTACTGAGCCCCCAGGGGGGCCTGGAGGGGGTGTGTGCGAACACTTGGGGGGTGGAATGTGTAATGCGTTTTTCCAGCGTTAAAAAAAGGCGCACATAACCTTTAGGAATAATAAAAGAGAGACAAAAATACGACTAGTCTTTAAACACATTAAAATAATTACAATTCACAAGTATTTTAGTGATCTTTGGTTAAAATAATTATACGATTCACTCTAACATAAAACATACCGACATTTTAAAACATGAAATTACTGATAAACAATCTAGCGATATTTTCGATCCAAAAGGTATTTAAAGTAAGGTCCTCCAGACCGATTTCGGCCATGGCGGCCCAAAAATACTACACTTCGTCATTTTTCGCCTAGAGAATTGGAATTGCGATTCAAAGGGGAAATGTTGATAGCATGCTTGCCACCACGCGGTCACTATTTGTAACTCACTATCATAAAGTATTTTTGTTAATTAGAAAACCGTGAAAAAATCCACATGCGAAATACCTAGTAGTGTTATTATTATAATTTATGGTGATTGGGAATGATCGTATCCCATAAAATAGCCATAGGTTATACTTTAAATGATATTAAAAGTTGTTCAACGAGTCATAGGACTGTATAACTAGACCGTAATTAAAATACCGTCGAAAATTTGTAACGTCTGATCACTATTGATACTAGACTGAATACATTTCAATAAAAGGTTTTTTTTTTTTTTTTTAATTATTTATAACAAATCATGAAATTACATCACTTATATTATGTAGTCGTAAAGTTTTAAGTGCAGATCGTAAAATCTTGAAATTCACGCGAAATATCACAAACAACTCAAAGAGATTGTCTTATTATAGAGGCTCTTGGGGGTCTATTTATATTTTGTGTCATTTAAAAGATTCATAAGTTTCATTTGGCTGCCTCGATAGTTTTTGCTTATTAGGGACCCCACTCATCAGATATTCTACCGCAAAGAAAACAGTTCTTGGTATTGTTGTGTTCCGGTTTGAAGGGCGAGTGGGCCAGTGTAATTATAGGCACAAAGAAATAACACTTTAGTTCCCAAGGTAGGTGGCGCATTGTCGTTGTAAGCGATGGTTAACATCTCATACAATGCCAGCCCGAAGTCTGAATGATGGCGCTGCCCCTGGACTATTTCCGGTGTGGTCATCACATCTAAATATAAGAATGAGAGAATACATAGTATACCTGTATCTGTGCACAAACTTGAGCTCTATAATATCTCCTGCACAGTTATCATAGGTAGTCAGGAGAAGATTAGATCAAGAATACAAAAATATCATCCAGATATTTATTTGTACTAATATTATAAATTCGAATGTGAGTTTGTTTATTTGTTACTCTTTCACGCCTAAACCACGAAACCGATTTTAAAAATTCTTTCACCAATGGAAAGCTACATTATCAGTGAGTAAAATAGGCTATATTTTGTCTCCGTATTCCGACGGGAACGGGAACTACGCGGGTGACACCGCGGGCAAAATGCTAGTTATCATTTTACATTATAACGGCCGAATACTGACACGTCAATTAAATATTAAATGCAACTTAATTATTTGAGACGCCGTTTATTTAAAATTCGTATACTAATTTAGGAGCTTTTCAATGTTAAGTAGCGTTTTAACTTTGAGGGACGTTTCAGTATTCGGCCGATAGTCTTACAAATCGATTGAGGTGAGGTTAGTTTGTCTTTCTGCTATCGATAAATCAACATTGTGCAGTGATGTTTCATCATAAGAAGGTCAATTCATCGATAAATACTTTAAAGCACTCTACATTTATGATATATCTAATTATCAATTGTATCCATGCAGAATGGACGCCAGATATTATGTCCTAATAAATATTCTTTATGCCTAAAAAAGAGTGTTGTCTGATTTCGGCCTCGTAGGTCATTTTGTTCTTTTTATACATATAAAGTAGGTAAACTAACGGGGAAATGATGATGTGCACCACTTATCTTGGCACTAACATATATGTCCCTTGTACCAATCGTTACACTGCCTCACTCATCCAGGATACATAAAGGTTTACACTATATAGATCTACACTAACAATTACTTGACAATAAAACGCGACTATAAATAACGAGGTAGCTTAACTTAATTAATAATTAACAAAAGGGACCGTAATGCCGTAAATAATGATCGAATTGCTATTCACAAATATGACCTATCGTTTTTTATCACTGGCCTTTAAACCACTTTATCACTTAAAGTGGGGACTTCCCTGAGGATATCTCACAAAAAAACCAACGATGCCCTTGGCCATGGTGGGCCTTTAGTTTCACGGTAGCATGCGCAAGCGATCCCGTGGCGCTCCCCTTAAGACGGGAAGGGTACCGTGGTGGTTTTAGTCGGTAGGAGTCCGACATAACCCTCCATTAAGCTACATCACATATGGAGGGTATCCATGATGGATTTATCCACGAAAAAAAAAAAAATGGTGGGCCTTTAGTCGCATACGCATATTCTTTGACTTAAAATTTTACAAAAGAGGTTTTGCTTAAAACATTATGAAAATCAGACGTCACAAATACATAATCTATAAGTGTTGTCTAATGTATTACGTGTCTTACATTTATTAATCTGTAATCGTGCTATGTAAGTATATATATAACTAAGCTAATTATAAGTTTAATCACGTATTACATTAAAGTAAGCTTAGCATTATCTGTATTTTGAGGTTGTCTAAATCGGGGCCGGATTTATTTGGTTTACTACCTGCAAATACAAAGCCAATTTATTATTTGAGTAAAAAATGTTACCTCATTATTATGTCTTTGAAGATATTGTTTCTATTCTAAAAAAGTTTTAAGGGTATTTTTTTGAAAACCCTTTTCTTGTTTAATCCAAAGAAAACCGAGGCCCTAGCCAAGTTGACATTCTACAATCGTAAACGCTAATAGAAAACTAAACAAATGTATGAGAATGACATCTCTCAACGATAAGTCACGTGGTCACTCTGATACATTTGTTTAGTTTTCTATTAACGTTTACAATTGTAGAATGTTAACTTGGCAAGGGCCTCACGGCCGAATACTGAAACGTCATTCAAATTTAAGTGGGACTTAATTATTGGAAACGTCATTATAAGCAAAATTTAGTATGCGAAATTTTAAATACATGGCGTTCTAAATAATTAAGTCCCACTTCATATTTGAATGACGTTTCAGTATTCTGCCATCAGTTCTTCTAATCGACCGGGAGTTGGTAACATACAATTCGGAAATTTTGTGTTAACATCTCCAGGTCCATAAGGTCTGAGGTGTTTATTTCCGAACCGAAAATTATTGACAATCAGTAAAGTAATTGCTATACATGTCAGGCTTCTATATAGAATTATTTTTGACGTTGACTTTTGACTTGTTGAGGCTTCGGGGTTGAAGTACCGTTTGACCTTCTCGAAATCAGACTGTCCATATTTAAGACAGTATTCATATTTATTTACAAGTATATAGATAACTTTTTGATCTTTATATTGAGAGATAATATGTAGATGTCTTTTGTATTCGTTTTTCTTATTACTCGCGAATGTATTCAATACTTTGTTGTTGCCTCTTGTATGTATTCACTGGGGTTACTATTGATTCTTCATTTTGTCGTACATTTTTGTTTTATTTATTTTCAAAAATGCTTAGAAATATTAAATATGAAATGGTTCAAAACATTCTTGCAAACAGAGACAACCTTGTGTGTTTGATTTCGAACAAAACCTGCGTGGCTTAATTTGTGATGGCTGATATTTTTCGTTTTCCGTAGGTGCGGCATGGTGGTCAATGGCGTCGCATCTTGCAGCACAAGATTACCTAGCTAGGCTGCAAGCTTCGGGACTGAACTTCCCCCCACTGGGTGATCCATATGCGGCCCTATCCGCTCTATCGGGCGCTAGTATGAAGCAGCCCTCGAAACCTGTGAAACAATCCAGCAGAAGCGAAAGGTATATATCATGTTTCTTTAAATAATTATGGCTTAATGTTACAAAAATTCAAATACAAATTAAGACCTATATTTATATACCTAAAACCTATTTCATTGGAAGAAGATAAATCCCTTGGCGGTAGAGCTTTGTGCTAGCTCGCTAAACAGCAGTACTTTGTATTGTTGTGTTTTCGGTTTGAAGTGTGAGTGAGCCAGTATAATTACAGGCACAAGTGACATCTTAGTTCCCAAGGTTGGTGGCGCATTGGCGATGTAAGCGATGGTTAACATCTCATACAGTGCCATTGTCTATGGGCGTCCGCCTTCCTATATAATAAAAAAAAACTTTAGATTTGCATATGATCAAACAAACAGATCATGATTAATATATCATTATTTATAATACAACGCTATTGCACTTAACTAGTCAATAATAATAAGAATTATTATACTTTTAAATTTCCTATAATAACATGGATTACATTTAAAACGCAATTTTTGCCGAACCGAGACCGAAAGTAACTCTTTGTGACGCTGTTACTGCTTAAATACTAAGCCAATTTTGAAAAAAAATTGTTTGAAGCAAGCTTGAATCACAATAAAGGTTATGACCTTTTTTATGGCGATTTGTTATATTTAAAACGCAGGTGAAGTCGCAGGTGATAACTAGTAGACTATAAATGAGACTCAATATGTTAAGGATGTTTTGAGACCACGTATAAATTAAATAAAAAGCTTACGATATGTTTAAAATTGCTATTTAATATATGATATAATGTTCACAGTTTTGTATTTCTTAATAAACAAATAAACATAAAATTCAGTCTATACAGCAGGTCTGGTCGAAGCAGTACGTCGTCTAGCATGTCCGCGAAGGACAAGAGTCCAGCCACCAGCACGTCTAGCTCTCAACCCAATATGGCGGATTGGGGTAAGTTGTACTCCACTATTACTGTCATTAATGTCATATCAGTCGTGGAAAATTAATAATATATTAGTGCATTTTCACCAATTCCAAAAACTTATATTTCATCTTTGGGCTATCGGAATTATACTTGGTTTAGATCAATGATGATGATGAATTCAACTCAAGTAACGAGCTGGTCTAATCATTCATATCAATCATTAAATTGGTGTATTATCTGTATAGTAACCACCCATTCTTCACTTATTCTAACCAGCAGAAATACTTAGTAGTTGCCTGTTCCGACTGAACTGCGAGTGAGCCAGTGTCAGATACATAATATCTTATTTTCCAAGGTTGGGGGCGTTGTGAAGAGTTGTCCAATGACGGTGGTAACTACCTTGTTACCGGCTTATCGCCATGCCTACTATCATGTTTAAAACCACTGGAAATTTTATAAGTTCTAATTAAACCTCTTCAGTTTGTATGTGTTATATTAACATCATAAAAATGTTTGTTGTTCCAGGAGCCAGCTACGGGTTCCCGAAGACCTCGTCTCCATCGTCTATGCCCTCCCAGTCAATGTCCAGCCTCGCATCGCTGAACAACCTCGCGCAGCAGCCGCTCCATTCCAAACCGAATAAGCCGCAGCACTCTCAGTCTTCCAGTCAGTTATATTTATTTAGAAATATACATTTATATGACTAACTTCATATATAACAATTTTACTATTAATATGAACATATAAAATAATTAACTTAAATAATAAATTTGACGAGCCGGTTGGCGTGGTTGGTAAGACACTTGCCTTACACGCTGCAGGTCGTGGGTTCGATCCCACCCAGGACGGACATATGTGTGCATAAACATGTTTGTTTGTCCTGAGTCTGGGTGTAATTATCTATATTATAAGTATGTATTTACAAAAAAAAAGTAGTATATGTAGTATATCAGTTGTCTGGTTTCCATAGTACGAGCTCTGCTTAGTTTGGGATCAGATGGCCGTGTGTGAATAATGTCCCAGGATATTTATTTATTATTATTTAATAATTATACTATTCAGTAATATTTGTAGTAAGAGTAACAACTGTTGCTTGCCGTGCCTTGTCTATTTGATTATATTATATTTTGATTTGATTTTAAATTGCCAGCAAATACAAATCAAAGGCTTTAGCAATAAAATCTATGAAATATAATCCATAATTATTTATTGGATGGATTCAAATGAAATCATTTAAACTTTCATAATGGTAGTGTTCATAAAAAAATAAACTATCACTGTCCTGTTTATTAATGGATATAATTTTTGTTCCTTATATATGATATACTTTTTTTTTTTTTTTTTTTTTTTTTTTCGCTGGAAAAACGCATTACGCGTTTCCCCCACGTGAGGTGGGGGGGTATGTGGGGCTCGCCGGTGCTGAAGGCTCCGGAATACCCACTAAAAAACCAGCGTACCTGCATCGTCTCGGTGGAGCGGCACGGGATCGCTTGCGCATACTACCGCGACGCCCCGACGGTTGACCCGATTGCGCGGGCCTCCTCTCTTAGTTGGGTTCCTGGCACGCAGAGAACCCGCCTAGCCCCGCCGACGCTTACGACGGGGGGAGAAGAAGATGCGCATAGCGCCGACGCCTCCTCCCCGGTCTCCTTCGGCGGAGCGGGTCAGCGGAGGCAGATGCCTCACGCTCACGCTCCGCGGCCTCTTTCTGCGACATGACACTCTCGCAGAAAGAGACCATCTCCATCCAGCATTTCTCGCTGCCAAGCATGGCGGTAATCACGCTCGGCAGCGAGAGGTCTGCGCCGACTGTCGCCGCCAGGGAATGCCTCTGGGGCCCCCACGCAGCACACTCCGTCAGGGTGTGGTTCGCCGTGTCTAGTGGCGCACCACACTGGTGGCAAGAGGGTGATACCTCCCGCCTCGCTATCCCATGAAGGTACTTACCGAAACAGCCATGTCCGGTAAGCACCTGCGTCAACCTAAACGTGAGTTTGCCGCTTCTTCTTGATACCCAGCGACTCAAGTGGGGGCGGATTGCCTCCACTGTCGCTAGGCCTGCTGATGGAGACCCCAGGTCCGCCTCCCATCTGTGAATCAAAGCTTGTTGAGCTAAATACCTGATTCGCCCCACCTCCGCTGATCCTGGACGGTCGCCATTCATCCTGGCTTCCACCCGGAATCGGTGCACTTCTGCAAGCACCTCGGCCTGGAGTTCCCAAGGCGGATCGCTCGCAAGAAGTGTCGCCGCCGTCCACGACACCGTCCGGTAACCTCTTACCGCTCTCACTGCTATAACTCTCTGCGGTCTACGCAGAAGAGCCTTATTACGCGCAGTGAGAGCGTCCACCCATATGGGTGCCCCATATAGTGCCATGGAGCGCAGCACACCGGCATATAGGCGCCGGCATGGTGATTCAGGCCCTCCCACATTAGGTAGAAGACGGCCCAAGGCGGCAGCGGCGTTGATAAGCTTCGGGCTCAGTTGGACAAAGTGTTGCGCGAAGCTCCATCTTCCGTCCAGAATCAGACCCAGATATTTCATCTGGGCCTTAACCTTTATCACCGTCCCTTGGATGGTGATACATGCTCCACGAGGGGGGCCCCGACGTGGACCGTGAAATAAGAGGGCCTCGGTTTTAGAGTTGGAGACCCTCAAGCCCAGCATTTCTATACGGTCCATCGTGAGCGATGTACCGACTTCGGCCAGGAGGGCCGCCTCTTGAAAATTCCGCCCCGTCGCGGTGATGAGGGTGTCATCCGCGTAGCACAGCAACCCCATACCGGGAAGGACGGGTGCCCGCAGGAGCCAGTCAAATATATGATATACTTAATATAATGTTATAAAAAATTGGTTGCCTGTAAAGTCGGTATACGGGCGAAAGTTTTACGTGACAACGACTTTGAGTGGTAAAATAATTTTAATGTGAATATTCATTCGTATAGTAGGAAGAAGGATGAAATAATAGTAACAATTTAAAACATTTATTTATACAAAGAATTATATTTAAAACATTAATTTATACAAAGAATCTCGCACTGAATTTCACTTTTTATGTCTGTCTCTCTCGCTCTTAGGCGGGCTAACCATGCCCGAGTGGAAGGGACGCGTGCCTCTCACTCGCTCTCATTGTGAGCGCATAACGTGAGCGGAGCGTAACGCAGTTTCTTGAAGTGTCACCCGGCAAACCAATTTATAAGACGTTGTCACGTCAAAACTTAATTTAGAAAATATTAATATATTGAACATCTTATCTAATTAAGCACAATATATGATGGGGATAATGAAATAAATAATGGCTTAAAGTTGTAAGTTTATTAATGTGTTGAACCAATTTCGTGTTGCAGGGAAGAGTGGGTCCAGCAAGGACAAGGAGCTGATGCTGGCGCACGCGCACTCCGCCTACCACGCCGCGCTCGCCGCGCACAAGGGAAAGGTATCGCCACAACACCACACCACTTAGATAATGCTATTAAATTCTTACACAAAAAAAAAAAATCCTCCTCCTTAACTATGATTCTTATAATACTGTTAATTATTTGTGGTTTTTGAAGAGTAGGTAGGTAGGAAATAATGTGTTTTAGATTATTTGTTTGACATTGAACCTACCTAGATTCTTCAAGTTTACCGTTAAGACCGGAAGGGTACCGCTGGATTTTTAGTGGGTATTCCGATGACCGGGCGCACTCGGTGCCCTGGACATACGGCGAGCCCCACATACCCTCCCCGCTGTTCCCGTGGGGGGACACGCGTAATGCGTTTTTCCAGCGACAAAAAAAAGATTAATCAAGTTTCTTAAGAAAAGTCAAATCTATAAGTAGCAAAAATGGTTTACAATCATGAATAACATTATATGGAGAAGTTGATAAGAGGGATGTTATGCTCTGAATATAAAGCCATTACATACACTATTTATATGTATAACCATTTGCATTGTTGGTAGTTGTTCACTACCAACAATGCAAATGGTATTGTATTTCAAATGTTTTGTTTATTTAGAATTCAATCTTTGATTCCTATTTGCCTCTGAGTTTTAACTAATATTGTGTTAAAAAATAAAATGTTAACTTGAGATATTTGTTTCAGAATATGTCCCCACTGTACCCATTCGGAATGGGGGGAGAGAAAGACCGTAGGAGTGGCATTGACTCTCTCACAGGCCTACCGCATACCATTCTAAGGTAATCATTAAGTAATATTGCTTATACAGGTATATTAGGTGTTAGGTCACTCACACATTAACATTACTTTAAGACTGATTTGAGATTTAAATATTTACATGTCCTATTGGTCTATGTCAGCCTATATAGCGCCCGAGGTTCCCGGTTCATTTCCCGGGTCGGGCCTATAAATAAGCTATTAGATTTCTGCCATATAAATTCAGAGAGTGCCATTGTTCTTCCACTACACTTGTCAATTATATTATCTTCAGCTTGTTTAGATATTGTCGTAAGTCGGATAGTTAAAAATACATATATGTAATATGTAACCTCATCTGTGAATCTTTAATTTTAATTAATATAATTTTAATATGTTGTTGTTATGTATGCCAAAATTAAGTGTGAATTTTCTTTTATCAGTGCTGCTTTGGAAGGAGGGTGAGTTTAATGAGATTTAGTGTTAATGTTAGATGTTGTGTTACCCAATCAATTATAATAAGTAAATGCATTTTGCCTTGTATTCTTACTATGATCCACGTGATTCTATATTTAAATTGTAAATATCAGGAACTACTAATTCCACTGGAATTGTATTTGATCATAGACTATGTTTATAGTTTCAATTAACGGACTATAATCTATTCAAAATAGAATCTACAACACTTGTGTGTTCGAGAAGGCAATTATAACTATAAATTTTACCTATAATAGCAAACTATGTGAAATATGTATGTATGTATTTGAAACCATTATTTTTCTCTATTCTGCCCCGCACGGTTTTCCACGTTATAAACGTTGCTGTTATCTCTATGGGTCGTCATATAGTCTATGACTGACTGATTTTGTGATTACTGCGCTCAAACTAACTTCAAATTTATTTAGTATTTGTTTCTGTTAACATTTAAATTTATCATTTCAGTGATCCATCGTCGGTGCTGGGTGGTGTGAGGCTGCCTCCAGACACGGAGATTATCAAATACACGTCCTCATTGGCCGGACCCAAGGTACACTTGAGTTGAACGAATACACTATATAGTAGTGCGTGCGTGCGTGCGTGCGTGCGTGCGTGCGTGCGTGCGTGCAAGCGTGTGTGTGTTTATGTATGTGTGCGTGCGTTGGTAACGAGTCGTGTGCCCGCAGACGCAGCCCGGCGGGACGACGCGCGGGCGCAAGAAGACCATCTCGCTGGACCCGCCGCACGTGTCCGTGCACCCCGCCGAGCGCGCCAGCAAGAGGCAGAAAGTCGTACGTCTCACTTTACACTATTCATTACTCTGTATTATATTATTGAAATACAGAGTTATTATACTATTAAATCTTATTTAAAATTAAAAAAACGAGATGTACCTTTTCCTGAAATAATATATTTTATTATTAATGTTCATATGATATGTCGATGAACAAATCTGATATATTTTACAATATATACATAATATATATTAAAAAGTATGCAGTTTCAATTAGAATAAAAAGAATAATTTAGATATCTCTAAATTATATTAAAAAAAACTTAACTGTTTCAGGACGAATACGGTAACTCCCGTTCGTCAGTGGAAGTAATCCGGTTACCCAATAAACCAGAGCGCTCTGGAGCCAACTCGGTATCCGGAACTCCGCCGCCAAACCTCTCTGATTACGCAGGTAATAAATTTATTTTCCATAAGTTGGCTTAGTACTTAAAATATCTACCATAATAACTATTAAAAATTTGAGTGAAACATGTATGACTGTATATAATGCTTGTTTTAGGTATATCTCGGGAACTATTACAAACAATAGCGAGTCAAAGTGGTGTCAGCTTAGCAGCGTTGGAGCGGCAGCTAGCCGGGTCGGCGCCTGCGTCCGGTAATTATAATGATATTTAACCCGCCGAGTGTATAGTGTATTCTATATTTTTGAGAGCACGGTATACTAGATATTTTAGGGAACAATCGGTTTTACAAAGTTTCGCTTTAGGCTTCCAAAAAACCTGTAAAAAATCTGGTTTTAATGTAATCATTTATTAATAAGAGAGAATTTCGAGTATATTTCGAGTAAATATTGACTGTTCCTTTAAAGATCCAGTATATACATATACATTAATATTAAAACAATGTAAGAAAATCGTTAAAATTACATTACACAAAAAATATTGCTACTCGTACATTTTGTGAATAGTTATAATATTGCCATTGATTGCCAAAATCTTAGACGGTTCTCAAATATTTTAAAGTTCTGTTTCCAGATTCTGGAGGTTTGAATCTGAGCACGAAGTCTGGTCATGAGGACGCTCCACTGGACCTCGGTCTGAAGGCTGACGACGACGCCCCACTCAACCTCTCGTTAAAGCCCACCCCACGTGAGTATCATGCTACCAACCATTTTTTTAATTTTTTTAGATTAACAAAACAAACACATACAAATAAAAATATTCCGTAAGACTCGCTAACATATATGCTACATAAATACAAAACACACAAACACCACAAACAGTTCTTGATTAATATATCTTTATTTATTGTACAGTAAAAATTAACTATTTAAATTCATTTATAACTTTACTTTTTCAAAGATCATATAAAAACTTCTTTGACTTTTAAAACGCAATTTTATTACAAATCCATAATGAATTACACATTAATTTACATCTTGAATAATGATGTCACGTCAATTAAGGTTGTTGAACTCTTTTAACCAAGCAAAAGAGAACAACCACTGCTGTTGAATTGAAGCTTCAAAATGTATATTTAATGTTTCAGCCAGCTCACAAGCATCAGACGCGCTCTCACGACTCACTTCACTGAGCAGCTCACTCAGCGCTTCGAATGATAGGATATGTGAGTTATTATATTAAAATCTAATCAAATAATTCTTTATTCAAATGTGTACTGTATTGAATTAATGAAAGCAATCACCTATATATACTACGGTTATAAAAATATTTTGGGTGTCTGAAACGTTTGCTACCTATTTTCTATTTAAAATAAAATTATCATCTTACATAATAGTATATGTTAAATAAAGTCAAGCATTTAATGTAAAAAAAAAAAATAGATGTGTATTACAATGTTAAGTATGTCCTGTATTACAATGTTAAGTATAATATAATATAAGTATTGACTGCTTCGTTCGTCTAGTGGCTAGATATAAGGCCGCAGATCCGGTGATCCTGGGTTCAATTCCCAGGTCGGGCCAATAAATAGCTATTGGGTTTTTCTGTCACAAAATTCTCAGTAGTAGCCCGGAGCGTCGGATTGCCGTCCCATCGGATTATGAGAGCTAAGGTTTATTTGAGGGTAGAGCTTTGTGCAAGCTCGTCTGGGTAGGTACCACCCACTCATCAGATATTCTACCGCAAAACAGCAGTACTTGTTATTGCTGTGTTCCGGTTTGAAGGGTGAGTGAGCCAGTGTAATTACAGGCACAAGGGACATAACATCTTAGTTCCCAAGGTTGGTGGCGCATTGGCGATGTAAGAGATGGTTAACAGCTCTTACAACGCCAATGTCTATGGGCGTTGGTGACCACTTACCATCTGGTGGCCCATATGCTCGTCCGCCTTCCTATGCAATCTGAGCACACACTTGTGTACTATAATATCTCCTGCGCCGTTCGCTAATCTCTTGAGATTGGCCGCCGTGGCTGAAGTCGGTCTGGAGGACCTCATTGGCCGGTACCTAACAAGCTCCCCCCCCCAGCGCGCCGCAAGCCGGGCGCCAAGCCGCGTCGCGTGGCGCCCGAGCTCAACGCGCACGCCGCCGACTCGCCGCGCCCCAAGTCCAGCGGCAGCGAGGACAGCGAGTGTGAGTACCCGACTGCACGGAACGAGATACCCCTTATATACTATATTATTCAAATTAGTTTACTGGTGGACCACATATTCTACCACAAAACAGCGTACAATGCCAGTGTCAGGCGTTGGTGAACACTCACCATCAGGTGGCCCATATGTTCGTCCGCCTTATTACTCTATAAAAATATTTATACAGAATATTATGTATATTATCGAATTAATACATATGGCAACAATTTTGGCTATTAAAATTGTCATTGATCATTTGACATGTAATCTTTTTTATATTAATTCCGAAGGTTGTAAAACATTTTATATGTGATTTAAATATTTAAGGAAAGTGCTAAGACACAAAATGACGTAAGGTTTGATCGCAGCGGTCCCCACCTGGCCCGCGCGGGAGGGCAGGCCCCGTAACTTGGGTCGGGGAGTCAGCAAACCCAAGAAGAATACAGTGGCTTCTCTTTTAGCGCAGAGCAGAGCGCTCGGACTGCGACCTGCGCTCGCGCAGCACCTGCTGGCCGAAACCGACCTGGTACGTCTCGTTACTTCTTACACTTATCATAATTATAGTCTTTTCCTTGTCGATTAATTTCGTAAATTTTATATGATAGTTTAAAATTTCGATGAATATGGATTATATTAAACAGGGTTATTTTTAATGACCCAGCAACCTCACAGGACTAGATAGCTAACACCATAAGCAACAACTTTTGTTTTACGACTTTTGATAAATTGTCGATTTTATTTTCATACAAAAATAAGTATTAATTTATTTTTCCGCTTGAACGTTTATAAATTTACGCGAAACGCAAAGATCGACGCGTTGTGTCGTCCTTTGGTGTATGAATGAAATATAGACCTCCAAATGTCAAGACAGTACGACAAAAACTTTTAAAATCTTTTTTTTTTCATGTATTGAGTTATGTCGAAAGTCGTAGAACAAAAGTTGTTGCTTATGGTGTTAGCTATCTAGTCCTGCTAGGTTGCTGCGTCATTAAAAATAACCCTGTATATGGGAGTGGAATTTTATTAATAAGTGGCTTACGTTTAAATGAAAAAGCTAAACTAAAAATTGACCAGTGTCTAGTACTGACAAATAAATAACGGATTAATTGTATTACTATTACATGACGCATACATTTCATATTTAAGTTGTCTAAAATATTACACACATTTTTTTTAAGTTTATATTTAGTGAGTTATTTTAAAATAGTATTTTTTTAAATGATTGTGTGTTAAAAATAACTTTTTGCAAGCTTTGTGTGTAATTATAAGAGTGCGTGTGCAGGACAAGTTGCGTGCGTTGCTGTGCGAGGGGGGCAGCACGGACTCCGAGTGCCCGTCCGACAGCAACCCGTCCGACTCCGACGCCAGCGACGGCGGCCGCCGACACGACGCGCAGCTGCGACTGCCGCTCGCTCTCGGTGACCACTCACTCCTACCAACTAACCATACTATCACTTGGTGGATTTTAATAGTCATTGTCTTTATAATGATGACTAATCATAAAATTTATGATTTTTTTTAATTTTGAAAGTTATATTCGAGGAATGTGCATTCTTAAAATATACCGTTTGCCAGTTCACATATCACTCTCTCGTATGTTGTGGTCAGGCTGGAAGCGCACGACGGTGATCAAGGGTCTGTCGCGCAGCTGCAACATCAAGGGCGACGTGAGCTACAGCGCGCCCGAGCCGCACCACCACGTCGTCGTGCGGACGGCGCACGAGCTGCAGGCGGTCCGTACCACCACTACCTTACATACCGACCACCATGCTAATGTATTTTTTATATACTCATGACTGCCACAGTGGCTTTTGGCTAGATATAAAGCCCCTAAGGTTCCGGGTTCAAACCCCAGGTTGGCCCAGTAAAAAGTTATCGGGATATTGTGTCGAAAATTCTCAGTAGCAGCTCGGAGTCTGGAAGTTGGAAGTGGGTACAATCCCGTGCACGAGATAGCACGTCAAACCGATGTTCCTGCTCCTGAACTCTTTCCGGTTTTGTGAGATTGGCTTTTCATCGGATTATGAGAGTGTATCAGAGTGAGAGAACAGAGTGCGAGGACTTCGTAATGGATAGACATACTTACAGGTTTATCATATATATTATGATGTCATAAAATAACTCTGTATATCTTCCTTGCAGTTCCTAGACGCGAACCCCAGTCCCCCGCTGTCGCGCGACAACTTCAGCTTCAGCGCGCGCACGCTGCTGGGCGACTACCTGCAGCCGGCCGACGGGGCGGAGCCGCTCGTGCTGGGAGAGGCGGAGATTATCAAGCGGTCAGTTCTGGAGTTCTTATATGGAGATATTGGGAGTTCTGTATACTCCGAGTACGATTCCTAAGTTCATGATGATAAATAAATAAGAAGTACCGTTAATAGGTACTTCTTATTTATTATTCTTAAAGATAGGTATGGATGATATTCGATCATTTAAATTTTATTTCGTGTTCGGAAAGGATTTAATATATCTGATTTAAGTTGAGTTTTGTATGTTTGTTTGTTTTTAAAATCTTTTTCTGTTAATGTACTATTACATATTCGTGGTATTAAATACTTTCGTGTTCTCCTTCCATAGTAATTACATGCAGAAGGTTCCTGGAACTGCTTATATACTCCTTCCCGAATACTACGATTCATGATATTTTTAAATTCTGTTCTATTAATATGCTCTATTGCTAACGAATTACGAATACAATAAAAATATAGTTAGCACCTAGCTGTTATTTACAATATGAACGCTATTGTCCAGGCTGGAGGAGGCGCGCGCGCTGGCGGCGCTTAGTGGGCGGCCCACCCCGCCGCCGCTCGAGCGCCGCATGGAGCTCGCGCGCCGCCAGCAGGCCGCCCGCGACGCGCGCCGCGACCACGGCCAGCGCGGCCGCGACCAGGTCAGTGCGCGGGCTGCCACTCCAGGCGGCGTCGGCTACTTACATCCTTGATAAACAGTAGCCAGGAATGCGTTTTTTTAGTAGTAGTAGTTTAACGCTGACGATGCTTAGTATAAATACACTCGGAAAGTAAATTTAAACGGCTGACCAGTTCGTCCTTCTCGGGTAAACTAAAATACGATCCGATTTTTCTGACTGTCCACCTGTCGACGTTAAAACATTACCACGTTAAATGCCTCGGTAGGGTTAGCAACAGAATTTATATTAGCAATTTTAACAAGGCATTTATTATTTTTAGTGCATTTTCTTTTTTTCTTTGAAATGACTATAGGTATCATTCCTATAGTCATTTTGATAAAATACTTTTCGATATAATTAAAATACATATGAAAACATAAGATGAAGACAGTAGTGTAGTGCTGACCGTACTTGTAGGCGAGCTTGACAAAGTTATAAAAATTGAGTTACAGCAAAACAATCAATTTTTAACAAAATATCCCTATAGCCGAAAAATGGGTTTTATTTTGTAAATAAAATGATATAATCCAAGCGATCAATATTCAATAGTTTTAATATATTTGCAACAGGCTCGTCTAGTCAGAGAATTGGAAAGATCGGAGAAGGCTGAACTGGTTAAACGTGAGAAGGAAGCGAGGAGTCAGCAGTTACTAGAGGTGGGTGTCTGTGTGTGTCCGGGTTGTGTCTGTCTAGTCGTGTAATAGTCTTGTTAGTAGATACCCGAGCTATAGGTATATGTTGAATTGAATATTGGTGGTAGGTCACTTATCAGATATCCTCACACCAGTGAGTCAGTGTAACTACAGGCACTAAGGATATAACACCTTAATAAGCAAGGTCTATGACGCATTGGCGATGATTGGTTAATAACGGTGGTGACCATATACCATCAAGTGGTACCAATCTGTAATAAACAAAAAATAGGGGATACTAGTTCTACATAGTTCTAGAAGGTAGATAATATAGGATTCTGACTGATAGTATTAGTCTTGTTTAAATAACGTTTAATTTACATAATATGGGATAATCGGTAAATACATAAAGACATACGACTGTATTTTATTTCTTACTAGCGTTTTCACCGCGGTTTCACCCGCGTAGTTCCCGTTCCCGTAGGAATACAGAGACAAAATGTAGTCTATGTTACTCGCTGATAATGTAGCTTTAAATTGGTGAAAGAATTTTTAAAATCGGTTTAGTGGCTTAGGCGTGAAAGCGTAACAAACAAACTTACATTCGCATTTATAATATTAGTTAGGATATATTTTATATTCTGGTCAAAACTTTTACCAATATTATAATTTTTCACTATGTGATATACAGGTCATAGACCTTAGTTGTCCATGAAATTTAAAATGACAATTAAGATTTTTTTATGGGTAACTTTTTTGCATAATATATTTTTTACATAAATAGAACCGCTCACGATACCTAATAACTACTTCACGGGTCGGACAAGAATTTTGTTACACCCTGTATTTAGTATCCATTATAATAAATATTAAGTTTATATTCAAATAGAAGTTAAAATAAACCTTACGACTTACATATTAGATTTGCAAATAGCATTGTCATGTTATAACAAAGAGCTCTTGATTAATATTACTTTATTTAATACAACACTATTCCACTTAGTTATATCCACTTTATTTTTACTTCCAATAACAACTTCGCCGACATTAAAAAAGGGTTTTTTTTTTCGACCAATCACATCACGGCAATTCAAGGACGAAGTTGTTTATTGGTCTATTCCTTTTGTGAGTTGAATATCGTTGTAAAGTTTAATTAAAAACATTTATATCAAGATATATATTATATAATATCCCGCATTGAAAATTTGGTTTCTTTTTTTATAATATCAAAATTTTTAAATAGGATTTATTTAATATACCTACTCTATCTGATCATTCTAAGTTAAATCTCCGATTCTAAGAATAATAATAGTTATCAAAATAATTAGCGGACCTAACTTGGTTATTGGTTGAAAATTTTCTAATTACCTTGGTCGATTCGAAACAGCTATCTTACATGTTTATTTATATAAATTTATTATATATTCTTATATGTATGTTTTAGAGTTATAGCTACTTGTGTCTTTAATGTGGGGACTAATTTATTATCTGTTTTTTTTTTAAATGTGCTTGTGTTTGTTTTATTTTTTATTATCAATTTGATGCTTGGCAACATTGTGCTCACACGTATTTCGTAGATTTGTTCCTTTCATAAAAGCAAAAATGGACTTTGTCGTCAAAAGAATAAAGTTGATATTTAAACGGTCACTTTTTGCTTTTACGTAGATAGAACTCTTAGCTTCTTATCTCGTAGAGTTGTGTGTTTGAAGGTAGTTGTAAATTATTATGTATGGTATGTAAATGTATACCTTATGGGGTTTTATTTTGTCTAACACGATATTAAATATTGACAATGTTGTCAAAAATCCAATTGATAATAAAACGAGTGAGATATAAAGAATTAACGAAAAGAAATTCGAAACAGCAAATCAACAAGAATCGATCGCAGCTCACCATTGAAGCTTTGCCAACGCCAAAAATAAACGATGAATGGAAAATTCCAGAAATCGTTATGGGACCCGCGACGAAGTCCAACAAAGACAGGACAATGCCACAAATAAGCCTCTCTCTGATACCAGTCAGTGGTTTGAGAGAAAACATGCCGATAAAAACAATGAATCTAGAACAAAACTGGAAAGGCGAAGCCGAGGAATACAATGCGTTGGACAAGATGAAAGATTTTGCAGAAAAAGCCGCCTTCGATTTACCTAAACGACCGAACGATAAATATTTCGACTTCACACTTATCAAGACCCCAGACAAAAGAAAAGCGTCAGACAAAGAGAACAATCTAGAGAAACTAATCGAATCGTATTCGAGAATAACAGAATTCATAAACGGCTGTGATTGGTCGAAATTGCAGGGTGATAAAAAATCGGACGACTCGAAGAGTCTCGAACAGAAATATCTCGATGCGAAAAATGAATTCATGTCACAGAACTTTATGTTGATGCCCAAAGACAATCAGAAATCCGTTCAGAAAGACGTTATCGACCTGAGCGGTGACGACGATAGTGTCATTACAGATATTATAACGAAAAAGTTAAATAAAGGGATAATTAATGTCGGAAAAGACGGCGCTTTATCGATATCGGTTCAGCCGTTTGGAAAGGACGCTTACAGTCCGGTACGTTGGATAATCTAACTAGGGTCTAACTAACAGTATTCTATAATCTGTGGGACTAACATTTTGGTGATGTTTACATTATAATAAGGCATATTAACACAATAACATGAAAAAAATAATCAAAACTTCCGTATGTAAGCTTTATTTTGTTGACGAATTTCTTTATACAGGCGTATACTGGCGTTGGAGGGCTGTAACTTTTCGGATTGGCTTGTATCAGAGTCCATTTTCTAATCTTTTGATATGATACAGGGTGTGTCCACTAATGTTGCACCCACAGAGTAAAATTTAAAACTTAAGTATTTGCTCTTACTGAATATAATTCACCAAAAAGGTTTAATGTAATATTTAATAAATGGGATTTAAAGCTTATATAGTGCGTTTTACACTTTCTCTTCCTATTTTGCTCGCTTTGCACTTCTTTATTTATAATTTCTTCCTATGTATAATTTATATTTCTTAAAAAAATCTAATTTTATTTCATTAAAATTCTTAAAATATATTATACATATAATAATTTAATTTATTAATATATATTTTATTTTCAAACTTAAAGTATTATAATGATATAAGTTTTTTTGTATATTTATTTTTTTTAACTAGAAAATCAAAAAGGTCGAATGATAAAAAGATATATTGAGACCAATTTATCAAATCATTTTCACTGAACACGTTACAAGCATTCGTTTATTGTTCTTATGAGTTTTTTTTATTTTCATTTTGTTCCATGTTTGCTGTTATATAATTTGCTCTACCGCTTTCGATGTTGTTTTGGCTATGTGAAGGCTAAAAAGAGGAAACAGGAGGAATTAGAGAAACAGAAGATTGAAGATCAGGCGAAGAGACAACAGGTAAACTGGCCATTAGCATGACACTTATATTTAATTTAGTAATAAATATAAGTTATTTTGATATAGTTTTAGATAATTCATTTAAATGTACCGGTACTACGTTACTGATATATTCTACCGCTGAAAAGTAATACCTTGTATTATCCGGTATGTGACTGACTCGTTGTAACAACAAGCGTTAATGTACTAGTAGAATGAACTTAGCAATATAATGTTTATGGAAATGCTTAAAGGTACGATTTAAAAAAAAAAGAATGACGCGGTGGTCTTTCAAAGATCCATATTAGTGTACAGGATTATATTGTCCTAAAAAGAGAAATATTTCAACCTATATCGCTTGTGTGAAACTGATTTAAAATCCAGGTGTTTGTCCTAGACTAAGTGTGGGTGTAGACATAATAACAGATGAAGTGAATTAAATAATAATAGAATATATCATGTCGTTGGTAGAGCTTTGTGCCAGCTCGTCTGGGTAGGTACCACAATCTCGTCTGCGTTAACACAACGAACCGGCTCTTGAAGGATGAGTGAGCCGGTGTAACTATAGACATAAGGGATATAACATCTTACTTCCCAAGGTTGGTGGCATGTTCACTATGTCCACGCTATTAGTGACCTCTTACAAATGTGGTCTATTTGTCAGTACGAGCTCTGCTTAGTTTGGGATCAGATGACCGTGTGTGAAAAATGTCCCAGGATATTATTATTAATGTATTGTTCCAGGAAAGAGAATTGAAGCGACAGCAAGCTATGCTTCTAAAGGAGCAGGTATGTTTCTTTTATAAATAAGGATTATTTACATGTGTGTGCTTTTGTGTGTGTGTTTGTAATTTTATGGAAAATATTATAAGTGGAATTATTTGTGTGAATGTATAGAAACTATTTATATGAATTTAATTAGCAGAAATAAAAGACTTGTTTTCCTTTTAAACTCCAGCAGTGGCGAATTTACCAATAGACTGAGTGAGGCAAATTTAGGGATCAATGATTTTTTTAAATTAATTTGTAGCTAAAACAGCACATAGCAGCATAAAAAAATGTGTTCAAGTAGTTTCTATTTAATTAATTTAAAAAAAAATATGATATTATATGTACAGCATTAAAATTTATTCAAATGAACTATCGAAAAAGAACAGTTATAAAAACATAATTATATATTAAAATATTTTTTTCAATACAATGAAGAAGAAAATATTTAGACAAATAATACTAAAAAGTAGTCTTCAAGGCATTTTACCGATTTCTTCTTTACTTTTATTGAACACTAGTTTTCGCCCGTAGCTTCACTCACTTGTTATGTATAAATACAGATGTCTTTGGGGTTTAAGCTTACTGTATACCAAATTTCATCAAAATCGGTTCAGTGATTTAGCTGTGAAAGCGTAACAGACATACATATACATGCGAGTTATTGTCACATTTATAATATAAGTAAAGAAGTATACATTTGAAATTTAACTTAATTGGCAAATTATTAAACAAGACACTCACTCAGAGACTGATCGTTATAGAGGTAAATACTTAGAAAATCTGTAAATCCGCTACTGCCCACGAGTGCGAATGGGACAGGTGCATGTTTGTTTCTGTCTAATGTAAAGATTGTGTCTAAATCAGCACATAATTATATCCATTTGCCCGTGTAACTAATCTTAAGTTATATAATAGTTACATGTCTGGAGAGTTTTCTATTTAATTTTTGGTATTAAATATACATGTATTTTTAACCGACTGTGGAACAATCTCAATTGGCTTATGTTTGATGGTTTAATATAAGTTTCATGCATTATTGCTGTTGGTTTAAAATTGAGATTATAATTAATGAATATAAATTGAAAACTATTTACAAATAGTTTTTGTTTTAATTGATAAAAATGTTTAGTTGGATTTTTTTTATATTCAAATTTGTAATCTTTATTTTAACAAAATGAAAGTATATATTTAATACCAGTATATAAATAATACGTTTTATTATGATGTTATATTTGAACTGGATTATATTTTTCCTATCCCGAATGCGCGTCGCGGCCACAGCAAAAGTATATAATGGAGGTAAATAACATAGTAAGAAAATTTTCATATATTACGCTTCATGCTGTGTCTTTTTACCACTTCAGTAACGTATATATATAATATACAGGCTTTTATTTAACATCAAATGTTTCTATGTGTGGGTTTTATTACTAATTTTAAAAGCACACAACAGTTTTTGATCAAACTTTGCATTCTTTGTGCTGGCTACAATATGATAATATTATATATTTAATTTGTTCGAGTACAGATATTAAATAGAAGCTTGATTTTAATTTTTTTTTTTCTAAAATCATTCTGTTTCAAGCATGTCTTCTTTCTTTTCTTATTAATCTGACTTTAATATTTATGTTACTTTTTAATATGTTTTTTGAATTGCACTTTTATGCTTGTAATGTTTAAAGTAGATATTTATTTCATTCGTTCGTTCATTCGTCTTTAAAAATTATAACGAACGAAAAAAAAGTAACTGTTCATGTCTACTTCGAAAAATCTTATTAATAGTTTTAATAGTTATAAGATTTATCATTTGTATTGGTGGTAAGAAATGAAAATTTACCACACATGTTTAAATTAATTTCAAATATATAGTTTTTTTTTAATTTACAATAAATTTGAAAATAACACATTTTTTAAAACATGAAATCCTAGTGACTCTAAATGCGTTCATTTAAATCTGGTTCAAACCTGCAAGCAAGCATCATTATTTTCCTGCTTATTCTTTCTTTATAATTCATCTCGTACTACGAATAAAAATATCTTTAGGAAAACTGCATGTGTCAAAATTCTGCTACGTTTATCGACAAACTCGTTGTGGAACACCGCGGTAACTCAATAGCTTATTAATAGATGAGCGGGTTCGATTATCCGTGGGATAATTATGGGTTATTACTTTACATTCTGTCACATGTATATCCAAGCAGCTTGGTAGAAAAATATACGTTAAAGACCTTTGCCAAGCAGGTGTTACTTATTTAGTATGCATGATTGCTTGTTTTATCCAAAGCTAAATTAACTTAAAAATAACAAAAGATTTTATGGTTATTAACCGACTTCAAAAAGGATCCGTTTTATAATTTTGATTATGTTGATGTTATAATTGAGAAGAATATCTAATTTGTATTTATATACAAACTACACATGACCCGCGGTTTCACCCTCGTATAATTAATCAAAATCAACCTAAAACCTTCCTCGATAAAAGGACCAACACAAAAATATTTTTTAAATTCGAACCAGTAGTTCCTGAGATTAGCCGGATCAAACAAACAAACTCTTCAGCTTTATATATTACTATAGATATAGATTTTTGAAGTCGATTTTTATTTTAGTTTTGTTAATATAATTTATTAGCTAGCATGAATGGTTGTGGATTAGTTAATGGTTAATTATAATATACATTTGTATTAAAGATAATCTTTATATTATAAGTTGATAATTATTATGAAAACATATAATAACTTCGAGAGAAACCAGCTTCGAGCACTGGATAGCATTTATAGTACATATAAAATACATATAAGTATATCATTCTGATAATATAATTTTGGCGCAATTTTAAAATCATATAAACATAAATCTTTTAATTCAATAGTTTCCAAATAATTACAAAGTATTGAATACATTATAAAAGTAAATAGCTAAAAAGTTAAGTTAATTTGCACAGATTAAAAATAAATATATAATCGTTATAATTAAACTTTTTTTTTAATCAGGAACGTGAAAGACGTCGACAGCACACGACATTCATCCGTCAATTAGATTCTAGAAGACGCTGGGAAGAGAGGGAGAGGAGAAAGCACCAGAATCTTCTAGACCGATTACTCGTTAAAGAGAAAAAATTACAGCAGAGACGGAAGGAAATGGAGTTATTAGCTGAACTTAGGTAAGGGATATATTTTGGCAATATTTTTCATTTTGTTTAAGATGTGAAACATTTATTATACTATTTTACTGGTGGTAGAGCTTTGTGCAAGCTCGTCTGGGTAGGTACTTGGTAAGCAGTGCTTGGTATTGTTGTTCCGGTTTGAAAAGTGAGGGAGACAGTGTAATCACAGGCACAAGGGGAATGCGTAACAGACAAACAGACTTTTATTATATTCGTATATATTGTAATATGAAGAAAACATTCAATAATAATTATAACTATCAATTTTGATGTCTGTCTGATTCACATCTGACGCCTCCTGGCACCACTCAGTTTTCACATTTTAATTTCTATGATAATATCCATATATATATTTTTGCAGACGACCCCAAGAAGATTCCACGTTATCCGACCAGAAACCATTACCGGCGTTGGACAGAATCCCGGGCTTGAAGATCTCAGGGCAGGCGATGGCTGACCTTCTCCAAGTGTACGAGTTCTTGCACAACTTCGGACAAGCTCTTGGATTCGGTAAGGATTATAATTTTAAATGAATTTCGAATGATGAAGTGTTGTTCACATCAAACATCTTTAAATTTGGGCAAGTATTGTGTAAATTGAACTAAAATCGTATCTTGTTCTTAAAATTATTTTTGAATTTATTGTATATTGTTTCAAGTGACTTGAGCCATTACAAATGTGCGAACTGAGTTATAAATTATTTTTTATTGGACCTCTCGCATGCATTTACAGGCCTTATGGAACTGCCCTAGTGTTGTGTGTAACAATAAATAAGAATTTGCCGATAGTCGATATTAGGTAATAAAGAACGAAGGAGAGGTATAGCTTATATTACTGCAGATCCCAAGGGTTGGAAAAGTTTTTGGTGTTAGCAATACGGAGATCTTCGGAAATAAATTTACGCAAAAGTCACGGACATCACGTTTTTGGAAATTATTATTTACTGAATACCAAATATTTTCATGTATATAATATGAGTTTTCTCTCGTTTATAGATATGGAATATCTCCCGACGCTGGACACGCTCCAGCTGGGCCTCATACCCAACTGCAACCAGGACGCCGAGGACGAGCTGCTGAACGTGCTGTCGAGGCTGCTCGTGATAGCGATAGGTGGGTGTGGCGCCGCAGTGTCGGAGTGGTGGCTAGGAGTGCAGTAGTAACCTGTGTCCTCCCCCCCCCCAGAGGAGCCGGGCATCCCGCACCCCGGGCGGCACACGACGCTGCTGGGGCACGCGCTGCGCCTGGCCGAGCCCGCGCCGCACACGCTGAGCGAGCTGCTGCGCATCTACCTCTACGCGCAGGCCACCGCCGAGGTCAAGGCGCTCACCGGTGCGTCGCACACACACACACACATGCCGTGCTGGCTGCTTAAACTATACCAAACTGTTTTATTTTTAATACTTATATTATATTATACGATAAATAAATTAATAAGTAATAACAAACCACCAGGTCTGACGGTGGAGCGGGAACGCGACCGTCGCGTGGCCGACCATCACCAGAGCGACGCGGAAATGCAGATGACGTGCGCCAGCACCAAGAACGGGACATACTATGAACATCTACATAGTAACGCCACTTACAAACTATCCGGTAAGTTCTGTCCTTGAATATATTTGAACATGTCCACGTCACAATACACAATACATACCAGCACAAAGTACTGCTGTTTTGCGGTAGAATATCTGATGAGACCCGTACCTACCCAGACGAGCTTGCACTAAGCCCTACCACCAAGTGATCTTTCAAGACCTCAAATAAGAACCAAAATGTACCAGTATATTGACATATATAATGTGATATATATAATGATTTATAACTGGTATATAATTACTTGAATGTAATGCTTGGATTTTGTAATTCATGACATGTTACTAAGACATCACGAAAATGTTAGTTCCCAATGTTGATGGCGTCTTGGCGTTGTAATATTTCTTCCGATGGCAAAAACCATAAAGTGGTCTATTTGCCTGCCTAATAAAAAAAATGTATAAGAGTAGTAAAGAAATAAGTTTAGGTATTTGAGGGGGAGCAGTGCGACACGTGTTACACTCATTTAAGTTCCTAGAAGCCTTATAAGAATATAAATGATAATTGTTTTAATCACTTAATAAAATGAATACTTTACTGTATATACTTTAATTATTTGTTAAATATTTGTGTTTGTTAGGTTCACTTCATGTTTCAATGTAAAAGTGGAAACTGTTAGCTTACGAGAGCTATCTTGTTATCATGTTTAATGATGTAGTATGTTGTTTGCTACACGGCAGAGCTGCTGCGCGACAAGCCGTTCGTGGCGCTGAGCCCCACCAGCAAGGCGCGCGTGCTGGCGCGCGTGTGCGACGAGCTGCTGCAGAGCCGCGCCGTGCTGCGCCAGCTCGACGCCTCGCTCGAGCACCTGGCGCAGCTGCGCCGCGAGCGCTACCTGCTCGACGCGCGCATCCGCAAGTGAGTGCACGCGGACCCGCCCACTGAACGCGCTGCTTTATGTCAATCTCGTCATTCACTTATATATTTTGTTATTTAAGTTTAAGATTTATTTTTTTTAATTTTAATGATAAATCGGTATATACACGCAATGAGAAAATGTATTTCGTTAGATAACATTGGCTTCCTCATAAATTACGTAGTCTAGTCTTTTCCACGGTGTAATGAAACATCGGATTGGGTAACCCGTGGGTAGTACTAACGCTGAGTGCGGCAGGGTGCGCGCGCTGCAGCAGCGCAAGGCGCGCGCGGAGGCGGCGGAGCGGCAGCAGGCGCTGGCGCTCGAGCGCATGCAGCGCCTCGTGGACGACGCGCACGCCACGCACGCGCACGGTAACACACACACACACACACACGCACACACACACTCGCACACACACACACACACGGGTCACAGACGCCCATTTGTCTCTACTCGTACTACCAGCTGGCCTATTTTCTCGTCTAACTCTTTTGTTATCATATTTTTATTTATAATAAAGTGACCACTGCATTATTAGTATAAAAATTAAACAGTTATTTAGATACAAAGTAAATGGTAATTTTCATTTATTATATTATAGGTGATAAATACGTTAATTTGTAAAAGCTCACTAACAACTTACATATAAAGCAATGAAAAAATAAACTTATAAAGCAATAATAGTGTATTATCAATTATGCATGTCAATAACAAGTGTACATAGTGTACACTTCCAGATTCAATCTAAACAAATTCAATTAAATTTATTAAATTTGTTCAACATAACAATGCCTGAAGCTGTTAATGAGATTGTTAATTTACACTGATACGAATAATCCCTCTCTAGTATCTGAAAGTCATGAAGTTTGTGAGACACAAAGAGAGCAATATACCTATTTATGTGAAAACAAAGAAACTTTTTACTTATATGTCGTCTACAAATAAAACTATAAATAAGTTGTAAATATAATGTTCTACGAAACAAATGCAGTATCAATAATCACTAAACTCTCACAGATCACCACGAAAAGATGGAAACGCCCAAGAAACAAGAAAAGGAATCGTCTCCGCCTTCAGACGACAAACCTAACACACCGTCACCTTATAAGGAAACAGCGGAGGAGAGCGATAAGGAACTCTCGCCCTTAAAGGATCTATCGAATAATATGAAAAATAAGGAGCTGTTGAACAATAATAAGGACGATTGTTCCCCGGCTGACGTCAAAATTGATAAGGACAGCGTCATGGGTGATTGTGATGTGTTGAGTGATTTGGAAAGCGAAGGGACTCAGCCTGAAGAGGTGAATACTTTATATTTAACTAGCTGTGCCCCGGTGTCTCACCCGGACATATAATTATTAAAAATATAATGAATAAAAATCAGCCTAGAACCTTCCTTGATAAAAGGACTACACAACACAAAAATATTTTTTTAAATTCGAGCCAGTAGTTCCTGAGATTAGCCGGATTAAAAAAACAAACTCTTCAGCTTTATATATTAGTATAGATTATAATTAGTGTTCGTTCAATGGTCATTCAACTGACTAATCATTATTATAAACTTGAGGATAACATACATCAATTTGCATTTTTCAAACTTGTTTGTTTCCACTTTTATATCAAAATTCATCAAAAGCTATAAAAAAATCAGTTGACACAGAGAAGAAGGTGCTGAACAATTTTGTTTTTGCTTATTTAAATATAAATATAGCCGCCCGCGTGTCTGGGGGAGGGGATGTCAGATGTTATATACTCTGTGTCCTGTGTCATGTACTTCTGACAAAGTGTAAAATCTATGGTTTTAAACGACTAGTTAGATCGTACCGTAGTATCACAATCCGGGCTCTTAGTAAATGTCTGTATAGATATCTATGTGAAAATAATTAATTATGTTATATAGGATGAAGACAAAAACCTATCGTCCGAGGAGCTGGCTCGTAAGCTGGAGAAGCTGGTCCGTCAGTCGGAGCAGCAGCTCATAGCGCTGGCGGCCGGCTCGCACGCACTGCGCGCCACCTGCTACGGGCAGGACAGGTCAGAATCTACACACGACCAAATACAATACTCGCACATTTATAAAACTGTCCGCTGGCAAGTTATAACAAAGTGGCCAGTTTAAAAGTGCCTTCTCCATTACAATATACATATACAGGGTTCTTTTAATGACCCAGCAACCTCGCAGGACTAGATAGCTAACATTTTAAGCATCAAGTCGTTGCTTATGGCTTTAGCTATCTAGTCCTGCGAGGTTGCTGGGTCATTAAAAATAACCATGTATATCTCAACGTCGATTTTATATTGCTCATGTTATATGTAATATATGATGTACTTAACAGGTATTGGCGTCGCTACTGGTCGCTCGGGAAGTGCGGCGGAGTGTTCGTCGAGGCGATGGAGTCTGCTCAGCCGGAGATAATGGACTACCAGGCCAGGTTGGAAGAAAAGGCCTTGGACCCGAAGCCCAAGATTAAGACACGTATGTTACAGTTTTATTGACAAATGAAAACCTCAAAACCGTGTCCCTTTTGAGTTTTTAGTGCTTCTTTCATTAAGTACTTGGTGGTAGAGCTTTGTGTAGGCTCGTCTGGGTAGGTACCACCCACTCATCAGATATTCTACCGCAAAACAGCAGTACTTTGTATTGCTGTGTTCCGGTTTGAAGGGTGAGTGAGCCAGTGTAATTACAGGCACAAGGGACATAACATCTTAGTTCCCACGGTTGGTGGCGCAATGGCGAAGTAAGTGATGGTGCACATTTCTTACAATGCCATTGTCTATGGGCGTTGGTGACCACTTACCATCCGGTGGCCCATATGCTCGTCCGCCTTCCTATACAATAAAAAAAAAGTAATAATGGAAATTATTTCTTGATATAATGTTGAAAAATTATCACATCTAAGTGGTAGGTCTTTGTGCAAACCAGTCTGGGTAGGTACCACCGACTCATCAGATAATACCCGTCCTTACTACGTATAAAATAAAAATAAAATGTCGTCTAATTTTTTAAATTTTTTAGCAATAGTATGACTCATAAATATTGGCGAGTTAACCTTACTTGTAATTTTATCCTAACACAATGATTCATAGAATGTGTACATTTTTTCTAGATGTTATAGGTATATAATAATATTTCATCTCTCAATTTTAATAGAGAAAGAAAAACAAGAATCTGAATCTGAAGAAGATAAGGAACAGATCACAGAAATAGACGAAGAAGCGGAAGCGTTAGAGCTAAGAAGCATCAAGAGCGAGCTGAACCTCAGCGATAGAACGCAGATCATAAAGTACGAGCCGAACGTCACGCACGGAGCTTGTAAAGTTGAAGGTGAGAATTAATGCATTGTTGTGATTACACGACGTTAAATTAAGAGTTATAAGCCGTTCATAAGTATGGCGGTGAATATTTGATTTTTTTTTAAATTTAAAAAATAGAACTTAGAATATGTTCTATTTTTAAATATTTTAACGATGAATTTTGTGAAGTAACAATTTTTTTATCTTTTACAGGTTCGATAAAAATGGAAGAGAAATACATACAGCATAAGCAGAATAACGAGGAAGAAGATATGTTAGATATAGAAGACTCGATTCCAACAGCTTTTCTTGTACAGAAACCGTCACATAAACCAATGTACGCGACGCAGGCTGAACCGATGGACAAACCGCAGGAGATCGTCAAAGTCGAGAACGTAGCCAAGAACGACGCAGAGGAACCAGAAGATAACAAAGACACTTTAGTAAATAACTTAGAAGAATTAAGAAAGATGGCCGAAGCGGTGTCGTCCCAACTCGACGCAGCTAAAAAAGCGGAAAGCGAAAAAGCTGAAAAAGATGCGAAAGTTGAGAGTGATGCGAAACAGGAAGCATTGGAGACTGAATCGGCTCACGCATTGCTATACACTAAAATATTGGAAGGGAAATGGTTCTCTATTCTAAGGCACGAGAGTTCATTTTTGACGAGCATCAACGATGACAAAGCGAACGAGATACCCGTGTTCTGTGACAACGAACACACTTGTTCAGAGGTTGTGAATTGTCAAGGACATAAATGGGACGTGTCGAATAATCTTCACTTACTGAACGATCCGAGTCTCTTCACTCTGAACTCGATGGTGACCAGCGTGCAGGTACCATCGAATAATGTGTATCCTGATTCGTGTTTAACGATGTCCGGCTTGGACCAGGAGATGATGGACGCCAGCCTCGACAAAGATAACGTTCAGGATGTGGAAATTGAAGAGGAGAGTAAAGATCAGGTAATTGATTTTGAATTCTTCAGAGTATTGCAATTTTTCAAATCAAAATATTCTTTCAACAAATTTATTTTTAAATTATATTACATATACATTTGTATAGTCTGTCTCAAATGGCAATTATATTTTGCTATTGTATATGATAACTGCTAATTCATCTCTGTCATAAAACACTTCACTGTTATAATGGCTATCCACGGGCAAATATCTTTAACTATTTTAAATAATCGCTAGAAATGAATCCATTGGAAAAGTAATAATTTACCGTATTTTCAGGAAAATGATTTGGAAAAAGAACTCCAAGCGGACGCCACGAAGGATCTCGCGATCCAAAAGGCTAAAGCTTCTGGCTTATCAAGTCTTGGTCTCCTAAACTTCAATGCGCTCTCAACTTACGTCACCTGTGATAGTCCACCGCCGATACAGATGTCTCCTGAGGAAATGGAGCAACTCGAACAGTGTAAAATGCACGGGCTACCCAAAAAAGTCGAAGGGAACTACGTGCCTAAAGATCTGAGGTAGCTTTGATTATTCTTTATTAGTATTATTGAAGATATTGTCCTTACAAACATCTCTTACATCGCCAATGTCTATGGGCATTGGTGACCACTTACCATCAGTTGGCCCATATGCTGGTCCGCCTACATATGCCATAAAAATGGAGATGTAATCAATAGCGTGTAAAGTCTGCGAATGGTGATAACAAACTGCTTCTGGATCGATCAGTGAGTGAGACAGTGTACAGACATATAGGGGATATTTGACATATTGTAGTATTACTTGCATTTCGTATGTCAATGTTTATGTAGTTGTAGTTATTGCATTTGCTACACGACAGCTCGTGGACTTTGGGATTTCCGTTTAATTAATTTGGTTTAATTTTTAACATTTTTCAACAGTTTTATTTCCATATAGAGTCGTAATTTTTCCAAAAAATGTCTATTGAAGTATATTTTGAATGGTATGTCCCAGGCACGGGTGGTGGCGCATCTCGGAGGAGGAGCAGCTGCGCGGCGTGCTGGGCGCGCTGCACGGGCGCGGCGCGCGCGAGCGGGAGCTGCACGCCGCCGTCGCGCACCACCTGCCCACGCTGCACAACAAGGTCGCTTATTGTACTCATTTCACTTACGACACATTACAACTTGGTTGGTACTAATTAATGAATTAATTCCAATCGGGTGAGTGTAGCACTGTCCTTCTCCCTAGGTAACAAAATAATCTTACTCATAACTCTCAATCATAAAAAGCGCTTATTCAGAACGTGCCTCGGCTAAAGATTGTCTATATATTGTTAGACGGAATATTTATAATAGGTCGTCCGGTATTAAAGTACTACCTTATTTGAGATTCAAGAAAAAAAGTTGACATCTAATTAGAACAGCTTACACTAAACTAGATAATATTCATAAATTATAAATTAAAATAATTACGAAAAGAAACAGATAATAAATATAAAACGACATGAATAAACATTAAATATATCAACAATAATATTGTGATTATATCAACTGAAATCTACATTGTATATAAAAGATATATGTTTCTTCTACAGTTGTACGTGGACAAGGGTGACCCGTCGAGCCAGTTGTCGGCGACTCCAGCTGAACGTCTGCTGGCACAGAGCGGGGGCTTCCCCGCGCCGGACGAACCGAACTCGTTCTGTGCGATCACGGCCAGACGGGTCGACATGCAGCTCTTGTCTATGGTAAATTCATGTAGCTATTTATTGAAATACTTGTAGCCTATTCCAATTGTAGAATTATAAAGATATATATAAACTTTGATGGCCGATGGAGTGGAGATCGCGCTTAGGTAAACGTAGTGTAGGACGCCCTGTGGCGAGGTGGACCGACGATTTATAAAAAGTGTTAGATGCGGGCTGCCCAAGATCGAGATGGTTGCCGCTTTATGGGGGAGGCTTTTGTCCAGCAGTGGATGACATGTATCCACTTTATTTACTTCCAAGTTTTGATCACAACTAGGGCGAATTATAGTTTTTGATATTTCCAATGAATGTTAGTCGTCTCGTCTTCACTCGCGTCGCGTGCCCGCAGGTGGAGGCGCTGGAGGAGCGCGTGTCGGCGGCGTCCATGCAGGTGAAGGGCTGGCGCGCCGTGCGCCTGGAGCTGCCCGCCGCCGCCTCGGGCGCCGAGATCGTGGCGCGCGCCAGGCACAAGCTGGCCGCGCTCGAGGCGCACGTCGAGCGCCGCTACCTCAAGCCGCCGCTCGTGCACAGGTACCGCTCATTGTACTACGCACCAAACACCTCAATACTCGGCGGTAGCAGGAGTACTACCTATTGTTAAGTTCCGCTTCGAAGGATGAGTGAGACAGTGTAACTACACTACACAAGAAAAATAAAATCTTAGTTCCCAAGGTTGGTGGCGCATTGGCGATGTGAGCGATGGTCAACATTTACAATACCAATGTCTATGGGCGTTGGTGACCACTTAGCATCAGGTGGTCCATTTGCCTAAATATTCCATAAAAATATATTAATTTAAAAATTCGAGTGCTTATAATTGTACAGGTTTGAAAGGTAATTTTCAACAATGAAGCAATGTTTCTTTCAGCACTACGGAGGCCACACTGGGCGCAGTGTTGCAAGCGGAGCACGGGAACGCGTCAGCGACCTCCCCGCACTCGGAGACGGCCAGTGAAGCCAAAAGTGCGTATACGTGTTCTAAATATAACATTTTTACTTATTTACAATCAGAATCGTTGATGAATGAATTTTTAGACCATTCCCGATAGTAAGTCTATTTCTGTAGATAGTTTTGTCATAAAATCTATTCCATTAAAATCATTTGTATATTTTGTACAATAACAGTCAATTTTCTTTTTATCTATATAAAATATTTTGTATTTAAAAATACAAATATTTAAACCCATTTAGGATTTATAAGATGAACACACGTAATTGTTTTTAAAAATAAGCAAGATAAACACAATAATCAATATACAATAACAATAATCTGCGTTGATAGACGATAATAAGGGTATAGCCCGCGGGCTGGCCACGTGGCGGGAGGCGGTGGCGCGCTGCAACACGTCGGCCCAGCTCGCCATGCTGCTGCAGGCGCTGGAGGCCGCCATCGCCTGGGACAAGAGCATCATGAAGGCGGTAAGTTAGTGACATTGCGGATGCAGGTCGCATTCAAGAAATTATTTATTTAAGCACACTAACTATACATATTACATAATAACACACACAACAATATATAAACATATTATATAAACAATTTAATTTAATGGGAAATTGAAATGTGTTATAACAGTCAAAACTTTTTAATTGATTAGTGACTATAATATGTAAGAATTTTTTTTTACAGTTTAAATTAAAAATATGTGTATTGTTCGCAGAATTGTCAATTCTGTTTGTGCGGCGACAACGAAGGTCAGCTGTTGCTGTGCGACGGTTGCGATAAAGGCTACCATACTTACTGTTTCAAGCCGAGGATGGAGAAAATACCGGAAGGAGACTGGTAAGAAAAAATTTTCGTTTTTGCCATTTTATTATTGAATTTCAATTGGATTCGTAGAATAAAAAATAAACAGAATACTACACTGTATGTAAGATACATAAAACCCGTTTCTTTTGGTCTTAAAAACTTGTGCTGACAAATACATATAGGACCTCTCCTAGATAAGCGTTTTATGCAATTGGTTTTAAAAACGAGGCATAAGTCTGTTAGATGAAATATATGACTCGGGCGTCGACCGAGCGTGATCCGGCTCGAAGGACCGGGTCGAGTGTAAGTGTGCCGCTGATCCGCAGGTACTGCTGGGAGTGCGTGAACAAGGCGCGCGGCGTGGCCCGCGAGCGCGTGTGCATCGTGTGCGGCGGCGCGGCGCGCGGCCGGGCGCTGCCCTGCGCGCTGTGTGCGCGCGCCTTCCACCTCGACTGCCACTACCCGCCGCTGCACAAGGTACGCCCGCCTACCGCTTTATATCTTGTTGAGAAGATACACCTGCTATTATCCCAGATTTTAAATGATCGGGTTGCCTTTTTTTGCTGCTTTCAATGTCAAAGTATTTTAAACTAAAATTATTGTCTGAACTTATTTCTCGTATGTACGTTTATTCCAGACCCCGCGTGGGAAATGGTATTGCTCGCAGTGCATTTCCCGAGCGCCGCCCAAGAAGCCTCGTAAAACGAAACGCGACAGTAAGAACAAGGACACGAGTGCGAATATCGACCTCGACGCGTCTATGGTTCCTAGGTGAGTGATTTTATAGCCCATATTATCTTTACTAATTAAATATATTCTATATGGAGAAAAAACAAATACAAATAATTTATTTTTATTAGTCACAGTGCAAAGACGTGATACAGAGTCTTTATGACCAAAAAGGTACAGACCAACGGATTAGTTACTAATGTATATGTATATCACCTGTAGCCCTGCGGCGTCCCACGCGTCGACTTCCACCACGGCGGAGGAGTGCCCCGCCAGCGCGCCCACGCCGGAAAAGGAGCCCGACAAGCCGGAGGAGCCCGCAGCGGAGCCCGCGCTCCTGCCGGCGGAGCCCATGCAGACGGAATCGGAGAACGGACTCAACCATAATAGCGGTGAGCTATATCAATTGTCACAATAAGCTTGAATAAACAAACAACTTTGACCTTGATTTGACGTGATATTATTGGTCAATTTAAATTGAACATAATCTAATCTAAACCAATCGGAGTAGGAATACAAAAATACTCTATACCCTATTCAAACCGGAATAGAAATACAAGAACATCACAGAATATCATAGATTATTCAAGATCTCGACCAATTAATCGCGTCAATTGATATCGATGACCAATGACAACGCATTAATTCGATGTCAAAGTTGTTTATTTGGGATTATTCCTGTTTTGGTTGGAATAGGCTATTTGTGGTATTTATTATGGATTACCTACGTGAAAAAATCTCGTATAGTAAATAATATTGTATTATAAATAAAATTTCATCAATCTTGTAGTATATAAACTATAAATTATATTAGAGATATGTTAGAAAACCGCACTGAATATGGCAATGTTTCTTTATCTTTGTTCTCTCATTAGGCCCTTATAAACTATTGAAACAAAGAAGTTATTCTTGTAAGTAAAATAATTTCGTAATTTCGTAACATCTCTATTAGCAGTATCAGAGCTCAGTGAGGAGGGTTCGCCGGAGAAGCAAAGAGCGCCACAGCTGGTGGCTGGAAACGGAGCCCTGCAGCACGACCTTGTTGATGTAGTGGATGGACACGGTTGGTTAATTTTATTCGATGTACCAATTTTTGGTTTTAGCCTCATGATCAATGTATTTTATATTATTAATCATTCTGTTAAATTGCTAAATCCAATTGCAAATGAAAAGTTCTTAACAGAAAAATGTAATCTTTTATTGGCCTGATAATAATTTGAATCTAATTATGATCAGCCTAATAAAAATCTTGTCACTAGATCAACGACACATTTGCCACACAGATAACATATACCAATGACTAATAATATTGAACTGTTCCAGTCGAAGAACGCGAATCCGAAAATCTCCCACTCCTCTCTCGTGCCAAGAAGGAGAAAAATAGTGCCAAAAAACTGCTAACTAAGGACATGCAATTTTGCAAGTATGTATATTATTATTACGATTTATAATATGGCGGAACTACACTCGGTCTTAATATTACAACATGTAGAAGTACCATATTTTATAACTACTAGTTTGTCTGTCTGTTAGAGTTTTACGTTTTTAAATACTCAAATGATCGTCATGAAGTTTACACGTTATCAGTATAGAAAAAGCTTTATTATGCCTAGTACCAGACATGACACCTGACTATCTGACTAATAGGAATATTAGTTGTATCTTAAAAATAAGAATTGCTGCTATTAATAGATATAAAAAAAATATACAGAATTCCTAAAAAATAATAATTAAAAATTCAGCACATAATTAACTTTTCCTTATATACTCGTTAAGGAATTTACTCTGCGACATGGAGTGCCATGAGCACGCGTGGCCGTTCCTCGTGCCGGTCAACACGAAGCAGTTCCCGCAGTACAAGAAGGTGATCAAATGCCCCATGGACCTCTCCACCATCAAGCGGAAACTTCATGACTCTGGGTAAATTTCCAATCGCTAAGCTTAACTAATTACACACATTGTATTACAAATTTATTTAATTATGTGCACAGTTAAGCCGATTCCTAAGAGTTAAATAGTATTTTGTATTTGTTTCATGAAATAATCAAGGTTTTGTAGTGTATACGTATAGGAGTATATATCTTATATATATATAATCAATGTATATAATATAAGGTGGTCTACTTAAAACTGACATATATGACGAGCCGGTTGGCGTGATTGGTAGATACCCTGCCTTTCGCGCCGCAGGTCGTGGGTTCGATTCCCACCCAGGACAGACATTTGTGTGCATGAACATGTCTGTTTGTCCTGAGTCTGGTTGTAATTATCTATAAAAGTATGTATTTACAAAAGAAAAAGTAGTATATCAGTTGTCTGGTTTCCATTGTATGAGCTCTGCTTAGTTTGGGATCAGATGACCGTGTGTGTGAAAAATGTCCCAGGATATTATTATTATTATTAAAACATATTTTTTATTTAAAATTAAAATATAATTTCTTTCATTATAGAAGCGTTTATACAATAAATACTTATGTAAATTATTTATCAAAGTACAATAACTGATATCCGATCATTGTATGATATATTTGTTCTATTTCTTTTTTTAGATATAAATGCAAGGAAGAGTTCGCGTCAGATGTGCGTCTCATATTCAGTAATTGCGAAGTGTTCAACGAAGACGACAGTCCAGTAGGGCGCGCGGGACACTACATGAGACAGTTCTTTGAGGAGCGCTGGGCCCATGCCTGACGACCCAAAGAGGTGGACCGTGGACCGGCACCGAGTGAACAGTGAAATAACAATGTTGATATTATCAAGTGACGTTTGGTTTTATTTAAAAAGTAATTCCATAGATCCTGTGGCAATTAAATAGTTATTTAGACAACATATTGAATAAAATACCTATAAATTAAAGGATATCGCGAATACGACTGAAAATGAACGTAAAACGAAGTCATTAGTGAAATTATTTTACTGTACAAATATTGGTTATTGAAAGTTTGTATTACGAGATATTACGTAAACGCTTTGATCGATCGTTGAATGTTTTTGATGGAATAATTTTATTTATAATCTGTTATGTTGATCTCGATAATAAGGATCGCATCACGCTTGCTGAATAGATTAATGAGCAGACTCAGTATAAGACAATAACATGAACATGACATTATTAAGACTTGATTTTGTGAAGAATTTTATCGATGAATGATAACCTTGTTTGTCAATAAACGCAATACTTGTATTATGTATTTATTTTAAAATGATATTTTGAAAATGTATAATGTTTTCCAATATACGACTTAACACGAAAACATTCCTAATGAAATCGAACTCTCCGACCATATTAATAGGTCACAAAATCGGATAGGACAAAATGTATATTGCGAATCTCATGTATAAATGTGATTTTATTGTAAACAAGGCGACGCACACACACACAGGAGTGAACATGTATTTAATTTAGACTGTAAATATTATGATATATAAAAGTATTAAGTTTAATGTATAAGTATAGCGAAATTAGTACGTCAATGTCATTTAATGATTTTTTTTTTAATTTGTGTAGCAACGAAGCAGTATTCAACCTATTCTGCATTTCTTCAATTCGATACTGAATTTGGCCAGTTATTATAGCGTTTGTAAATGTCTATTTGAATGTAAATTATTGTGTATTTCAAATTATTTGTAGACGGTGTACTTTATGTATGAGTAGGAAAGTTTCATTGTAAACTATAGGTTTGGACCAGGGTATTTCTAGGGCACGTTAGTTGTGACGAAATTCGACTCATAATACGCAATAATCCATATGAAAAGAATATATATGTACAATTATTTTACATTATAACATGTATGACCCTGGCCTAAACCGAATTCACTTTGTTGAATAGTATAGAATGTGAGTAAGTGTAGATTAGGCCTAAATTCGTGAAATGGTAACACTGGTTATTGAAGGGATATTTTTTTAATTTTCGAATAACATTGCCATTACAAAAACAAAACGTTTTAAAATTTTTTTATATGATTTTAGTATTCAGATTTAGCCAAGGTATATAATTTATAATAATCATTTATAAAAATTCAACATTTGGTAATACTGATAAGTCATCAAATTTGTAAAGGAAATAATGATATTAGTTGATTTATAATAAATATTAATTTATTTCAAGGAATTTCACAAGTGTTTTAGTACTTATATTATAATTAAAACATTTAAACAGAAACAAGTCAACAATTGTCCAATAAAGTTTTTAAATAATAAAAATGAGCAATAATTTGTAAAATAGCTTTACGGTGAGGATTTAACTCATTGTCAATATATCTACAGCGACGGTTAGAAGTTGCTATTGTTTATGTGAATTATAAATTCTGGACTTGTGCACAAAGTCTGTATCCTTAATATATAAAGGATCTACTTCATAGTTTAATTTAACTAGTTTAAAGTCATTCCTACGGCACAAATTGTGTTATTCTACATGAGTATTTTAAAGTATTACATGTTTTACTTAATGCAGCTTTTAATTTTAAAAGATATTTAATCTGTGGCGTCACAGATAATATACGAAATAGACAGGACTCTTAATAAATTATTATATATCTAGTTTTTTAGTATTTTAAATCTGCCAAGATATGTTAATTGAACCTCAGCTCTACTGCCAGTACATAAGGTCGATGTTTGAACGCTAAACATATTTTGGTAGGTACTCGCGAGGCGTGTATGAGAAATTATAGTTTTATGTTGTGTGAATTGGTTGATTTTAACTATAAAATGGATATATAAATTATATATACGAGTAAATAAATAATTTTTTGAAGCACTCTGTTTCTGACTTTATTTCATCATCAAAAATATCACAACCCCTTCATTGCCCATTTTAATATTGCACACTACCTTAATAATACTCATATTTTTGTATACATTAAGTCAGGCCTACATGTCATGTCTTATTACACCTGAAATAGGCAGAATAATCTGTGCGCTACTATTTACTAGCATGGATGCACGCCAAAAACTAAAGAAATAGTAACAGTATAAATATATAAATAAGAAAGAAGTCAAAAAGTTGTGTCAATTTAAAGAATCATGTCGAACATTTATTCGTTAAAAATGCCACAAAATAATCGTACAGTTGAATTGGCTGAAACTTTAGTTCCGTATAACTGATAGTCTGTAAATAATGATGACTGAATGTTTATAGCAGTGATTCCCAACCAGTGGTCCGCGAAAATTTGAACTCTCAATGAAAGCGAAATGAGGTGTCTGAACGTCGCTCACGGTGGACCGGTTGTTCGGTTTGAGGGTCTCTATTTCTAGAACAGAGGCCTTCTCATTCCACGGTCCACGTCGGGGCCCCGCTTGAGGGAAGCGTATAACCGGACATGGATGTTTTGGTAAGAAAGGGTTAGCGAGGTGCGAGGTGTCACCTTCCTACCACGAGAGTGGTGCGCAACTGTACACGGCGCGCCACACCCATACGGAGTGTGCTGTGTTGGGCCCCAGTGACATTTCCTGGTAGCGACAATCGGTGGAGAACTCTCCCTGCCGAGCATGGCGTTCACCATCACCATCGCCGAGACGACGACGACGACGAGTGATGGTCTTTTTTTTTTGCGAAAGTGCTATGTCGCAGAAGGAGAACGTGGAGCGTTGGTGTGAGGAGAATGTTTCCACTGATCCGATCTTCTAAAGAAGGTCAGGGAAAAGGCGTCGGGACTATGCGCACCTCCTCCTGTAAGCGTTGCCAGGACAAGTTGGGTTCTTTGTACCCCGGGAACCCAACTAGGATTGAAGGCCCGCATCGTCGGAGCGTCACGGTAGCATGCGCAAGAGATCCCGTGATACATATCCCCCGCCACCAAGAGGTAATGATGGTTTCGCTGATTTTTAAGTGGGTATTCCGGTGCCTTGAGTGCTGGCTTATTTTTCAACCTTGTGGTCCCTGCTAATAATAAGGAAATGAGAGTGGTCCCTGGTCAAAAACCTCTTGTAACCGTTTGTAACAGTGTTTAGTTTCAGAGATCTAAACCCACCACTTACATTGGAAGTATCCAATGAGACTTCGATCAATAATGTTGAATATTTCTCATGTCTTTCTGTCATTCATGGCTGAAGATCGTATACCCTATTCCAATGGGAGTAGGAATAAAAGTAAACACACCGTACATTTTCAAATTGCATGCGATTTTCAAATCGTTATGCATCATTATGCACTATAAACAGTTCTTGATTAATTTACCCTTATTTATAATACAACACTATTCCAATTAACTAGTTATAACCACATTAATTTAACTTTCAAAGTTCCGAATACAACTTCGCGGACATTGAAAACGCCATCTTTTAGCGAGTCCATAGTGAATATCATAGATTATTCAAGATCTCGACCAATGATATCGGGCCAATTAATATCGATGAGCAATGATATCGTATTAATTCGGTGTCAAATTTGTTTATTTGGGTTTATTCCAGTTGTGGTTGGAATAGGCTATAAGTGAATATCAATAAACTCGAAGCCGCACTTTATTGCTCGGGAACAAGGCATAGATTAGGTTGTAATTATTAAACCTTTACATCGTTTTCTTCATTGGTTTTGTTCGTGAGTGGTGCCACATTTGAGTATTGGTTTTGTTCATGACGCCTTATCTAGTAGTATTATCTTACTATTGTTGATCGAAGCAATGAGAGACAGAATTCATATTAAATAGGGTTCAGCTTATGCCGGACATCCGTCGGTTAAACGTGCCCACTATCAAGATTGCCTAGGCTTTTACTTGGCGGTAGAGCTTTCTTTAGATATTTTTCGGCAAAACAGCAGTACTTGGTATTGTTGTGTTCCGGTTTGAAGGGTGAGTGAGCCAGTGTAATTACAGGCACAAGGGACAGCATCTTAGTTCCCAAGGTTGGTGGCGCATTAGCAATGTAAGCGATGGTAACATCTCTTACAATGCCATTGTCTATGGGCGTTGGTGACCACTTACCTTCAGGTGGCCCATATGCTCGTCCGCCTACCTATACTATAAAAAAATGATAAAAAATTTGCAAAGATTATATAATATAACACGTTAAAATGAAACACAGATAAAAAAGAAACAATTTTAATCTTTAAAAATATATTAAAAATCCTTCGAGGAGACTTTGTTCAGGATTCAGCTTCTAGTTGTGCTTTGGCCTTCTTCGCTTTCATCCTGCGTTGACTTCGTTTCTTGTTTAGCGAGATGCTGCCCATTAATTTACCCGACTTCTGCATAGCGACGAGCTTAGCTGACTTACTCTGTAAACGATGTTTTAGAAGATTTTTATTTTGACTTGTAAAAGAAAAACTAACTAACAGCCTAACAGGCTATTAGTTCGTTATTACTAATAATAACTAACAGTATTAGCACGTATTAGTTACCTTGTCAGTGTTGTGCTTATCGTTAAAACATATATCAAATAGATTTTACTAAAATATACTAAATTCAGAGGTGTTTAATATATTATGTACATACTGTTGGTGTGCCTTTTTTAAAGAAATAAATAGCCTCAAAACTGGTGACTCCTGGGCTGAAGCCTCCTCTCCTCTTAAGGTCTTGGAAGCCTATTCTACCACGCTGCTCCAATGCGTGTTGGAATAGCTTAATTCGATCAGACAATGCAAGCTTCCTCACGTTTTCCTTCACCGCCGAGCACGAGATTAATTATAAATCCTCTTTATTAATTTGTAAGCTACTTTATATATATTTAATTCAGTGATATTGAGTAGTACTACTGTCGCCATACATTTGAATTAAGAGTACATTGGGTTCGTGTCATGCAAAAGTCTCCCCCCCCCCCTCCCGCTAGACACAGAAGGGCTTTAGCAAAAAATGTGGCACGTGAATTTTACGGGTCCAAACCCACGGGTAAGTAACCTCTGAGTTAATTATCCTTTGTTTAATTTGTATTGAAAATTCACCTCTTGTGTTGGATCTATTTATACAACATGTCCAACTATTTTCTTGACATAAACTTTAAACCTTCTCCACGAGCGGCTCTTGCCAACACTGACAATAAACAGTAACAGGATCTTCCGATCCTTATTTTTTACCTACATGTCTCTTATGACGCCCGATTACTGATCATAATGTACTGGCTCCTTCCTGTGAGAAGAAGCAGATACCCTTAATCCTTAATCCATATTAACTTCGCGGGTAGATTTAATGTCACCCTATAAAAGCAGCGCGAGTAACGTGCGCTAGGCATTAGTTTTCAGTCGTAAGCAATACCTCTGTATATTTGTTATTGATTCCTTTGTTCTATTTTTGTGTATAAATTGTACATGAAAATATAAGTTTACTTTATTGTTGTATATTAGTTTTGATTAACCTATTTCCATCCTGATTCCTAAATATACAATAACATTTGTAGTATCGTCTGTTACCTTCGCCTCGGTTTTAGTTATCTTGCTGTTCTGTTGCGTCGTATACAGCACGTTTATTCTGCGATTTTCCAGCATTGAGTGGTGTTTGGAGAGCGCCAGCTACGGAGCGGAACACTGTATCAATACTTATTACTACATATTTCAATTATAAATATACCTATATATTTACTGATATTATAAAAAGAGAGCGGGTTTTTTGGAGGCGTTATATATGCGTAATGCAATAGTAGTTTTAAATTTGACAAACAATAATTAAGTATAATGATTGTAATGTTGATTCAAGAAATTTGATTTGATATCTCCAAAGACTATTTCAGATGGACATCAAACTCAAATTCAAAATACTTTATTCAATATTGTAATATTACACTTTCTTCGATAACTACCGCCAGTTCGGAAAATAATGTACGGCTGAATTACTTTGTACATTTTTGAATTACAAAAAAAAAACAATTTTTAATACAGTTAGAAGATTCCTTGATGCACAAAAGAACATTGTTTAAAAAAAACGCGCGCCAATTTCAACCCGCCATTTTGTTAGACAGAAAAGTAAAATAATGAAGTCTTTATTGTGATTTGTTGGATGTGTACGATTGTTTTATTTGGATTTTTAAGTGTAATTGAGTGAGTAATTTACATCAATTTGTATGATTTCGTGTTCCATTTTCAAAAAGACCAATACGAAATTTTTATACAGTTAGTTTCACTATCTATAGTAATATATAAAGCTGAAGAGTTTGTTTGCTTAATCCGGCTAATCTCAGGAACTACTGGTTCGAATTAAAAAAATATTTTTGTGTTGTATAGTCCTTTTATCGAGGAAGGCTCTATTTAGGCTGTTTATTATTCATTATATTTTTATTAATTACATGCGGGTCACAGCTAGTTATACATATATATGTTACCTCAAAGCTGGGTTCGTTCTTCAGCTCCACATATGCAATCAAACTCTTCTTCCCTTCACCTGGCTTCGGGATCCTCACGTCCACTATGTACTCCCTGATTTCGTAGAAATGATGAGTTAACTGTTCGAAGGAAGATACTATTAATTAACTGGATTTTTATTTATTTATTTAAAAACTTTTTATTGGACACCGAAATATGCAGTTGAAACAAAAGGCGGGCTTAATGCCTGAAGTCATTCTCTGTCAGTTAACCTTTACGCAAATCAGAAATTCGTAAAGGCGGTAATTAGTAAATTATATCATCAACAATACAAATATAAGTACACAAAATACACATACATACACATATAATATCCTACAAGATATATGCATAGTATATACAGGGTTATTTTTAATGGACCCAGCAAGCAGTCCTGCAAGGACTAGATTGCTGACATCATAAGCAACAACTTTTGTTCTACGACTTTGGACATAAATCAAAACATGAAAAAAATAAATTATTACAAGTTTTGTCGTACTGTCGTGACATTTGTAGGTCTATATTTCATTCATACACAAATGGTAGCCGCAACGCGTCGATCTTTGCGTTGCGCGTAGTTAATAAACGTTCAAGCAGGAAATTAAATTAATACTCATTTTTGTTTGAAAATAAAATCTAACAAATTATCAAAAGTCGTAGAACAAAAGTTGTTGCTTATGATGTTAGCTATCTAGTCCCGCGAGGTTGCTGGGTCATTAAAAATTACCCTGTATAGTATGAACATATTAATAATATAATATTACATATTATACAAAATATAGTTATAGTTAAGATGTCAATGTGTAATAAAGAATCACTCTGTTGTTTAAAACATAATTGCAATTAGGATCTACACAAGGAATAACTTACTTTTTCTTTATCAATATCCAACGGTAAATTTCCAACAAACACAACATATCGTTTGGGGCCCTTCGTCTTATTCGATTCTACCTTTTCTACTTTAACAATGGGTTTATTCTGTGGTGTTATATCTGTGGGGGGTTTGTTGTCTGTGGCTTCTTTTATATCTTTTTCATCTGCCTCTACTTTCTCCTCGTTCTTTGGCTTTTTATTCCTTTTCCTTTTTTTCTTTTTTTGTACCTTTGAAGAGGTAGATTCAGTTAGGATCGATGTTTTTAGCATATTATACAGTATTCTTATTTTTCTCAGCTCAGAGTCTGTTAGTTCTATTATGTCTTTGACAATAGCTTGTATCCTGCTGTGTATTACTTCTGGCAGAAGAACTTCAGACGTCCCTTTAAGATTGTCTCTTAGCTGTTGACGAATTCTACCTACAATATAAACACAAAAATAATTAAAATTAATTAAAAGACAGATAATTAATTATACATATAATAAAAGACGACAAAACAAAGATAATTACTGACAGAGGTGAACATGCACACTCCTAAAAATAAACTAACCATATCCCAGATTTGTTAAAAATAAACTTAGTTCTTTTATTTATATGGCAATAAATTTTTACCTTTCTGATTATTTGTCATGGCAACCCCGAGGAACTTTTTCACCAAGTCCTCATTTTTTAACACTGGATACTTCTCAGCTAACTCATCTGATATAACATTCTGTTCATTCACCTAAAACGAAAGTGAAAAACGTCAAAATATATATTATTTTTAATGACAGTAATTCTTTTTAAATAATTCTGGACTCTGAATCAGCTGTTCAGCACTGTAAGAACTGTTGGTATAATAGTTATGGTATGTAAGATATAGATTTAGATGGATAGATTTAATAATCTTCACTATTCAAACCTCATTTTGGTCGGAGTCTTCAATTTTATTATCCTTTTCACTTTTAATAATGACTTTTTCTTCATTATTCTCATTTTGAGGCTCTGTTTTGACATTCTTTGATTTGTTTTTCTTTTGTTTCCTTTTCGTTTTCTTTATGTCAGGCTTGACGGGGCTTACCTCACTGTAATAAAGTATATTTTTAATATAGTATCATTAATTATGAAATAATATGTTTTAGTTTTCGTATGAATATATCAAAATCTGTAGAAATATCTGCATACATATACATTTTATAGACATTATATTTTAGTTTTCACCGCAATCACCAAGGCAAGACCTTTTGTAGGATCAAAGAATTACATCCAAGTCTAAAGTTTAGTATAAAAAGCATTGTTTAATAAAATGTCAATGTCTCAAAAATGTTACAAGAGCCTTTCTTATATACAGTATATGTTTAGTGGAAGTTTAGATACATTATTTCTTACTTTCCCTTGTCATTAATTTGACATTTGAAAAAAGAAAACGCAACTATTGTTAAACTGGTCATCCGTTCAACAACCATTTCAAGTAAGGCCATTAGAGATTTTGTTAACTATGTACTCAATTTTGAAGCATTAAAAAATGTGAAAAATATAATTTTTCTTGTACAGAAAGTATTTTTGTTATAGCGTAATGTATAAGGTTAAAAAAGTAATTGAAAAGTTTAAATTGTAATTTAATTTATTTTTTATATATTCTGTTGTAATTTTATTGTGGTTTGTGTAGTCACATCAAGAATAAATTAGAAGGCATTATTTAATAAATAAAAAAGGAAGTACAGTTCATATTAAACGAGTGGACCACAGCAGATGTTATATATTTTATTTAGTGTTGAGAGATTTAAAAGAAACAAGACAATAAATATATTTTCGGATCCTAACATTATGGAATTCTAATTAAAAGATAGAAGGAAAATTCTATTAAAAGAACATATTATTAAGTTTGGTTAAATCAAATTTCTAGTTAGTGCCGTTAAAATAAATAAAATACGGTTATAATATAGATATAAAAAATGTCATTCAGTAGACTAAAGTTGCAGTTTTATACATAATTTTTGTTAATAATTCAATCCAATAAATTACAATGATTCGGTACCTTAGCTTCGCCATGAGGATTTTGAGGTTATATTATGCGGCTCGGAAAAGTATAAGTTTTGTGGCTTACACTAAATTAAATTTAAATTTGTAAAAAATAAATCTATTTTTAACAACAACTGTAACACGATTTCACACCGAAAGTCCGAAAACCTTAGGCTAAATAAAAGTATTATGTACTTATTGACTTATTTTGACAATTGACATCACGGTCCGTGATTGACATTATCAAAGTTTAAAATGTCAGATTTGACTTTGATCAATTAAGAAGTTGCCACCTTGCCATATTAAGTTAATATAATTATCTTACTTTTACTAAAAATGTCATATTATAGAATATTTTATTTATTTATTTAAACTTATATAATATAAATAAATAAATATATATAGCCGAGATGGCATAGTGACCTGCCTAGCCTAGAAGACTGCTTGAATCTTAACCGATGATCGAGGTTCCCGGGCAAGCACCGCTGAATCTCATGTGCTTCATTTGTGATTATAATTCATCTCGTGTTTAACGGTAAACGAAAACATCGTGAAGAAACCTGCATTTGTCAAATTTCACTGAAATTCTGTCACATGTGTATTCCACCAACCCGCATTGGAGCAGCGTGGTGGAATAAGCTCCGAACCTTGTCTTTTCAAAAAGAGGAGAAGGTTCGGATCCTTATCCCAGCAGTAGGACATTCACAGGCTATTATTACTATTACTATTTATACTTTATTGGACACACTTTACGGAAACATAACAAATACAAAGATCAATTATTACATATTACAGTATACAAAGGCGGCCTTATCACTTACTCTTACAGTGATCTCTTCCAGACAATCTCTATAATAAAAACATATATTATGTTTGTTAGCCAGGAGAATTGATCGGGCATAGTGTGTAAACAATGTATACATTAAATTTATTAATTATTTTTAAACTAACTAACAGCTTTTACTGTAAATGAACTACTGTATATTTTAGTATAACTCAGCGGCATCAGCAATTTGTTGTCTTGCTCGGAGCGCAGATTAATTCGAAAAATCGTGATCGACTTGAAATATTGTGACCAAAACTTTTTTAGTAATTTTTGGGCACACCTAATATTTATTTAAGAGCTCTTTAGCAACTGTCTTTCTTTTAATTATATTCGATACCATTCCATCATATCATGTGCAGTGTAGAAGTTATAAGGAGTACATTACCCAAGCTATACATGTATGACATTTTGATAGTGCTGCTAATAATGTGAAAATTGTAATTGGTGGGGTAAAACAGAATTCGATCTGTCAATTTTTAATTTATTCATTTAATCAAATTTATAAATACCAATATATTTTTTTACCTAATCTTACTCTTATACAGCATAAAATTATTCGTGCTTTATATAGAGTCGGGGGCAGCAATCACCCAAAGGCCTGGGGCAGCCATCACATCAATTTCAGCCCTGCTTAAAAATTATATTGCAAACTTATAACACTTTATAGAGTAAGTGATGAACGAAGTCCTTAAGACCGAATTACGACATTAATAATCTCAAGAACTAGCCAACTGGACAGGACATTAAAGGAAATAAAGAGCACATATTGCGAAAACAGACATACGATCTTTAATTTCTCATTCTCATAGTCAAATGGGATGGCAATCCAACACAACTAGAGAGAGATTCGGCGAAGGAACAACGCCTTTGCATGATTTTCGAGTCACGGGAATTAATAACTACTAACTGCATCTGTTTAATTTTTTTATTATTTCATTGTTATTGGTTGCAATAAATTAGGTAGTACACACATGACCACAAAAATAAGAATGAAAGTATTAATTGTATTCTACTAGATGCAAACTCAGCGTGCAAAAACTTAAGAGATATTTAGAATGGAAAACAGATTTTTTTTTATTGTATAGGAATGTGGACGAGATATGGGCCACCTGATGGTAAGTGGTCACCAAAGCCCATAGACAATGGCATTGTAAGAAATGTTAACCATCGCTTACATCGCCAATGCGCCACGAACCTTGGGAACTAAGATATTATGTTCCTTGTGCCTGTAATTACACTGGCTCACTCACCCTTCATACCGGAACACAGCAATACAAAGTACTGCTGTTTTGCGGCAGAATATCTGATGAGTGGGTGGTACCTACCCAGACGAGCTTGCACAAAGTTCTACCACCAAGTAAAAATGATATGGGTAATATAATATCATTCTCATTTCTATCAATCTGTACAGAAGAACTAATGTTAACTTTATAACTTTGCAAAATATGATTTGCGTCTATTATTCAGTCAAGACGAAGAATTATTAAAGTAATTTAATTTTGCTAGTGCAGATCATTCTTCCCGACTGTACTAGCCGTCATCGTGTTTGGACTCTCCTACCACTTACCATCAGGTGGAGTAATTTTCCCTCCCGGGAAATATAAAAAAAAAGACATGACCGAATACTGAAACGTCATTCAAATATGAAGTGGGACTTAATTATATGGAACGTCATTAATTTCAAAATTTTGTATGCGAAATTCGAGTTTCAGTATTTGGCCGTTAGTTATTAGTTAACCTTATTGTTTTGACAAGTGTATACGTAGTAGCGAAAAAACATTACAAGGTATTTTTATTTAAGTATGTAGATAACATTTGAGTAAATAATTATGTTATACTTAAAAACAATAATTATGACATTCACCTGTCCCTACTATACCATTAGTATATCTATTATCTTGTGCAGAAAAAGGTCTTTAATATTACAATTACTGCCCAGTTGTGTAATTATCGAGATACATGTAATTGATTAAAATGTTTGATAACAACAAACAAACAAGCTTACCGATTTTATCGTATTCCTCACAACTTTTTTTAAACTTTGAAGATATATTTTTTTAATTATTCTAAAATATCTGACTTCTGAGAAAAATTGCAAAATAAAAATTACAAATTTGTAATATGTGAATAGTATTATTTATTTGCAGTAAATAGTTTCTCGGTGGTAGAGCTTTGTGCAAGTTCGTCTGGGTAGGTACCACCCACTCATCCGATAGCCTACCGCTAAACAGTAATACTTATTACTTAGTACTGTTGCGTTCCGGTTTGATGGGTGAGTGAGTCAGTTTAACGTCAATGTTCATGGGCGGTGGTGACTCTACCATCAGTTGGTCCATTTGTCCGTCTGCCTGCCTACAACACAAAAAAATAACAATGAACGTAAATAAGCGTCAACATATTAAGTCCAGATCTCTATATTATATCGAAGCTTATGTAATAGAAATCAGTTATCAATTGCCAACAACAACTCTAACTGACAAAGAAAATTTGACACAATCTGAGATTTACCTCAATAGAATAATGCTTCTAAATCGGTCAAGTCGTTTTCGAGTTTTCGGCGAAAGAAAGTAAAATAAACATACCAAAACATTTTTTTTAGTTCATAAAAAGTAAAGCTAGTGTACAAAAAAAACAATTAAAAAACTTAACAAATTTTATGAAATCTCAAGATTGAACTAAAACAATTTGCACTGTTTACGAAATAATGACATCTTCATCATGTATATATATAAAAGAGGAAGTTTTTATATGTATGACATCGATAAACTCAGAAACTATTTGACCGATCATTGTGAAAAAAACATGTAGTTTTCCACGGAGAAGGTTTATATGCTATGTCCATTGATGCCAACACGCCACCAGGTGGCGCTGTAAAAAATCGACTTCCGCCCCGTTCAACCGATTGTCTTAAAACTTCAAATATATCGCTTGTTCTTGTAAATAATAAGAACGCAATTCAGAGTTTTTCAAATTTCACCACCTAAGAGGGTGAAATTGGGGCTGAACGTTTATATGGAGAGTTGGTCATTTTTAATCTAAGAAGCATAAAATTTTATATTCAAGCTTTTGTTTAGAAATAAATAAATATGCAATTCAAGATTTTTGAAAATTTACCCTCCAAGAGGGTGAAATTGGGGTTGAAAGTTTGTATGGCGGGTCCGTCATTTTTGATGTAAATAGCATGAAATGTTATATATAAACTTTTGATAAGAAAAAAATAAATACGTATTTAAGGGTTTTCGAAAATCTACCCCCAAGAGGGTGAAATAGGAGTTGAAAGTTTGTATCGCGGGTCCGTCATTTTCCATCTAAGAAGGATGAAGTTTTATATACATGCTTCTGTTTAGAAATAAATAAATACGTCTTACAGGGGTTTTTAAGAACTATCCCGTGTATGGCTATCAATTTTGATGTAAAAAAGTATGAATAATAATAAGCCTTTAGTTAGAAATAAAAAAAATTGATGTAAGAAGCATGAAATTTAATTTTAAAGCTTCTGAGTAAAAATAAATGAATGCATTTTGTCATTTTTGAAAATTTAACCCCAAACGGGAGAAATGGGCGGAATATTTGCTAAAAAAAAAATGGTCTGATCTGCTCGAAATTTACTGTTTTTACAGCAAAAATAGACCATAATTAATCTATTTTATTATTTTATCGCGGGTAAAGCCGCGGGTGAACCTCTAGTTTTTATATAATATTATATGTAAATGAAGATCGTTTTATATAAATGTTATATTATTTCTGCAGTGGTGGCGACATCAATTTAATTTTTTTTAAATATAAAATCTGGTGTACTTCCTATCTTCTCTTCATTTGCAAAATGTTGTTTGTTTAAGCTGAAGAGTTTGTTTGATCCGGCTAATTTCAGGAACTAGTGGTTCGAATTTAAACATTATTTTTGTGTCGTATAGTCCTTTTATCGAGGAAGTTTCTAGGCTGATTTTTATTCATTATATTTTTTATAAATTAGGAGCGGATAGGAGCAGCTAGTATTATATAAAGGTTATATCGATAGACTGACTCGTTGGTCTTGTGGCTACATGTAAGGCCGCAGACACGGTGGTCTTGGGTTCAATTCCAAGGTAAGCACCACAGAATTTTCAAGTGAAATAAATAAAATAATTTGTGTTCATAATTAATCTCATGCTCGGTGGTAAAGGAAAATATCGTGAGGAAACCTGAATTTGTCTAATTAAATTGAAATTCTGCCAAATGTGTCTTCACCATTGTAACCGCATTGAAGCAACTTGCCTATTTCACAATAACCTATTCCACAATAGGCTCCAAACCTTTTCCACAAAGGAAGCGGAGGCATTGATCCTGCAGTGGGATATTGAAGAACACAAAGCCGCGGGCGATAACTAGTTCTTAAATAATCCTATTTTTTAATCTATATTAAGTATATAGAGCAGGCAGCGGCGCATACTTCCAACTTCAAAATCGAGTAGGTATATCATTTAGTATATATAGAGTAAGTACATATAATTATACATAACTAGTAAGTATAGATAACTATTATTAATTTAAATTTTTCAGACCAAAATCTCTTCCAAGAGATAAATCCCATTTTATATATATATTTTTTTATTGTATAGGAAGGCGGACGAGCATATGGGCCGCCTGATGGAATGTGGTCACCAACGCCCATAGACAATGGCTTTGTAAGAAATGCTAACCATCGCTCACATCGCCAATACGCCACCAACCTTGGGAACTAAGATGTTAAGTCCCTTGTGCCTGTAATTACACTGGCTCACTCACTCTTCAAACCGGAACACAACAACACAAAGAACTGCTGTTTTGCGGCAGAATATCTGATGAGTGGGTGGTACCTACCCAGTCGAGCTTGCACAAGCTCTACCAAATTTAAATAATATACTATTGATCGGTTGAATTTCGACCATAATCATTATAGACGAACTCAATTAAAAAAGGTTCTGGACTGTTTTACCTTCGCCTATTTATATGCATAGTTTTTAAGAATGATTTAAAAAATACAAATCTAAATAAAAATGAAAATCATCAGCTTTTAGTTAATTAAATCGTTGCATTCGAAATTTAAATAAATTTTTCGTTTTGAATGTAAGTTATAACTAGTTCCATGTGTTCGTTCGCAGCATTCATTTCTAGAATTAGATTATTATATATTAAGTCCATGATAAACCTGATTTATAGAAAGTCGCCGTTAAGGGGTCGCGTTCTAAAAAATCTTAGTTTATTATTTTCGTTATTGCTACTGTTTTACTCGAATACCTTAAGCCTTTATTTGTTATGCGTGATTAACAGAGGAATATGTAATAGTTTGTATGAAATATTTAGTATTAAAAACTGTTTTTTATATTTAAATATTAATCAAATCATTAGTTCGGTTCGTTTCAAGTGAGAAAAGCTACCTGGGGGATATTTTTCTCTGGCTGTGGAAAGTAATATTTACTACATTTTATATTTATATATAGTAATTTATGTATGTATATGTATATAAGCTACTACGTACAAGCTGGGGTAAATTGAATTCAATAAAATAAGTAATTAAAACTTAAAAAATATATTTTTAATATCAAGCAACTTATAAATGTTAAATTATAAGTTCATTTTACTTTTAATACTTCTTCGAAAATGACAAAGCCAATCCTTTTTTTTATTTAAAAAAAGAACGCCTAAAATAAATTAAAAAAAAGCTGTTTGACAAAAATAAAACAGTCATAGTCCCCTAAAAGCTTGTTCGCGTCACCCGATAAGCTATCTCCTTTCTTTCTGCAAGCTCAAGAAAAAAACTCACCGTAATCAGTGCAGCGAAGCGAAAAGTAACTGTTGGAAAGTATACATGACCTGTCGAGAGGACGAGCGGGCAACAGCCAACTCGCTCAGTAAGACCGTAGTCGCCTAGCGGTCAAGGCTTTGCGTTAAGCCGGGAATTTAAAAAAAAATTAGCAAAACGCGCGCGTAACTGTCAATGTCATTTAGTTGACAATTAAAAAAAAATACTTATTCTTCTTTTAAATTTTTGTATTGCTGCTGCTGTTCGTCTTATTAGTACGAATAACCGTTAACTCAGTGCCGCTGGATAATGAGTTCGTGATTGTGGATAAAACTCGGAGTCCGTTAAACAGGTGAATATATTTACCTATATTAAATTACTGCACGTTTATTTTTTTCAACTAAGTATGTTATTTTTTTAAAATTTATACTGAATGTGTCATTGCATTATTTTTTTATGCCATAAACAAAATTATCTGTATTGTATTTAACAATAATAAATATATATCAAAAATAAATTTCACAAGTAAGATTCACAGTACAAGTAATGGTTGAAAGACTACGTTTTTTCATAGTTATCATTGCTCAGTCGAGACGATCGGGAATAACGGCCCTGCAATCATAGGTTGTTGCTCTTCCTACCGCCAGCACCCAAGATATAAAAACTTGTTTATTAAGGAAATAATACTAACTAAACTAACTAACACATTAACAATACTCGCACAAGAAATAATAAAAATATATTATAAATTTGTTTTGATGCATTTAAAAAAATAAAAAACTTTTAATATAAAACCTCTTTTGACAAACAAAAGACGATTCAATTTTCGAACGCCGTTTAATAATTCAATTTGCGCTAAAAACTTGTTGTAAAAAGTACGGCGTCGTGAGTTTGTGTTCCGTTGTGTGAATGTAGGTCAGTGAAATGATCGAAACACGGTCCCGTATGGAATCCGACCCGGACGACCGCGGCCGATTTTGTTGTCACCGACACTGACCGACATTCTTTTATTATTCTTACTTTATTCAATTTTTTTTTTGCGAATTCCTCTAGTTGCACTATGAAAGGCTTATGTTTTTTGTATGGCAACAATTAAACAAATTAAAATAAAGTAGGCCATACACACATTATGTGCTATTAACCGTGTAGGTGATCGGTTACAGTACGTCCAACAAAAAAACATGTATTCATTATTCGATACTCCAATAAAACATAAAACAAAAACATTTCGGTTATATTAAAAAAAAAAAAAATTATGCACATCATAAAACCTTTTTTATAAGCTTATGTCAAATGATTAAGATTAAAAACAATATAATTAGATTTTCGAAATATCGAATGGGTACTTACATTACATTTCAATTGACTTACTTATGAGATAAGTTCGAGATAAGCAGGTTCCGTCGGGGTCATTAACATCGGAGAGCCTTAACTCAGCACGAGAAACGGAAAGTCTAATTTAGCCGTTATACATTGCGTTTTTAATATCGATGTTATGTATTTGACATAGTATCCTACATTTCTACGCGTTCGATATTTGACAAACAAATGCGACAACTTTTTTTTTAATTCAAATTGTAGGCTAAGACCAACCCACACGGGGTTTATCTGAAAAATGATTATAATTATAATACAATCGAATGTAAAAGATTTTTATTGGTGGAAGGACTCGGTGTAGACCCGTCTAGTCTAGTAACATTCATTCACCAGTCGTTCAACCGTTGGGAATTTATAAATGTCTATGATTAGTTCAAAAATAAATAAACCAAAGACAATATTTATGTCTTATTCGTTTTGAAATTGAAGAATGAATTAATTTATTTTAATGATATAATTAGTTGTAGATCATTTGCTAAGTTAGTGTAGAGTTTCCGTTTTGAATAATATAATGTAAAATAAAAGAACTACACTTACTCTACATTACAAAAACAATCTTCGAAATAACTTAAATAAGTTATTTTTGTCGTTTTAATTAAGAGTAAAATGTTTTGCGCGTTAGTTAATAAACAGTCCTAACTTAAGGAAAACATTACAATTAAAAATTTAATTTAAATATGTATACAAACTACCTTGACCTTTAAATTAAAAAAAAAAAAACTATATAATTGGAAATTAATTGTCTGTTGTATGTTTAAGCTAAACTAAGTATAAAGAATTCAGTGACATTTTAAAGGATCATATTTTTTATGCTAAATATGTGAAAGTATACTTAAAGCCGATGTTCTGATTATAATGCAAAATTTTAGCGTAACTCACCCGCATAGGGTTGTGAAACATTTAGAAAAAATCGGTACATTGGATTTTTCATTACGCAATAACAATATAACGTATAAATTCAAAATAAGAATACATTTAGCGTTCTTATTTTAAATGTAAATTAAAAAATATGTATGGATAAATTTAATATTTGAGAGAAATATTTTGTCTCTATCGCACTCTAATCGTAAAATGTAGTCATTCTATATGTAGTCATGTATCTCACTCTCGGAATGTTGAAAACCGACTTATTGCGTTTCGCTATATTGAAGCTTGTATCCTTTAAATGTTATAATAACTATAGTCAAAGTCGCATAAAACTTTCATAAATTTTACGACCATTTTCTACGGTGAGCTTATACTTAAGCTACTTATTCTAATATATAAAAAAAGAAAGAGACACGTAGTCTTTAAGAGCTGATATCGGAGAGGCATTTGATTATTTAGAATGATTTAAAGTCCTAATCTTTATTCAATATATACATATACTATATACTGGCTTAGGTTACGGGGACTTGGTGGTAGAGCTCTGTGCAAGCTCGACAGGGTAGGTACCACCCATTCATCAGATATTTTATCGCAAAACAGCACTACTAGGTGAGCAGTATAAAGGGTGAGTGAGCCAGTGTAATTACAGGCACAAGGGACATAACACCTTAGTTCCCAAGATTGGTGGCGCATTAGCGATGTAAGCGATGGTTAACATCTCTTAAAATGCCAATGTCTCTGGTAGTTGATGACCACTTACCATCAGGTGGCCCATATGCTCGTCCGCCTACCAAATTACCACAGATAATGTAGACGACATAATAACTATGAACGACTTTGCTTGTAGAATTTAGATAATTTTTTTTACATCGCCCATAATCGAGAATTTACGTCATAAAATATATACTTCTAATAATTGTCTCCACGAATAGAGTATTCTAAATAATATATATATCTCTATGGTTACAACTTGTGCTCGTAATATTAATGTTAGAAGTCCGTCTCTATTAGGATTATTATTATCTATATACATTTATACTAGAATCGCTTCTAGGAAATGTTTATGCCCTCGTCGTTCTCGGTGCGCGACACCCACCACAAGGGTGAATTTTAATACTATCTTGTGTGGATCGCTTAAGGACGTCAAATACTAAATTTATAGTGTGGGCTAACAAAAGAGCACACGGCAATTTTCTATGTCCTCTGATAGTATCTTGTGTACAAGCTTAAAGGCGTAAGTATTGAAATTTATAGTTGAGGTAGTCTTTATCAATTTCTTATTGCGATAAGATATATGAAAGGCTAGAAGTTAAAGGTAAAGGTTTGCAGTATAAGCCGAGATGGTCCAGTGGTTAGAACGAGTGAATCATAACCGATGATCGTGGGTTATAACCCGGCTAATCACCACTGGATGTTTTTATAATATATGTGTGTACACTTGTAATCGATGTACATACATATCAGAAGTTTTTTTTTTTTTGGATGATGTGTAAGCCATCAGTTAATATGTATATTGTTAGTTTTACGGTGAAGGTAAATTCGTGAGGAAACATGCATGTGTCTATTTGCACTGAAATTCTGCCACATGTGTATGCTCAATCTCCTCAGTATCTCATCATAAAAGGAGAAGAGTTCGTAGCCCAGTTGTGTCATTCATGGGCTTTTACGTTTGATACTAGGTTTATATTATTGGCAGTCCAAATAGTAAGCAGACCCTTTTTTTAGATTCGAGTCTCATGCATTTTTGCGAAACGCGTACTTCCGCGTGAGGAACATCCGATATGTCACTTTGAGTCGTGATTAGAATGTACATATATAATATATACATACGCTATATGTTGGTACTCATTGTATGTTAATTTAAGTTTTTAAATTCATACGACATTTATTCTTAGTGATTGTCGATGTTGAAAATATTTATTTCTAATTCTATTAGGAATAGAAAATTTATTTTAATCTAACTTTTTTTTTTCTTAGTGTATATTTCTTTGATGTCTTCATATTGATACTTTCTTATTTAGGTATCGATTCGATTTGAATTCAGTCTTTATTTTACAAATAATATATAACAAAGATGTACAAGAGGCCTAACGGCTGAATACTGAAACGTCACTTAAATATTAAACGCAACTTAATTATTTGAGACGCCGTTAAATTGTAATTTCGCATACTAATTTAGGAGCTTCTCAATGTAAAGTAGTGTTTAACTTTGAGTGACGTTTCAGTATTGGGCCGTAATTGTATAAGTATCAGCGATCTCTTCCAGACGAAAGAAGAAATGAAAATAAAGCCGGCGTGACACATACACTATGTATATATTCTGATACATCGTATCCTATTGACTATATATATATAATAATTGAATTATAAGGTAGTAGCTATAGTTAAAGATAATGTTTTGTTCTTGATAACTTCCGTACGGTATGAACTTAAAAAGAAGCAGTTGTTTGTGTAGATAAAACAATTAAAAGTAATAAAATTTTTAAAAGTCATATTAAAATGTTAAAGTTCATCGTGTGTAACGGGTCTTAGAATGAATAAACATCTATTATTGCGCACTTTTCGTAATAAAAAATATAACTATAGTTTATTGACACGAACACGCGCCAAAATGATATTCCATTTTCAAATACTAAGCTAGTAAATAAGAATTAGGTTATTTTTAATTTATCGTAAAGCACCAAGTGGAACACAAATATTGCCACCATTATGGGTTGCCGGATAAACATGGTTTCTTATGGTTGTTTTCTTTACCGTCAAGCACCAGAAAATTTAAAAATTAATATGCCGGGACTTGAACCCGCGATCTTTGAAAACAGATCTTATACCCACTAGACTACCTCGGATAAAACAATGGCATTAAAGTTAGTCATGGATGAAATAATTTATTTGTGTGCCTATAAAAAACTTTCTCCATTTAAAAAAAAAAGACTAAATAAAAGATTCAATTAGCATGGTTATTGGAACGAATAAATCTCAATATTATATTGTATTTTAATTAGAAAGAGGTGGTACCGTTAGGTTAATCGACGTAAATGGTGCGCAGGACCGACCAGTTTGCGAGAAATGCATGGCGCCTTCCGTGACGGTATACACTTAAAGTTGTTTGAATTCTTGTCTCATGTTGTTATAAAAAAGTTTTTTTTAATTGTAATCATAATTTATAATCGTAATTAGATTAATTTCATTAATAAAACAATCGTAATGATCGATAAATAATAATAATAATATATTCAAAAAAAAAATCACCAATAGTGAAATATTTATCTTAACATGTAAGTAAAGTAACAGCCTGTGAATGTCCCACTGCTGGGCTAAAGCCTCTTCCCCTCTTTTGAGGAGAAGGTTTGGTGCTTATTCCACCACGCTGCTCCAATGCGGGTTGGTGTTGCGAGTTATCTTATTTCATAACAAAAATATATAATGTATACAAAATTTACACTATTTTTTTTAATAACTTGCATTTCTCATTGCCTCTGTAAATGTTTTTTGTAAATAAATATCCAATTCGATTTAAACGACACCTATTTCTCGTTAATGCTTTGCGAGATATAAATAACGAACAGAAGGAAGCATTAATTTTTATATATGGTATTACTAAACTATTGAGATTTATATTTGACTAGTTTCCACCGCGGCTTCACCCGCATATTACCCCCGGAATATGGGAGAACTGTAACGTTTAAAAAGCAGCCTATATTCTTGCTTTGGTTTTAAGAATGCTTTATGTCAAATTTCATCAAATCGGTCCAATAATTTAACCCTAAAAGAGTTAAGGTTAGGGTAAAGTAACTCTTTCTGAGTTACTTTCACATTTATAATATCAGTATATGTATTGAATTCTTGGCAAATTTTATCCATATCTGAAATTATGTATTTTATTTCTCACATATATGTTGTCTGAGGGTAATGTCCTCAACACACTGAGTTAGTGTGAGATAACAGTCGCTTCACATACATTTTGTAAAAAATATTTTTAAAAGGCAAACTCTACACTGTTTTATTATTTTGTTTAATGTAAAATATTATATGTAAGTCTCAACAATAAAATAAGCATTTTTCAAAACCACGTCAGATTTGACTCATTTTCCCGCATCATTTGAATTTCGAAAAAAAAACTAGCCAGCTACTATTTTAATTCATTTTTTTTATAACATAGATAAGCGGACGAACATATAGGCCACCTGGGCATTGTAAGAGATGTTAACCATCGCTTACATCACCAATGCGCAACTAAGACGTCTATGTCCCTGGTGCCTGTAATTACACTGTCTCACGCACCCTGCAAACCAGAACACAACAATACCAAAAAATAAATAGAACCTACACACGATACCTAATAACCACTTCACGGGTCGGACACGTATTTTGCTACAGCCTGTATTTAGTTTTTATTTTTATCATTGAATAAACAACAAATGAGGTGGCCGAAAAAGTACATTCCACGCACACATCATTACATAGATAGTAAATATATTGTACTATAATATAAAAATTGCAAAAATGAATTACTACTTCGTTTTCAACCCCTCTGAACTTGGGAAGTTTTGTTTCAAAATTTTATGTAATGCAAGAGGAATTTGAAGTAACTTTTGTCAACTACCACCATAACGGACAACTGAGAAAGATTAATAATCATCAAGCCATTTGACATTTTTAATAGCAAAATATATACCTATAGTTATTGACAGGATTCTTATTAAAGGATTTTATGAAAATGTTTACGTATATTCTGTTGTAATGCCGAGTTTTTTCGAGTTTTTAGTAACAATTTAATTTCCCAATATTCACGAATATAAAACACCACAACTCATTGTTATGAATTAAATTCGATATCTATGCAAACCGCCATACAAATAATGGACATGTCCTTTATATCAATACACTAGCTGTGCCCCGCGGTTTCACCCGCGTATAATTAATAAAAATATAATCAATAAAAGTGAGTCTAGAGCCTTCCTAGATAAAAGGACTATACAGCACAAAAATATTTTTTAAATTCGAACCAGTAGTTCTTGAGATTAGCCGGATCAAACAAACAAACTATTCAGCTTTATATATTAGTATAGGAAGATATAGGTAGCTTTGCGCCCGCGTGCTTTCGTGTTTGGTTTGGTGGTACATAAACTTGCAACAGACAGACAAACAGAGACACTTTCGCATTGATAATGTTGGTATTATTGTAATAAAGTTCAATTCCATCTGTATTAAATTTAGAATACAGTTAGTTGTTAGAACGGTTTGTTTACAATTAGCGGTCGTAACGGAACGAAACTGTTATAATCGTCAAAGATAACAAAATACCTTTTAAATGCCATCGCCGTTTGATTAGAAATACATTAATTGATTCTACTAATTATGTTATTTAAATAAACCCATTAATATTAAAGCTTTTTAATCGAGGTAATGAATAGAGTATTTGGAGATTCAGTCATTTTATCATATGATTTATTTGTGTTTATAATACATCCCGTGGTTGGTGGTAAAGGCAAATATCGTGAGGATACCTACACCTGTCGGATGATATACAAACACATGTGTTAATACTATACTAGGCTTATAAAAAATTCTCAAAAGAAAATTACAGTGCAATTAACATGAGATTACATAGTGTTTTTTTATAACAAATTCTAAACGGATAGTCTGCAAAATTAATTTAACATCATTCTTAATAATAATGTTTTCTTAAACACTGCCGGTCTTCTTTACTTTTACTCTTTATTTCTTTTATTTTGAAAATCAATACACTGGACTAAGTGTGTTTAGCCCAGTTGTGGGAGAGTAGGCTAGTAACTTAATTAAGTAGGTATATAGGTCAAAGGTCAAGGTAGCCGTTTACAAAATCGTAAAATATTTAGCCTACCTGATGTCAAATCAAATCTTGGTCAACATTCGCCAATTTACCGTATTTGCTCGCTTGCGAATTGTAGTCGTCAACACCTAGATGTCTTTAGTGAATCTGTTGGTTCTCTTAAGAATAAACTTAAAACAAAATCACATTAGTTTATGTAATAATTAAATAATTAACTAGTTAGTAATTGCACAAGTACTGTTCTTGTTAAATATGTTTTTTTTAAAGCATGCTAGGTTTACATCCAGAAGACTGCAACTTATTAACACTCTGTTTAGCGTAGATTTTATTTTGTATGCACTAGTTGTAAGTCAGTTTTGTAAACTTATAAAAAAAAAAAAAAATACTTTGGATAAAAAGGTGACGTCAGTATAATATACATCATTAATTAACATACGATATACATATAATTATATGAGTGCATATAATATACTGTTACAATAAAATAAAAACGACTATAGAAGCCGAAGACTGAAACGTCACTCAAATATGTAAATACAACTCGATTTTTGACGCCAATTGACGACTCAATTTGGGACGCCGTTAACTAAAAATTTCGCATACTACGCATATCGGACCTTTTTGGCTAAAACCACATTGCGATCTCCACCTTTAATTAAGAATCAAAAATGCCATAACTACCTCACTCGAATTAATTCATAAGGGCGTAAGTAACGCCCTTATGAACGTTGTCTTGCAGATGTTTAGTGAAATTATTTCGCTCTTTCTGTCGTTATTGATTTTACATTCGAAAGAGGAAGAGACAGCTTGTTTAACTAATCCTCCGCTGAATAAACTTCACAAAAAGGGCTGTTATATCTTAATTTTTATCTTATATGTAAACCCTCCAACTAAACAAACGTCAGTTTAGATTTACTTGGTAGGGCTTTGGGCCCGTCTGGGTAGGTACCACTCATTAGATATTCTACCACCAAACAGTAATAATTAGTACTTTTGTATTCCAGTTTGAAAGGTGAGTGTGACATATTAGGCACAAAGACATAACATTTTAGTTCTCAAAGTTGGTAGCGCATTGGTGATGTGGGCAAAGTAAGGTATCGTTAATTACAGCGCCAATGTTTAAGAGACGATGGTAAGTAGTGACCACTTAGCATCAGATTCATAATCTATTTGATAAATGCTACAATTATAATGGATGGATTTCTTAAAATAAATGCAAACAAAACCACAACAAGTATTCGTTCAGACGTGATCGACTTTGACACAGTTTAAGATCTGTCTTATTGTGGAAGATATTATATTCAATGTTAAAACAAATGTAATAATAAACTTATCACCTTTGCCACGTTATTATTCAAGGTCACAGTCACAGTTTGACTACCTCGTTGGTCTAGTGGTCCCGGGTTCAATTCTCAGGTCGGGCCAATAAAAAGCTATTGAGTTTTTTCTATCAGAAAATTCTCAGTAGCAGCCCGGAGTCCGGAAGTTGGAAGTGTATACACTCCCGTGCCTCGGAAAGCACGTTAAGCCGTTGGTCCTGCGCCTGAACTCTTTCCGGTCGTGTCGGATTGCCGTCCCATCGGATTATGAGAGCTAGGGAATAGAGAGTGCACCTGTGTTTGCGCACACACTTGTGCACTATAATATCTCCTGCGCAGTTGGCTAACCTCTCTTGAGATTAGCCGCCGTGACCGAAAAGCGGTCTGGAGGACATAATTCAAAGTCAACTTTTTACACATTACAGATCATCTGTAATCTGTAAGAAGTTGACTTTAAATAAACGTTGACTAAAGCAGTTCGTTTCAAAAAACGCAACAAATATTCGTCTCTTATTCCAAATTATATATTTGTTCCGTTTACAGTTGAAACGCTTGGACCTTTTTTTTTATTTGTTTTTATTGCATAGGAAGGCGGACGAGCATATGGGCCACCTGATGGTAAGTGGTCACCAACGCCCACAGACATTGGCTTTGTAAAAGATGTTAACCATCGCTACCTTGGAGTAATAGTGGAAAAAATTCATCCAAAATATTACTCCACGCCTTATTGCCTCCACTGGTGACAGGAGGGCTGGTTCATTTTTCGCCCAGAGAATCGGAATTTCGATTCAAAGACAAAGACATGCTGCTAGCATTCTTGCCAATTATTTATTTAATATAAATTTTTATTTTATTTATTTAAGGTTTTACTTCTTACACGCTTTATTTTTCAAATAATATATCATACTAGTGTCCACCCGTAGCGCACACCGGTTTTTAACCCCCAATGAACGGTGGTTTAAGTTTGACGTGTGAGTCTGTGTCTCTGTTTGTCTGTCTACATGATCGTAGCTTTCAAACGGATTAACCGATTTTCATTTAGTTTATTTTGTTTGAAATATATCTTAGTCGAGTGTGTTTGAAGAAAATTGATTCAGCTGTTCAATAGTTATAGAAGGTGGAAGAGGGAATGAGTAAACGATAGTAATCTTATATATCTGAGCGGGATATCAATTGAAAGAACTTGATTTGTGTATTACACAATTGACTGATTGAAAAGGGGAGCCGGAGAGTAGTTAACGGGGTTTTTTTTAATTTTTAATTTCAGTTTTATTACAGGTGTTATGCATGATCGATAGAGTAGTTGAAACGTGAAAGCGTAACAAAAAAAACAAACTCATGTTCGCATTTATAATATCAGTAAGTATTATATTATGGTACTAGCGGGGCACACGCCGCGGTTTCACCCGCTTATCATTAATAAAAATCTGCCTAGAACCTTCCTCGATAAAAGGTCAATAAACAGAAAAATACTTTTTAAATTCGAACCAGTAGTTCCTGAGATTAGCCGGATCAAATAAACAAACTCTTCAGCTTTATATATTAGTATAGATTAGTTTAAGCCCGTGTTTACCCATTAATAAACTCTACCGCCAGAGTTAGTATTGTTGTGCTTGGGTTTTAAGGGTGACTGAACCAGTGTAGTTACAGACACAAGAATATCTTAGTTCTAGTATAGACGATGTATTGCATGGTTAATATAATCTTAAAATAAAATAACACTAGTTGGGCGAACCATAAAAGACCGGAGGGCTGTAGGTTGAGTACAGCTGCACTTAACTATCAAATACGTTATAAATAGTACCAAGATCTTAAGATTCTTCTTAGTAAAATCCATATTCCGGACTTGACTTTTGCTTATTTAAATAAAACGGAATTTGATTTTATTCATTGTATTTTGAAGTGAAACTTCTTTAGAATCGTTGTGATTTCAAACCGGATGCAACGGAAAAAACGACAGGTAAGAGACACAAATACAAAAATGTGTAGGATGAAGCCAGCAAAGAATGAGACAGAAATATACATACTATTTTATATTATTTTTTTTGTCGATTTACTGAAGTTTCACTTCTATCGTGTGTGAATCGCACACACACCTTTTTTTTGTCTGATATCCATTGACTTCGGACAAAATAAATAATTGTATTACATACAAGTTGCATTCCTTTGATCTTGTAAAAATGTTTTATTTGCTAGACACAAGCTTAATTGCGCTTTAATACCACTCCTTAGAGTATACATTTGTTTACACTTCGTAATTGGTTGATAGGGTTGCCACTAGGGAAACTAGTAGTGAAAATATAATACCAATATATTTTTTAATATACTTATGTAATATCTGACATGTAAATCATAACGAAGATCCATCTATAACTGTCATACTTTAATGTTAGGTTGTTTTTCTATAGCTGAAATATTGGTTTTTAAATTATATTATTTATTTTGATAATAATGGGAATTCAATAATAATCTTTATACTCTAGAAAGTAATGGTTCCCATTGTATAATATATAATTATGTTGTATTATATGTGTATATTTCTATTTGTTTTTCTATTTTATTATATAGGAAGCCAACGCTGTATACAATTTAGTTTCTTATTTCATAGTACAATGGTAAATAACATAAATATAAAAGTTGCATTCCTCACTTATAGGCTAACTTAACATGCACATAGGAAAAATTATAATAGCTTATAAATTATATATTTGTGTCGAAAACATCTTATGGCTCGTTATTTAATGAATGTATGTTTGTCTGTAATCGAAATTGTTAAAATGTATTTGGACGAATAAATTAAGACCTTTTTTCGTCAATTTAACTTACAAAAAAAAAGTAATTTAACTAATCACCCAATGGCAGCGGATTCTATATTCAAATACACTGATATTTATTTCGATATTTAAAATAACATGTATCGTTAAATGTTACAATCGGTAGCTGAAATGTATTAGACGAACGTGTGAAAGAGACAGGTAGATTCATTACCGCGTAGACGGTAGGGTCAGCAGAAGGCACTAACTTTCACACATACAAACATGTGACTAACGGTAACGCTGACACACATAGCATGATACTGACCAAATTACCACAGATTATAAATGCGATACACTAAACTGTACAATTAAATACATAGATTAAATTTGTAATTACAGATTAAATTTAATCACGTTAATATATGTTAATTATACATATCATTTATTAATAATTACCGTAGAATGATGACCAAATTGAATAGTAGCGGGAAATTTAGCGATATTTATTCATCGTAATATTTTAATGATCTGAAGAATTTAACTCTCTGTCATCAGTGACGTGACGGGACAGCCTGTTAATGTCCCACTGCTGAGCTAAGGCCTCTTCTCCATTTTTGAGGACAAGGTTTTGGAGCTTATTCCACCACGCTGCTCCAATTCGGGTGGAATACACATGTGGCAGATTTTGAGTGAAATTTGACACATGCAGGTTTCCTCACGATATTTTCCTTCATCGTTAAGCACGAGATGAATTATAAACCCAAATTAAGCACTTGAAAATTCAGTCCGAACCGATCGTGGGTTCGAACCCGGGCAGGCGGGTTCGAACCCACGATCGGTTCGGTTAAGATTCACGCGTTGTAGCCACTGGGCCATCTCGGCTGATATCATCAGTGCCAACAATAATATTGGGTGTTGAATTATTTGTTATTGTCTATATCTAACGAAAACTTCGGTAACCAAACGTTTTCAAGTTACGAGCCGTTACTACTATTCGTCACTTTCATATGACATCGAAACTTGAAGAACATTTTTAATAGGCGTTTGATTGATTCGTAGACAAGCAAAACGAAACGTTTACGTATAGTTTTTTTTTTTGATGGTATAAGGTAGGCAGACAGACAAGTGGGCCATCGGATAATAAGTATATTAGTGGTGTTACCACTGCCCATATACTTTGGAATTGTAAAATATATTAACCATCATTTACATCGCCAATGCGCTACCAACATGGGTGAACTTATGTCCACCGTGCCATATACTTTGGAATTGTAATATATATTAACTATCATTTACATCGCCAATGCGCCACCAACATTGTTGAACTTCTGTCCACCTTGCCTTTAGTTACACTAGTTACTAGTAGTTCACTCACCCTTCAAATCGGAACAAAACAATACTAAGTATTGCTATTTTGCGGTAGAATATTTGATGAATGGGTACCCAGAGGGACTTGCACAAAGTCCCACCAAGTAAATAGTCACAGCTTCTTAATTGCTAACAATAATCCATACTAATATATTAAGCTGAATAGTTTGTTTGTTTGATTCGGCTAATCTCAGGAATTACTGGTTCAAATTTAAAAATTATCTCACATCGGCCATCTCACAAATCTTTCATAAATGGCCGAGAACAGATATAAATACACATTCCACGAAAAACGTACAGATAAATGAACCATAATATTGTTTTAACTGTATCGAGCTCTCGTGGTTTAAACCGCAACCAGATTCAGTGGCACAGAATCAATCAGACATCTATTTAGGTCAAATGTTCTACATAAGTTTACTTTGTGGTAGAGCTTTGTGCAAGCTCGTCTGGGTAGGTACCACCCACTCATCAGATATTCTACCGCAAAACAGCAGTACTTTGTATTGTTGTGTTCCAATTTGAAGGGTGGGCGAGCCAGTGTAATAACAGGTACAAGGGAAAAAAGCATCTTAGTTCCCAAGGTGGTGGTGGCGCTTGGCGATGTAAGCGATGGTTAACATTTCTTACAATGCAATTGTCTATGGGCGTTGGTCCACTTACCACCAGGTGGCCTACCTATACAATAAAAAAAACAAAATCCTTATTTATTTTTAACTTTAATGACAATTTTACTCCATAAACCTGATTGTTGATTGAGAGCGCCACCGTGAACCAAAATTACATCTGAATTAACTTTAATTATTACTATTTAATTGTAATGCTGCTAGCATTCTTGCCACCATTCCAAGCGGCCACGATTTGTATAGTATTTAAGTATTTAATGTAAATATTTCTTACATTTGTATTTGAATTATGTATTTGTTTTTAATAAATATTTTTTTTATGTTTAAATTTTAAACGATCTTATATTTATCTTCAATTAAATACTTGATTACCGATGGTAGAGCTGTTGAAAGTACTTGTTGAATTTATGGAAAATATATGCATTAAATTAGATGTTATTTTAAAACTAAACTGTCTAAGATTTTGATCGTCCAGGTCGTCATCTCAACTAAATCCAATCCTGTGTGGATTAATGCAAGATTGATACATTTGACAAGATTTGATATAAATAAATTAACAAAAACAAGTTATAAATATTCTTAAAAAATTGTAAAATACTGCTCGGATTATTTTCGGTTATTTATAGTAAAAAAGTTTGTCCTAAACTTTACTTTTACAAGTTTTTTTTTTTTAATTTAATTTAGGAACTTTTGTCCTACACAGGCACGTTAGACCTATTGTACCTTCTTCCTTTTTTTAAACATTACTTAGTATTTAAAGCTATCAGATAGAATTCCAGCAGCATTCAAGTTATTTGAATAAGATAATATTTGATTTCGGCTTACTTGAATACGAGATATGTATACTTGTTTGCCTGTAGTATTGTTAGCTCTCTCTGGGTCTGTCTTCCGGGTCTCGTTGCTGATAAGTCATGTTATCTTATACAAAAAAAAAAAAAAAACAAAAAAGAGTTCGTCACGCGATAAGAAAAAATCTTTACTTAATACTTCGCAACGTGAATACATTAGCACCGTCGAAATTGTATAACGAAAAAAAAACTTTTTAAAGTGATGTCACCCTAAAGCGATTTTTCGTGTTTTTTTTTAAACATAACAACAATAAAAAGAAATAATGCTTTCCAAATCATCATTCATTCTCCGTGGTACATGTTTTTTTGGGACTGAAAACTTAAGTAACAATATTGAAATCTTATGTATTAAAATGTATGTTAGATCAATCACCGTGAATATATATATATATATATATATACAATATATCCACGCGTATATGTTATATAGTTGCCAAATAAAAAGAGTCTGGACAATGTTTGCTGCGATATTTTGTAACATATATAGTCTATTAGAAAATTCTGCAAATTGGAAGTGTGTACACCCTAGCCTCGGAAAGCACGTTAAGCCGTTGGTCCTGCGCCTGAAATCTTTCTGGTCATGTCGGATTGCCATCCCATCGGATTATGAGAGTTAGGGAAAAGAGAGTGCACCTGTGTTTGTGCACACACTTGTGCACTATTATATGCGCAGTTGGCTAATATCTCTTGAGATTCTCGATCATCATCACGGTCAATATTCACGCGTTCTTAGCACTGGCCATCTCGGCTCTACCACTACCACACAAAAAACACACAAAAAATTTCTTCAAAATAAGTTTGAGTCTCACTGAACACAATAGAAGAAAAGAAATACACAATTACATAAGAATTATACATCCATATACACAGACGTATATAAATTAAGCTTGTCTAGGTAAGTGTACCGCTAGGTAAATGAGGCGACCGTTACCACAAGAACTTGTCATAAAAGATTATCTGTTGTAAATTGTAATTCGTTTACTATACAGTTAAATTTTGTATAATTGCGTATAAGTGTATAGAAATAACACTGTTTTCAAGTAGGTATTTAAATAATAAGTTATGATTTGTGACAAAACGTTAAAACTTTATTTGTAAGAACAAAAAAGTAATACTTTGTCGTTAGGTATGTGAATCGTTGTAATTAGAAATGAATAGGCTCACTCTAGGCTCCTTCGATGCTGCTTTACTGTAACAGCCTGTGAATGTCTCCTCTTAATATATAATAATTCGATTATATACTAATGTACAAATATTTATACACAAATGTCCATTTTACTGGCCGTCAAATGCCGTTATAAAGACATTTTTAAGCAGAAGTTACACTGCAATACTCTAGTCATTAATATATATCGGATGAAATATTTGATACGAATACAGGAGAAATACAATTTGTAGTCAACCGAATTAACTTGGGGGTAGAGCTTTGTGCAAGCTCTACTGGGTATTCAACCGCAAAACAGTAGTACCTGGTATTGTTGTGTTCCGGTTTGAAGAGTGAGTGAGCCAGTGTAATTACAGGTGGTGGTACATTGGCGATGTAAGCTATAGTTATTATTTCTTACACTGCCAATGTTTACGGACGTTGGTGACGATTTACCATCAGTTGGCCTATATGCTTGTCCGCCTACCTATCCTATAAAAAAAACACAATATGATAATAACCAACCTCACATCAAATAAGTATCTATTAACTTAGATATATAGGCTTGAATGAACTTTACTCACTAGAATAAAATCAACGCAATCTTCCTTATACCTCTTTTTATTTGGTCTATTCCTAATTGGTCTTTGATCTGCATCTTCTTTACCCAAACCAGCGAGATATTTAAATGACATTTCGTACTCGTATGTACATGCTCGTTGATATATTGTGGGCGGCACTTGTCTGGGCAGGATAATAAATTTCTTGGATTGGATTTCTTGGATTTCGTGATTGCTAATCATTGATCGAGAGAGTGGATATTAAACCTATTGCACAGCATTACTCAGTATTGTTGTGTTACCGTTCGAAGGCTGAGTGAGCCAGTGTAAATATAGAAACACGGGAAATAACTTAGTAGTTCCCGAGGTTGATGACGCATTGGTAATATGGGCGATGGTGACCAGGTGGCTCAACCGGCCTACCTATTTTAATAAAATTATAATTAAAAGAAGATATTATATCAGACATAATTTAAAGTAACCTTTCTTTTGTTTCAGAAATCTAAACAATGCCACGACGGTTATAGCAAGAGACAACAACAAAATGGGTCCACCTATCAACACCTGGCCGTACAGCCAGCCCCCACTGGAGAGGGGAAAAGTGACGTGTTACAGTAAAAAGTGTTTAGTAGTTAATATCGTTGACAATTTACGCACAGTAGGAATTAATTTCACATTTGCCTTTATATTACTACAAGTGTTTTCGAGTTTGAGTTCGGTGACCGCTGGCCCGGTTATTTTGAATCTGGACTATTTGCAAGGTAATGTATTTAATCTGTAACATTTTTTTTAATCTGTGTCATGTCAAGTGTTACAAGTTTATATTGATTTAATAATTAATAATTTCCTTATAAAGTATCGTAGTTTATTTATATTATTTTATTAATAATAATGATTAATTAGTGTTATTGATTTAAACGAATACAAGTAATTGTATATTTTTCATTGTATAATATTGTATTGTATAGTCGATTCCAATAAAAATAGAATATCGATGAACATACAGATGAGTTGCTTGTAAATAGTTCTGACATAACTACAAAGGTGACGTTCAAAACAATTTATTTTTTTGACAAACATATTAAATATGTGTATATATACTGAATACCGTAGGTTATTTCGACCATTCAAAATCTTGCAGAAAGGCTCTATTATAGGCATCACGTGGAGTTGGGCTTTATGCAAGCCGGTCTAGAAAGGATAATCCACATATTACATATTCAACCACCAAACTGTAATACTTAGTATTGTTGTGTTCTGGTTCGAAGGGTGAGTGAGCCAGTGTAACTACAGGCACATTACATCTTGGTTCCCAAAGTTCGTGGGATTGTCGATATAAGGAATGGTTAATATTTCTTACAGCGTCAATGTTTACATGCGTTGGTGACCACTTACCATCACGTGGCCGTTCAACTCGTCCACCTTCCTGCAAAGGACAGGATATACCAAAAGATATGCGTAGAGATATATGCGTAGAAAGCTAATGTGTTTATATTTTAAGAAAGACGTCGTCGGTTTTTTTGTCTGTTCTTACAAGGATTATTTAATTAAAAAAACAATATCACGAGTTACACAATGGACACAGGTTTTTACATCCATCTTATCTTTTAAGGAAAATGTATGCAGTTTTTTATGTCAGTCAATAATGATTCATTCTCGTGTAATAAAAAAAAAGTTTAATGTATTACAATTTCTTTTTTGTTAATGTTGAACACCGAACGTTTATATTAACTAAACGGACAGATTGACAGTACTAGGTATTTTTAATAAAGATAGTTAGATAGATAGTTAAGCTTAGGACACACTTAGGTGCCAATTGGCACTATGTGAAACTCTTAATCTGTTGATTGTGATATGTTAAAAACTATTTAAAAAATAGTGTTTATTATGATTTAAAAAGTGATTTTGTTTTAATTATTATTTATCTTAAAAAAGGCATGTTCAATAATATACGAAATAAGTAAAACATCTATTACAGTCCAACAAAAAATTACAAACAATATATTTTACTAAGAACTACATACTTCAAACTACGTATAGTACGTCAAAATATTTTCACATTTTTACACTCTTACTTGAAATTAAATATATAATAGACAAATTCGTTCCACGAAATTGGACTGTCTTGTCGCCATTTTGAAATTCACTTACACTTTTCACAGATAGATAATTTTGAATAGAGAATGTATTCTCTATGAAATCTCTATGAAATAAAAAAAACATATTAAATAAAAATATACTTAATAGTTATCTTGATCGTTTTAATGTTTATTTCTTATAATAAATAATAATTATTATTGAAGATGTATTGAAATATAAAAAACTCGTATCTGTGGATTGAATGAGGCATGTCATTCGATTGACATGTTAGATAACTTTGAATAAAGATACAAAGATCATGTGATTTTGGTATTAATCTAATTTTGCGTTAATAATATTAAACGCTTTATGGAAATGTGCTTTAATAAGCAGATAAATCGTGATATTTAAATAATTTTATTAAAATCTTTTTAAGAAGTTTTATATGTACATATTTATATATGTATATTATTGTACATAATCACACTACATCACCATAGCATATACAGTAGGTTATAAGCGTTCAAATGCACGCTTTGCAATAGACGTTTAACTTGGCTAACTAGATAGGACTGTTCTAAATAAGAAAAAACAAAACTCACCACAGAAAACGGTCGTGAAATATCAGAAAGTGATATGCGACATTGACCCTTATAATTAAAGGCTTAAACATCAAAATAGTATATCACCATACGTCGGGTGTCAACATTTCACATGTAATAGTACTATTGATCCATTCACTAGGTCATCATTGCCATTTATGAAATTACCTGTTTATTCATTTCTATGTGTTCTTAATTTAAAATGATTAACGTTTTATTATACATGTAGGATGGTATGTCATTTAATAGCGATTTATCTGTCTTCGGACGTGTTTTCCAAACTTTCACTTCCTTTCTTATCTGGGTCGAATGTGTCACATTAGAGGATCTTAAGACTAGTCCGAGGTCTTTGCCATACTCGTTTTTGTCCACAATATATATACGATACGAAAATATATAATTATTTTATTACTGCCTATAAAATTCTTTTAACGGCGATCATTATTGAATGGGGTCGATTTTTTTTTTTATTAAAGCCTTTAAGATATAATTTATTGATTTATTTTGTGGATGGTGTTGCTTATGTTAGGTAGCACAATAGAAAGTATTTTTCTTATTGTTAATACTTTTGTAAGAATTGAGTCGATTTTAATACTTTTATAACTAGTCGTGATGCTAATGAAAGAATCTTTTCACTGCAATATTGCTGCTAGTTTCTGTTTTTCCAACTATTTCAAATTATATCGTAATAGCAACTTTTGATATACTTATACTGAAACAAATTAAAAAAAGTGTCAAAACTTAATTAACATTTATTTCAATTAACAAGAACCTGTCTTCGCCAAGATTACCTCCTCAATTAAACTTTGTTTATACCTTTCCTACCATCGTTTAGCACCATTAATCATTAGTCAAATACAATATTTCTTTTTTACCGATTACGCACAATAACATGTAATACGTTTTTTTTACTCGCTGGAACTGCTGGTTTTTTACTCGTTTACGCGTTTCCCCCTCATAAAGTATGTGGGGCTCACCGACGCTGAAGGCGCCGGAATACCCACTAAAAAACCAGCAGTATCCTCTCCGTAGGGAATGCGATTATTTCAAGTGCATGCAGTTATTAGCCTCGAATGTGAAGGCAGATTTTTGACCTTTCCTTAGGTTACTTTTTATTTGGTGATACATTTTATATTCTATATTATAATCTAGGGCAAAGCCAATTTGTCAAGTTTCAATAAAACATATGAATCATTTTATTTAATATCTTAGAATATAACATCGGCATAGATTGAGTATCAAAGGTTTTTTTAATATTAATGAGTGAGTCATTTGAAATCAAATGTATGCCAATGGCCTTTTTTTTTTTTTTTTTTTTTTACGTGGGGAAACCCTCATGGGTACCCTCTGAAGGAGGGTTATGTCGGACTCTTACCGACTAAAACCACCACGGTACCCTTCTCGTCTTAAGTGGAGCGCCACGGGATCGCTTGCGCATGCTACCGTGACGCTCCGACATGCCAATGGCCTGCGTTGACGCAGGACGTATTCTGCGTTATGTAAATGCTTCTTTCATCTTAAATATATTAGTCATTTTTGGGTGAGGTTATTATATACTATCAAGAACACTTCGAACTGCAAATTTTTAATTTCGAAAACTTCCACGACAAATAGATTATTATAATAATTCAATACTATAATTTTGTTTTCTCTCTTCTTTATTCTAAGAAAATAAAATAATTACCTTCTTAATCATAATATATAAATAATCAGATAAATACTTTGGAAGCCAAGATTGTGTACTTGGTTTTTAATAGCTGTAACGTAGAAGTTCTAGTGAAGTAACTACTATCTACATTTTCCGTTTTCCTGTGTCCGATCATTCCCTGGTCATGTGAGAGCGAGTTAAAAGACTACGCCAATAAATATCTCGTATGCTTTTCCTTGAAATTCGCCTCGAAAATTAAGTCGCTATTAAATATTATGCCCAGTATTTTTTAAGACTATTTTTTTTAAAAGCAAGCTGGTTTGTTACTGTTAGTTAAATATAAATAAAAACGTGTACTTATGTACGCGCGTGAGAAGTTACACTTCTTTAGCATCATTAAGAATTTTATATTAATATTATTATTATTCTTTCTATTCCCCCTCCCCAGGAGCGTTGAACGTTTAACGCAACAGTGCTTTCATAACCCCTCCATAACAGCGTTAAACGTTTAACGCAACCTTGTTGGAAGTCGCATTAGAATTATAACTTCAATAAAACTGCCTGAAATGTTTCATCTCCTCATTCGGAAGATTTAAATCTTGTGACGATATTTAAATTAAATATGCAATCTATCTTATTATAAATAAATAACATGAAAGCTCAAGTGTCCTTTTCCTTAATCGACCACACTTTTATATACTGATTTTACGAACTATATATGTATATTTTTTCAAATAATATGATAACAAACGTATTAAGGGTAGGGTAGTACGGTAATCTTTAACGTTTTTGCCTTGGTTCGATTCCTACCCAGGACAGACATTTGTGTGCATGAACATGTCTGTTTGTCCTGAGTCTGGGTGTAATTATCTATTATAAGTATGTATTTACAAAAGAAAAGTAATATGTGTAAGTATATCAGTTGTCTGGTTTCCATAGTACAAGCTCTGCTTAGTTTGGGATCAGATGGCCGTGTGGGAGTAATGTCCCTGGATATATTATTATATTATATTATTTCCTTATTAAAATCGTTGTCACACACTTAGTCCAAGTTAGTATGTTAGAAATTCATAATCAGGCTTACCGTGAGACAGGTTTGCAACGGTACTTACTGCATTAGTGCTTAAGACTTGATACAGAGACGAAACGAGTTTTAGGGAATTTCCATAATAATATTTATATCGGGGATTTGTTTCGACGTGGCGTTTCGCGCTTATAAATTGAAATTGAACAAGGAACAATTACAAGAAAAATAATGTCATAGTGACCTATAACGCGTTGATGTCTTTCATATTAGCGTTCTGATGCAAGCAAATTATTTTGTAATGACATTTCGTACATAATTATATAACAATAAGTGTTGCTTTAATAAAATAATACGTATGAGACTATTATCTCAAGGTATATTCAAAGTTAATTTTAGATTTACCTTATAATTAAATACGAATATTTATTTACATACGTATATAAATGGTATACCAATCATTTTTTTAATGGGACACCTGATGGTAAGTAGTCACCAACGCCCATAGACATGTGCCTGTAATTACACGGGCTCGCTCACCCTAAACCGGAACACAACAATATCAAGTATTGCTGTTTTAAATAAATACAAATATTTATATACCATTAGTTATTCGTTGACCAAAAGACAGCCTTATCGGCATATCATGGCTATGTTGCATCTAATATCCGATATGGTATTATACTTTGGGGCAATGCATTAGAAATGAACAGAATATTTATTATTCAAAAAAAATGTATTCGTGCAATATGTAACAAAGATCCAATGTATTCATGTAGACCCTTATTTAAAAGTCTCAGATTATTAACGTTGCCATGCATCTACATATACGAAGCAGCATGTTTTGTAAAAAAATTCAAAACCAATTACTTTGAGACTAATCAAAATAATATATCATTTAATACGCGATATCCAAAAAAATTATATATGCCACCGTGTAAAACAGCTCTCTGCTCAAAGAGTTGCGACCGCATGATGGTTAAAATTTATAATAAGTTGCCTTCTGATATTAAGGATTTTTATTCCCTATTTAAGATTTAAAAAAAAATTACATGACTGGTTGGTAGACAAATGTTTTTACGCTGTAAAAGAATTCGTGCAATAAATGTCAATTATATTTATTTATTAATTTTTATTAATGTAATGCTATTAATTTAAATGAATATTTTATTGTCTGTTATATGTAAAGTAATTTAATATTATGTAATGAAATGCAATGTAATGTTAATGTAATATTTAATTTAATAATTAATTTAAAATATTTGCATGTCATTTATATCATGACTAAATATGTAATCTATGTTTAAGCAAATAAATGAATTGAATTGAATTGAATTAACTGATTCAATTATCCAATCAAAGTGTTGAAAACGTAAAAATTACATACTTGATAGTTGGCCCTCAGAACAATTGATAATTTTTTTGTCCTGACCGTACATTAATAACAAATAATAATTAGTGTTATTAATAAGTGCTTTCTGATCTTCCCAAAATCTGCTACTATGTGTCATATTAAATTATTAACTATTGAGAAAATTTAAGAATCGATATAATTCATTTTTAATTAAATTCATTCATGTCACTAGAAATCTATTTATTATGTGACGTCAAGAAAATTTATTTATTTATTAAATAATAAAGAAAAAAAATTTAAAATTAAAAAAAAATCTTTTTAATTATTTTATTAATCACACTATCAGTAAATAAAAGAAAAGATTTAAGATAAGTTGTAATACTTTATCGTTAATGTTAGAAAAACTATATAATTTTTTCCTTGAACGGACGAAAAGATCTAATATTATACAATTTAGATTTGCACAAACAATATCTAAATAATAATAATAAAATAATTGAGTATTTTGTACAGGTTCAGATTTATTAAACATTATATACATATTATGTCAATATGTTTTATTATAAAGATCATATAATTATATAGATTATTTTTATTAATCGGCAACATCAAACGCCATCTCTGTGACAGATCTGTCAACTTATCGCTACTTATACTGTGTTTAAAAAGATGTCGCTACCTTCATGTATCATAAACAACATTTCATAATAGCTTTATAAATTTTTTTATTAAAAAAGCAACCCTTTATTCTCTCTGAGAACAACACAGTCCCAACACTACAACAGTGTACAACAGTTAATATTCAACATAATCGATTGTGTGGAAGTAGCTTAAGATTCAGTTACAAGATCTGTTAAACACATAAACCACATACACTTTTAAATAAAAGTTCGTAAAAAATAGTCGAAGATTAATATTTAAAGCAAATTTTCATCATATTTCGTTTTACATTTAGTTGCAATGCGAACATTATTATGCAATGTATTAATAATAATAATATTATCTATATCTGCCCTCATATAAATTGACTGAAACAAAATAGGTCAATCCTTTATCTCCTTTATTTGTCAATCTTTCTTTTATTTGGTAGCTATTGATGCAACTTAATTAATTTAATAAACCAAATAATTATTAACTCTTATCATTTCCTTATTTATTCGGAAATTTCGATGAAATATTAATAAAGTTCCTACGCACATGTTATTATAATTGTATTCTTTTCTTGTTCCAGGTCCAGTACCCTTAGCTAGAAATATAAGACACTTGCCCTGCATATCAAGAAGTACAAGCCAAGAGGGTCTTTGTATGTTTGCCATAGACTGCTTGAAAGCAAACGGAACACATCTAGGAACGTGCATAGACAGGTTCTACTTCGGATCATGTTGCCAAATACAAGACAAAACAACTTTACCACAAATAATTGGTAACAATATAGACGATAATTCAATAGATAATGCAAACTTCGTTCATCCACTCATAGACGATAAGATTCAAAATCATATTTTCTTAAACAAAAACAAAAATAAACCCTCAGTAATTAATAAAGTTACAAAGAAACCTGCAGTCGAATTCAATGAGCCGACTGATAAACCAGCTACTCTTCAAGATAGAACTGAACCAGATGAACCGGAAACTAAATCAGACGAAATTACAACACAATATAATAAAATTACAGGCGACAGTATCAAAACAACAAATGCAATGGATACAACTACCAAAGAAATACCTACAACACAATCTATTAAAACAACAGCCCAAATAACAGAAACAACTGATACACCTGTGAAATTGTCAACTTTCCAAACGGTTTCTGGTGATGTAAACAACGCAGTCACTGATAAGTCAGAAACATTGAAACCAATAAGAACTGAAGCCACAGAAACGATAAAGCCCACGACTGAACGAGTAACAACAGAAAAACCGATACGACCTACTAGAAAGCCATCCAAACCGATCGTAACATATAAACCTAGACCATACAGACCGACAAACTTCACAAAACCCCCTCACATTAGTATCAAACCGAGACCTACAAAACCTATTAACCCATATAATTCAACTAGAAAACCACCATACAGAAACCCACCTAGAAGACCAACTACAACTAAAAAGCCTTTGCCATCACCACCTAGGCTAAACATCACTATCTTACCACAGTCGACAAGTACACGACCAGCTTTCACAAGACCGTCATTGTCGACAATTACTTATATCAATACAACCATATCACAGCCTGAAGAAATACCTGTTACGACCACTACTTCGACAACAGACACGACTTTACCACCAAGTCCAACGACAACGACTTCAACAACAACAACAACAACGACAACAGCTGCACCAACAACAACGAGCACGACTGCACCAACAACAACAACGACCACGGCTGCACCAACAACAACAACAACAACAACAACCACAGCTGCACCAACGACAACCACAGCTGCACCAACGACAACAACAGCTGCACCAACGACAACAGAACGAGTCATAGAGACTACTGAAAATATTGTCACAGAAACTGTGTTATCATCTTTACCGACTGAAGCAATAACCGATAAATTAACAGATAAAGATACAATCACAGTAACATCCGAATCTCAATCGGAAACAATACCAACCGAACCGGCAAAAGAAGTTTATACCGAAAAAGATATTCAAACACCTTTCACTGAAAAGGTAACTTTGCAAGAAAAATCTACAGAAAAACAAACTGTCAGACCGATAACTGAAGCCGACATCCCTCTAACTTCAAAACCTACAACCACATCTACTGAATATCCACCTTTGGTTACTTGGTCTAATGGAATCGACCCCAAACCAGCTGACGCCTCAACAGAAGCACCAGACGGTGAGTTACCTACTACATTTATATTTTAAGACAGTTATTTAAAGCCCTTTTACTATTTTTAGAGATACACGTCAAACTAAAGTTACAACAGTAGTTATTAACAGTAAGGATCTGTCATCACTTGATCCGAAAACAATAAGCTTGGTCAACCAATAGTTGCTTCAGGATTACGCCTCGTAGACACTTTTATTATCCGTACAAAGAACTGTTTTATTCATATAGTAACCGAGAATAAGCTATATTATAATTTTATTCCTTAGCAGGAAAAATAGCCCTCTGGGGGGCCAATTCTACTAACAAATTGCCACTTTATTGCAATCGAATCGAAACATGATCGTCGCTGTTTATCCGTTTCTTATATTTTATTATCAACTATTATCACAAAAGTTAACAATTCAGAGGCCCTAGCCAAGTTGACATTCTACAATTGTAAACGCTATAGAAAACTATACAAATGTATGAGAATGACCACGTGACTTATCGTTGAGAGATGTCATTCTCATATATTTGTTTAGTTTTCTATAGCGTTTACGATTGTAGAATGTCAACTTGGCTAGGGCCTCAGTTTATTCCTGATATATCAAATTCAATTCAATTGACATATATGTTAACATCATATCGGTTCGGTCCGAATAAATGTAGAATAGTCAAAGCTTGATCGGAATCGAATCGGTAACGTATCGCAATCGTTATAGATAAGTAGCATTCGGTCCCAGCTTAATCTTACAAAATGATAAATAAAATTATAAGATAAAACATAAATCAATCAAGTGTCCACTAATAATTATAAATATTACTCTTATGGACTAAAAAATTGAATGAAATCAATCTAAATACTTGAATATTAACTTTACATATAGCGATTAGTTACCTTTGCAAACATTAGGTTTGATATTATACTTCCATTGTTCTTAAAACGAACAAAAAAAAAAACAATTGGTTGTCTGTGAATCGAGGAAAAGATTTATGATAACGTTTCAAAAATATGATTGTTTTAAATGGAATAATATAAACGTCAAAATACAAATCTTATTTGGCTGTAATTTAAAATTTAATAATTTAAAAAAATAATGTTTTAATTTAACAATTATTTTAGCTAAACTATTTCGTGTTATAACTTTAGAAACGCTATAAACAGTGCCTTATATAATTCAATGAGATTTTGTATGCAAAATATTCGAAGTCGTTCTCAGTAAAAAAAACAACAATTTGACAACATTAAAATTCATCGCATTGTACAACCAGACCTCGGGTCAAAAACCTTCTAATTATTACCAGTATATACCAAAAATCTAGATAAAATCTTAACTTCAAGTGCGTTCCTTTATATCCTTACATAAATTAATGGGCGTATTTAATTTACTGCCTGTAATGGGATACCCATAAATCTAATATTGATGTCACACCTCACAGGTCGCATTCAGAGATCTTATTGACATTATCAAATTTGAAGATAGAATTCAATGTAGAATTTAGTGTAGCATATCTTTTGATTTTTTGGACTTTTCAATTGCCAGAAAATGATATTATATATTTCTTGTTAATTTAAATCAAGAAGCAAAAGTATAGCAGTTACGATTTCAACATTATTTATATTTTTATTATTTTGGTCATTTAAATATGGAATTCTAATTTTTACTTCTAGAACTTTACGATGAGATGACAAAGATTATTTCGACAATGTCACGTAGTGAGACAACGACACGAAGATTGATGTTCTAAGTTACACGCTATCTCAATTGAATACAAAAATGCAATCAATACTAAGTTATTAATATAATTGTTGTGCGGTATAATTTAAATTTGTATAGTTTCACGTTGAAGCTAACTAACGTTTATAAGTAAAGCCTTAAGTAATACTCAATAACCATGTTATCTTAATCGTTGTGTCTCTCATTTCCTGTAACATTGACTCATACAGTTATCCTTATCCATAAACATTGCTTTGCTAAAGTTGGCCGGTTGGCGTGGTTGGTACATACTTGCCTTCGCGCCGAAGATCGTGGGTTCGATGGGTGGGAAACCCAGGATAGACATTTGTGTGCATGAACATGTCTGTCTGTCCTGAGTCTGGGTATAATTACACTGATCAACAAAATTTTGTAACAAGAAAAGTAAGCAGTAATTTCGAAATATCTACCTTACCTCTCCACAAAATCATATATATATTAATTTGATTAGGACTAGTTTCCGTGTTCTGGCACTTATCAGTAAAATGTAATATTAATTGTTTTTTGCCTATTATTTTTGAATTCAGTGTTTTATTTTTAAGAAAAGTGGCTGTGTTTTGTGTTTGCTGAGTGAAGTGATTCTTAAAGAATGTTAAAAAAGTGTAAAAATGATCCTGACAAGTTCTGTTACATTTGTGGTGATATTACTTTTGTATCTCAACGAAGAAATTTAACACCTTTAATAAAAATATTATATGAATGTTATTTCTGTGTTCGGACGGCAAGATGAAGTGTGGGTTCCTCATATCTCTTATGGTAACACATGTAAACGTGTAAGACTTCTTAGGGAATGGGAAAAAAGATCTCGATTTATGCCTTTCGGAATTCCGTGATTGGATAGAAACGACGGACCATTCAACTAATGGTTATTTTTGTCTGACTAATACAAACGGCGCACAAGACGACTTCTTACTATAGTAATAAAAAATGTAAAACATGCTCCATTAGTACAACCCAAAGATATATTTTTACCTACTTTCCTTATAAAACTTGGCCCGATGAAAAACTTTGTGAAAGCAATGGATAAAAATGACGCTGGATTTCAAAACCTAAAAGAAAAATTCCCTAAAAACCAGTAAGACCAAGATTAAACACACCCTGTGTTTGTAGGGCCTCAAATAAGGCAAGTGATAAAAGATAATATATTTAAAAAACAACTCGCTGATCTGGAAAAACCAGCTTGAGAATCATTTATAAAAATCACTGAAAAGTTCTTGGGAAATCACCGATGAAATGATTATATAACTATTGTCAAGGAACTTTTTGAGAATTATAAAGCATTAGGCTGCAATATGTCCTTAAAAATACATTTTCTACATTCACATTTAGTTTTTTCCCCAAAACTTGGTCGTCATTAGTAATGAACATGGAGAACGATTCCACCGAGATATTTTTACCATAAAAAACTATACCAGAGAAAATGGAGTCCAACTATGCTAGCAGATTATTGCTGGGGATTACAGAGGGACGCAAAATACAGAAGAAAATCATAAAAAAAGTACTTATATTAATATTATAACATTGATAATAATTTAATTTTTGTTAAAATAATTTGAATTTTAAGAAAAGTAAAAATATCATATTAAAATAAAACTATTCGTATCTAAAATTTTAGACTACTAATTCTACACTACTTGACCTTATTCCTAACAGAATCAGTCAAAAGTTTTCTTGTTACACAAAAAAAAAGACTTTTTGTTGATCAGTGTTATCTATGTAATTATGTATTTACAAAAGAAAAGTAGTATATGTAGTATATCAGTTGTCTCATGTCTGTCTGATTTCCATAGTACGAGTTCTGCTTAGTTTGGGATCAGATTAAGATTGAGTAGTATTAGCATTGATTTCTATTGAAAAACTACCATTTTCATCATTGTTAGAGAGCAAATGCCTCTTCTATCTTACTCATCTATATAAATAAAATGAGAGAGGTCTGCAGTTGTGCGCGCATCACGAAAAAACTACTGGATAGATTTCAATGAAATGTTCTGATACCCGCGACTTCGTCCGCGTTGCTTGATATATTAACAAAGTTTTCTTATGTACGAAGGAAAAAAAATCAAAAAGATCGCAAGCAAAAATATACTTTGTTTAAACATACCTACATCACTGAACACGCAGTGCATACACAAATCATTGTTTCTTGAAACTTTAATAACTTTTTATTAAATGAAGATATCGCAATAACTTTTTTTTTTGATAAGGGCCAAGTGTCTAAGAAATAAAATTTAGAAAATTTCATTGAAATCTATCACAACACAACTGCAGACCTCTATCATTTTATTTATATAGATGTATTTACTTAGATTTTCTAACACTAAATTTATATAATTTATGGATTAGTGCAGGAAATTCAATAGTCTACATAAATATAAACATGAAATGACAATTTTATTAATAACTAACCTAATATTTTACTATTAGTTAACACCCACACCAAGTCAACATGTTTACCATTTCAAATAATTATCTGTCGTATTTTTATCTAGGTAATTACTCATGCAGCTGTTTCGAATTCTTTAACTGGAAACTTTGACTCGTGGCCATTAGCAATTATTAAGTTCGTACGTGCAAATTTTTGTCGTCATTTTTTTATCACATTTTTGTTTTTCTTGACTGTGTCCTTATTAACTTTTTTCGCATAGAAAAAATTATAATTTAAAACAGTATAATTAACAGTATTATAAGTTTTGACGTGACAACGTCTTATAAATTGGTTTGCCGGGTGACACTTCAAGAAACTGCGTTACGCTCCGCTCACGTTATGCGCTCACAATGAGAGCGAGTGAGAGGCACGCGTCCCTTCCACTCGGGCATGGTTAGCCAGCCTAAGAGCGAGAGAGACAGACATAAAAAGTGAAAGGCACGCGTCCCTTCCACTCGATTAAGTGCGAGATTCTTTGTATAAATTAATGTTTTAAATATAATTCTTTGTATAAATAAATGTTTTAAATTGTTACTATTATTTCATCCTTCTTCCTACTATACGAATGAATATTCACATTAAAATTATTTTACCACTCAAAGTCGTTGTCACGTAAAACTTTCGCCCGTATACCGACTTTACAGGCAACCAATTTTTTTATTTGACTTTATTATATTAGGTATGTCTGTGTACGTGGGTCAAATAATTGGGTAAATATCTTTAAGCCAAGTTTTATTGTAAATTAGATTGAATCTAAATATTTTCGCTTCTTGTGTTAGTTACAACAGTAGGTTCAAAACGTTTTTTTATATGACACACATCAATATTTTTAAACGCAGATAAATTAAGAATAACTTTAAGGGAGTCTGCATATTGAATGAATGACAAGATTTAGTGTATCCATAGCAAGCAACACCGAATGTTATACGCGATAAAATTTTTAAACGTATCACATAAAAATTAATAGATTATAAATAACTCTTTAATCGATACAAAAGTACAGATTATAAATAATGTAGTTTTAAAACGCAAAATCTTTTAACGCCAATACATAAGCTGATCACGTATGTAGGTCGACAGCAGTCGGGTCACCATCTTTGTATTGTCCAAGTGAAATTGCAAGCCTCACTTTCTTCATTGATAGTAATAGTTTTTTAAATGATCCGTGATAAAATTTTATTAAAATTGTAACTGTCTATTAAATTTAAACAAGTAACAAATTTCTATAGAAGATAACTTTTGATAGTCTACTTATTGTAGTTTTCACCTGCGCCTACTAATTCTATGTACTCCTAACTAGGAATAATCAGTTGTAAGTAGAGTATTGTATCAGGTACCCCTGACTAGGAATATGCAAAATTTCATAATAATCAGTTGAGTAGTTACGACGTAGCAAACAAACAAATTCACTTCTACATTTATAATATTAGTAAGGATGACAAATTGTGGTCAAATATTATCTCGTTAACTTAGTCTAAATAAGAAAACAACTTAGCAACAAATCAATAAACCGAATCGGAAACCAGACAACGGTAAACTTCCAAAGGTCACGACCAACGTGATGCTCCAAGTTGCTGTAAGTGGAACGACACGCACTGGCCAGTAATCGTTTTTACTCGTTGAATGGAATCTTCTAATGATAGGAAGAGAAAATAGGAAATGAGCTACTTGATGGTAGAGTCGACTTTACTTAAGATTTTATCTTTATAAGTAATTATATCAATGTTCTCTGTATTTACTTTGAAAGCAATGCTCATATTATTTTGACAAATAACAATGTAAATAAAATTTTACAATTGGTCTTATTCTGCTTTAAATTGTATCAAATAAAAGGTTAAATAAATAATATCCGCCAGAGTAAAACAGCCACCCAATTTCAAACGGTGAGCGTCGTAAGAGCTGACTTAGATAATTTTTAAATACATGGCGTTAAACACTAGCATCTGTAAGCGTCTTAATAACCCATTTGATACCGAACCTAGAAATAAACAAAGCATTTCATGTGGCTTAATATTGTGCAATTTCTGTAAAGCGATTATACATTTCGTATTTTGTTTAGTATATTAAATTTAAAGGCATCATTATAAAAATAATTGTGATTAGGAAGCAAAAAATGAAGGTAACATAATATAAAAAATAGAAAAATTCACAATTATGTCCTAATGTTTTCAGATGTATGGTCACCTATAACACCACCTGAAGGATGGGTGCTTATATCAAGTATGCCACCAAAACCAGAAACAACTACGGTTTCACAAACAACGACAACAACAACAGCTGCTCCAACTTCATCAGATGCACCAACAACGTTCACTGAGTCACCTTCATCGCCTATTAGTGTCACAACAACACAAAAATTGGAAACTCCGATCGCAACAACAGAATCGGTGATTTCGTCACCTTCATCAACAAGTTCAGCAACTTCAGCAACAACACAAGCTTCAATTTTGGAGTTCACGGTTAATGTGACGCTATCACCAACAATGCCAACTCCAACTTCAAGCATTGGTTTGTTAAATGCAACTTTGAGTTCATTATCAGATAATGCAACTGCATCTGGTAATCAGACTGAAACAACACAATCTATCGGCTCTACTGATACAGGTAAGAATTTTCTATATACTTAATTTATTACGCATCTGCAATGCGATGGTAGACACATGTGGCACAATTTTTTCCGCCGAGTACGAGGTGTATTCTACACAAATTAAGCTCATGATCCTCTATGGTGATAGGTCTTTGTGCAAACTTGTCTGGGTACCAGCATCTAATGTACCACCACACAATAATACTCTATGTTGTTGTGTTCGGGTTATGAAACTAATCAAAATTGATAAATAGATATAGCTATACATATAATAAACAAGAAAAATTGAATTTGAGAAGTGACAGTATTTTTTCGATGAGTGTTTATTTTAAAATAATAAACTTTTCTTCACAGACGTAACTACAGATGAGGCTGTTACAACTGAACAGATCACTACGACCACCGAATCATACAACATGTCTAATTATAAAGAAGGCAAGTTATTTGAGATAAATAGATATCATTAATATCATAAATAGAATGAAAATTTCTTATATACGTTGCTAAGAGGCTGTGTAGTTAAACACTTATTTATCTCTTTCTGTCATTATTGATTTGACATTTGAAAGAAAGAGACATCGTTGTTTAACTAATCGCCCGCTGAACAATGTCTATTAGTAAGACCGTAATAGACTTTGTATTGTTCACCCTTTAACACAAAGCGTAAGGTACAAATTAAATACCTTATAAATAGTCTTCACTTCGCGCCAATTCCGACACTTATTCGATTATCCCGCGCTCCGCGATGTGTCAATCAAGATGTCAGATACACAGATAATACATGTTAAATATTATCAAATACTAAAAAATATTGTAGATGTGTGGACACTGTAGTCTAAACTAGCAAAGAGCATCACAACTTCCCCGAAGAACGAATAAAAAATCTGTTATTAAAACTCATTTGAAGGAAAGGATAATTTACAAAAACGTATATTTTTAATGCAAAACGTATACTCATTAAAGCATTTGACGTCATCGTAAAAAAAATCATGGTCGAGTAGAACTTTTTTTTAAGTTAATACAATTTATTCGTTTCTGAATCACTTTATAACTATTGAATAAAAATAAGGTCAAAGATTTTTTTTTTTAATAATCATCAGAATAATACGTAACAACTATTTCACTTTTTATATAAGCTATAATAATTATTATAGCATAATATATATTATACGATCAAAAATTCGGATACAATAAATAATTCTTGAATCATCATATCTCTCATATACCTAACTATGCAATCTGTATGTGATGGTGTAATATATAATGATATTGCAATTCTATGATTTGTATGGTTCAACCCAGTTCGGGGCTACAAATAAAAATCGTAAGTAAACAATATTTGTAAAGGCTGTGTGACCAAAACACAAACGTATGAAATTTTCACTACCTTGAAACTTTCATTATTATTTTATTTTTCCGATTTATACTCGTAATAGTTTACTGACGAGCCTTTCACGCTGTAGGTCGTGGGTTCGATTCCCACCCAGGCCAGACATTTGTGTCTATGAACATGTCTGTTTGTCCTGAGTCTGGGTATAATTATCTATATAAGTATGTATTTACAAAAGAAAAGTAGTATATGTAAGTATATCAGTTGTCTGGTTTCCATACGAGCTCTGCTTAGTTTGGGATCAGATGGCCTCGTGTGAATAATGTCTCAAGATATTATATTATATATTAAATATAAGTATAACTGATATTTGCAAAATCTATAGTATTATTATTTCAAAGTAATCTTCGAATACAAAGAGATTCATCCTCCGTCATAAGATATAACATACAACAATCGTAATCCAGTAATTGCATATCTTGCAATAATATAATTACTCAGTAACAATTCACTTAAGTACAATTATCCTTGATATAACAATTAATGTGTTGCTTCCTCGTACTGGCAATGACAAAAATTTTGTTTTTTTTTAACTGGATTTTTTTTTAAATGCGCGAAGACCTTTATTGTAATAGCCGTATACTGCAACGATAATAAGTCGATATTATATAACTTAATATTACTTTTATATAAAGATTGAACCAAAAATAAATACGTATATATGTATATCACCCGCGTATAATTAATAAAAATATAATGAATAAAAATCAGCGTAGAACCTTCCTCGATGAAAGGACTATACAACACAAAAATATTTTTTAAAATCGAACCAGTAGTTCCTGAGATTATCCGGATCAAACAAACAAACGCTTCGGCTTTATATATTAGTATAGATATACATTCTAAATAATAATTAAACAACAGCTACGACAAATAGATTCTCCCGAGATGATACAACACTCGAGAGAAACGCAAACCGCTCAAACCGTAAACATTGTTTTTTTTAACATTATTTCCTTAACCACTTATCGCGAGATATATTCTTTGACATTAGTACTTGAAATACTTACAAGTTCTTCGCTCCGAATTGAATCTATCACTTACAAATAATTTTATAACGTAGAGTATAAAATATTTTAATAAGGCTTTCATAAATTCCCATGGCTATCATCGACTTCGCAAGTAAAGAAAAAAACTTAAATTTTATGATTTAATAATTAAAAGTAAAAAAAAACGAAACCCTTAAACCGTTTAAAAATTTATAAAATAAATTGAAACGTTCATATGTTAACAACACGTTAATGGCGTGTAAGAACTCCATAAAACCCTTTCATGTCACGTTTACAAACGAAAAGCAATAAATTAAACATGTCTGCCATTGACATTCCCTCGCAAAACACCAGGTCAAAGAACTACCTAGCCCCTGGCAGTATTATGTATGACTGCAGCCTCCCGACCGTATAAACAACGATAAAAAAACCATCCATTCGTACAACAAACAAAGGCTCAGACGCACGATACTATCAAGCGGCAAAGACGCAAGGACGCGTTTAAAAACGTTTTTAAAATTCGAATTTATTTTTCTTTATTAACTCAAAACGAGCTACTGAAAAGAAAACCGCAAAAACAGTTACGAAAAAGGTTTATAACGAAGGAGTTTCAAAACAACATCGTTTAATTAAAATAAAAGTGAAGTGATTTAGTGTCGGAGTTAAATGAAATACAAATTATAACGATTATTTATAATATGTTAAAATTGATTTAAACATTGTGTTAAATAATAAAATTCAATTTTATAAAAGTGTGTGAGGATTCCATTAAAACTTTTTAATGAAGTAACCACTAAAACATAATTCTTAGTCATTATTCGGTTAATACAGAGGATTTTTGAAATAATGATTATATTTGGCGCGAATTTCGATGACTTCCGTTAATTAATAATATTGTTATGAAACTATAATGGAGTTTGTATTATTCTAAATTTGATGACACGCTTAAGGAATATTTTTTTAAATGTTTTCATATAACATTAATCAAGAAGGTTTAATAACAATGATCATAAACTCAACGTTGATGGTTCTGGCAGTGTGTGGCCGGCGGATGTGGCCGCAGGCTAGGATCGTCGGCGGCGCGAAATCCGGCTTTGGACAGTGGCCGTGGCAGATATCTCTCAGGCAGTACAGGACTTCGACATATCTCCACAAATGTGGGGCTGCCTTACTTAATGAGAATTGGGCGATAACAGCCGCGCATTGTGTTGAAAGGTATGTATGAATATTTTGTGAGTAAACGATACAGCTTATTGGTCATATTCATATAACTATAGTCCTAAGTTATGACGTAAGAACTAAGTACCTATAAATAAATAAGCGACACTACTTCTTACTGCCTCCACAAACTACATGAAGTTTGGTTCAGTTTTCGCTCAGAGAATTGGATTTGCGAAATTCACTGGAGAAATTCTGCTGGTATTCGTGAAGTGATTCCGATTATGTGATTCGAAATAATAGCAACATTATTTCACGAGATCAACTTTAAAATAAGAACACGTAAATTGACATTGTAAGAAATGTTAACCATCGCTTACATCTTGGTATCTACCCAGAAGAGCTTGCATAAAACCCTACCACCAGTAAATATATGTAAACTATTAACATATTTTTTTGGTTTATCTTATAAATATATTAATTGTTATGTATCCTGAACGAGGGATGAGGAAGCTATAAAAAAATTATAATTATAGAGGAAAATACGTGATAAATACCACTTTGTGTATCTGACCTTTTTCAAGTTCATCGATCGTTCTTACTTATCGTGATAACAATGAAACTTTTAAATCTTAATTGCTTAATATTTAAATTAATTTTATAACAAAAAAATATTTCATGTAAAAATGCGTTCAAGTTAATATTATTGTTTTTTTTTTATCTCATTATCAAGACAGTCAATGCAGCGATCATTTTCTGATTTGCAATCAGATTGACTGGTATACGTCGTAAGCTTGTAGACTATCATATGTACTTTAAAATTTAGACTTGACTCGGTGGTATGGTTTTGTGCAAGTTCGTTTGGGTAGGGACCACCCACTCATCAAATATTCTACCGCAAAACAGCAGTTCCGGGTTGAAGGGTGAGATAGACAGTGTAATTACAAGCACAAGAGACATAACATCTTAGTTCCTAAGGTCGATAGCGCATTGGCGATGTAAGCGATGGTTAACATTTCTTACAATACCATTGTCTATGGGCATTAATGACCACTTGACCTTCGTGTAAAATAAAAAAAATGTTGTAACCTGTAGTTACCAGTGGTTGGAATAAGCTATATGTACTATGTACTAGGTATATAAAACAAGACACAAATTGATCTGGATAAAATCTTCTGTAACATTAAATATAATCAACAAAATTTGTATTTTCAGAGTACCGCCGTCTGAACTTTTGGTGCGTCTAGGAGAATATGACTTAGCCAATGAAGAGGAGCCATACGGCTTCGCTGAAAGACGTGTCCAAATCGTTGCCAGCCATCCTCACTTCGATCCAGCCACTTTCGAATACGATTTAGCACTCCTCAGGTAACGACTCATTAGAAATCATAGTGTACCTTCCAGCAATTAATTGGGATTACAAAATTTTCTGTATGACTTTTGAAATTGTGGGTTTTACTTCAAATATATCAACCGATTTAACAAATGACGTTAAATTACGTCATTGATATTTCTCTTAAGCACAAATTCTTTAACTCTAAAAACAAATTGTCTATGGATATTTCGATTTAGGTTCAAATCATTTCATTTGATTAAGGTTCTACGAGCCAGTTACATTCCAACCGAACATCCTGCCAGTGTGCGTTCCGGATAATGATGACGACTACGTTGGAAGGACGGCTTACGTCACTGGATGGGGAAGGCTCTATGACGGTCAGTTACCATTGCATACTTACCTAGTAATAAATACAATATATCTTAAAGGAAGAGACCATCTTCAAATTGAAATTTACCCTCTATTTGAATTCAAAATCAGGATCGAAAGTGACTCTCATTAAGAGATTTTATTTAAGTAAATTATGGGCTACGTGGTTTTCAACTTGGCGGTAGGGCTTTCTGCCAGCCCGACTGGGTACCACCCACTCATATTTTGCAGCCACACAGCAATATTTACTGTCGTTTTTCCGGTTTCAAAAGTGAGTGAGCCAGTGGTTATAGGCATTTTAAGACTTATCTTATGGCGTGGCTTAGTCTTGGACTCCAAGATGCATCCAATTATTTTGTAATGGTTTGTCCAAGCAGTTCCAAGTTTCCAACTAGTATTATTGATACTATTTTTTTTATTATTTCTCGCTATTTCTCAGAGGGTCCTCTACCGAGCGTGCTGCAAGAGGTCGAGGTGCCCGTGATCAACAACACGGCCTGTGAGTCCATGTACTTAGCGGCTGGATACAACGAACATATACCGAACATATTCATATGTGCTGGTTGGAAGAAAGGCGGATCGGATAGTTGTGAAGGTGAGCTAGCTTCGCTTTGAATGTCTGCCAAACTTTTTTCCCGCGCAGTTACGCTATGGCAATTTGACCCATCAGCAAATTAGCTATTTCAAGAAATTGATTCTCTTTTGTTTTAATGAATTTTAGTTTATTGGACTTTGAGATATTTTCCTTCATCATGGGCGTAGGTGGCAGGTGCAGATGAGTTATTTTATAATAACATAGACAGTGGATGCTCGTTTTGATGTTTAAACTTGAAGCGATGAAATCTCTTTGTTATTATATAGACTAACTTTATATTAATATTTTTGTTGTTGTTAACTATCGCAATAATTTTGAGTAGATACAAAATTTATTAATAATTATAATTGATCCAAATTCAAAAAAAGTTGATAGGCGTAGTGTTAAGAACACGTGTATCTTAACTGATGGTCGTGGGTTTGAACCCACGATCATCTGTTAAGATGACCCGGCCAAGCACCACTGAAATTCATGTGCTTAATTTGTGATTATAATTCATCTCGTACTTGACGGTGAAGGAAAACATCGTGAGGAAACCTGCTTGTGTCAAATTTCACTGTAATTCTGTCACATCTGTGTCATATTCCACCAACACGCATTGGAGCAGCGTGGTGGAATAAGCTCCAAACTTTCTCCTCAAAAGAGGCCTTAGCCCAGCAGTGGGACATTCACAGGCTGTTACTGATTCAGACAGATCCAAATACTTTTGACGAACATCTTTTTTGCTAAAATCATTTGTACTCCATACAATATGTAATTTTTATTTTGCCTTATATATTATATATCTGAACTCTTTGTTTCTCTTGACAAGATCCTCCTGAATGCTGTACTGAAAATATAGTTCAAGACACCACCTTTATTTACCACCACCATACTTGATGTTAATTATTGCTGGTTGAACTATTTTTATATTGTTTTTACTATACATAATATTTTTTTGTATATCAGGTGACAGCGGTGGACCGATGGTGGTACCACGACGCCGTGATGGTCGCTTCGTATTGAGCGGTATAATCTCGTGGGGTATTGGATGTGCGGAACCCAACCAGCCGGGAGTCTACACGCGAATCTCCGAATTCAGGGACTGGATCAACCAGATACTGCAATTCTAGTGGTTTTTTTTTTTCATGGAACAATTTTTAACGTTGACCGTTATTTTTATTTAATAGAAGAATACTGGCAACACTAGATTCATATATAATATTTAAAACTCAAATAGTTTGGCGACGTTATCCCTTTTTTTAATTTCAGCTTGTAAGTTACTCATTGTATTGTATGTAATATTGCCATAAGCCTACTAAGAAGGAAGCGACGATATTTAATAAGTGGGAGAATTATTGAAGTGAAAACTTCTTTAGCGGCGTTGTGCACTTTTCTGTGACGGGTAAAAAAATGTTAAACTCGCGTCAGGTCACGTGACCCTGATTGAAAATTCGTAAGACGGATTCTGAAGTGTTCAATTTTTAATGTAATATAAATTGTCATGTTTGTGTACGATAGCGCAATAAATGAATATTGTATTTTATCAAATAAATGATAGTACTTTTATACTGATAATTAAAGCAATTCGTTCAAAATGTTCCCTAACCATTCCATAAATGCACAACGTTAATATTCAAGTTTTCACTTCTACCGGCACTCCCGGAGTGCAACCCGTTGTTTTTTTTATTATTAAAACACTCAGAACACTTAATCCTATGAGTAATTTAAAGTGATAAGTATGAGTTTTGTTATATTCGATTTTTAAAATAGTATTTTTTTACATTATAATGTTATTTATCAACGGAATAATTATTTCGAGACATCGAATTTAAAAAAGACAACGACCAAAAGAAATAACTTCGAATTTTTAAAAAAAGATATTGTAAAAAATATATTTATTTAATGATAGTTATTTAATAGGTAATTATAGATAATTAAATGTAGACAATAATATTAAACTGCCGAATTATATATAGACATTTTTTTTTTATTAAAATGCTTTTGAAATATTCCGTCCGATTTTATAGTAGTTATTGTAAATATTTAATTTAACTGCATTTATTAATTATATTTATAAATTAGCCATAGCTATAAGACTCTCAAATTGTGTTTTTGTAACATTACAAATATTTATAAATAAAACAAATATTTTAATATCTCATTTTTTATTTTTCCATGTTTCTTATAATGTTTAGTTAGCCTATAAGTGAAGTATGCAATTTTTATATTTAAGTTATATATGTTGGTACTCAGAGATTAGTAACTAAATTGTATACAGCGTTGGCTTCCTATTTAATAAAAAGTAAAAATATCTTATACGTTTACATTAAATAAATGCGTATATGAAATCTCCAAAAAATGTGGAACGCTTCACGATTTTGCGTGTCATCCTTGCGCAGGGGCCATGCTAATCTTCTCTGTATCGTTCCAATTTTAGTATATGTACTGCCGAAGCGAGTACACTTACTATACACAAAATTTTGTATATATAGTAACGACCTCTAAAAACTTTGATAGCGCGATGTAGGAATAAACATTTTCAACTAAATTCTTACTCATCCCTTTGAATAAAATGACGATCCTGTAACGTCAAGATAGATGGCGCTGTATTGACAAAGCTCAACGATACCAGCGCCACATGCACACACTCAACGTTAGTATTGTAATCATAGATGGCGCTACTTACGTTCCATATTTCTTGAATTATAATATTTTCTATATTATTGTGTATAATTGATAAATTTAAGCCTTCATATAAAGGTTTTTAAATAATAATACGCAAAAACTAATAATAAAATAAAAGGTATAATGAGTTACTTTCCCTAATAACTTTTTTTTGTTGAGAATGGTAATTCCTACATCGCGCTATCAAAGTTTTTAGAGGTCGTTACTATATATACAATATTTTCAGTAACTCTAATGTACTCGCTTCGGCAGTACATATACTAAAATTGGAACGATACAGAGAAGATTAGCATGGCCCCTGCGCAAGGATGACACGCAAAATCGTGAAGCGTTCCACATTTTTTGGAGATTTCATATACGCATTTAATAAATTATTCTGTCCTTTTATCTAGAATCTCCATTACCTTATATACTTTATTATTATGACGTTGGCTTTAAATTAATAGTAAAAAGCCTAAACCTAAAAACTAATACCTAAGTATTTTTAAAGCAATCAAAAATTCAAGTAGTAAGTACCTAATTTTGCACCAGCTGTTATTCCGAACACCAGTTATCTTTACCATATTATTATAGATATTGTTTTATTTCAATTACATATAAAGCACTGAACCAATTTACCAATGCAGAATAAAATTACATCCTTCTATAAAGATTAACATAATTACGAAAACTCCGATGGCCAATAAGTAAAATTAATACCCCAGACACGCGATTTTAGAATTTTAAAAGTTTTAGTCGTACTGTCGTGACATTTGTAGGTCTACATTTTATTCATACACGAAAGGATCTTTGCGGTGCGTGTAGATTTATAAACGTTCAAGCGAGAAATAAAATTAATCTTATTTTTGTATGAAAATAAAATCTAACAAACTATCAAAAGTCGTAGAACAAAAGTTGTTGCTTATGATGTTAGCTATCTAGTTCTGCGAGGTTGCTGGGTCATTAAAAATGACCCTGCAACCATTAATTATTAGACTAGCCATTGTCGCAAAAACCATGTAAAACTAATCTAGCTTCATTTAAATCAAGATTACAAAATGATTTAACGATTAATAAACTCGCTTATTATAAAGCTACATAACTGATTTTAGATAATAGAAAAATTACTCTTACTGGTAGTTTGCGTTTTGTGTTGTAGGTTTTTTTAAATAAAAATATGTGAAAAATCCTACAAAATATTATTATTTATTTATAATATGTCCAAGGCCATGAAGTCACAAGTTTTTATTACTATTCAAAGATATATATCAAGCATTTTTAAAAAATTTAGTGTCTGCAAAAATATAGACACCAGTTTTAAATAAAATAAAAACAAATAGTAAAATTGTTTATTATAATTATAAAATCACTTCATTTGTATCATGTGGGCGAGAGACCAGTCATGTTTCAGTTCGACGGGCTCCTCGATCGTTACTCCAGCAGCTGTGACAACACCGAGCTGATAGCGCGGGAACGAACGGGCGTCACGGTAGAACAAAACTTCCATGCATTTTCGGACCAGAGCCCTGAAAAGAGATACATTTTTAAAATAAGAAAATACTTATATTCATAAAAAATAAACAGATTAAAAAGTTGTCTATTGTACACAACAAACACAAAAAAATATAGGACTTATTATGAATCATATTTATATATAATTTCAAACTGTGTAAAATAATAAAGTTATGCAGTACTTACTGCAAGTTCCGATATTATATATTTTACATTGATTAAGTTAAAACAATTTGTACAGTACCATTTTAAATCCATATTTGTATACATTTAAGGCATAATAATTTACATATTCATTAAATACGATTTATGCCTCCATATAATTTAAAATAACATCAAGTACTTTTTGTGTATGATTTCAACTTATATGTACAATAAAAATAAACCATTTAAAATCAACACATAATCAATTATTTAATTTCCAATACTAAATTTCTAAACTGAACTTTTAGTCTTAATAATATTTAAAAAGATCATAGATTTCTGTTCCTCAAACACATAGCCGAAAACTTAGTAAGATGCGGTTTGTGTGACACACATACATAATATGTTATGAGTTTAATAAAAATTTCTTTGCCTCTGGTTTTACTTAATCTTAAATATTTTATCTCAAGAATAAAAAGCATGTATGGTTCCATTCCAAGGAGCAGTGGTCAGATTATTAATACATTTACATACACACACACACAAGCTTATTTTAACAAGTATTGGTTACAAATAACACATTTCAGGTTAAGGTTTCTCGCTTTCTAGGCCATTGCCAAAAAACTCATATGTTTAAATAATTAATTTATGTCATACTTTGCAGACTCCTCATCAAGAGGTCCTTTGTCCAATGCATTTCGGAGTAGTGGTGTTGCCATGTACGCTCCGAGCCCAGTGGCAATTGTTGCATCTTCGTAAGCAGTACCAAGCTTATCAACTGTACCTAAGAATGGCTCTCCATCCTGAAATTCAAATAGGTATAATTTTATTTTGCCTCTCAGAAATTATTTTAATCATACTAATATGCAGAGGTATGATTATTATGATTTTTATTTTGTAATTTCAGTCTGAAATCCAACTACATAGTTTTTTTTATAGTATAGCTGGTGAGCAAATGAGCCACCTGATAGTAAGTGATCACCAACCCCCATAGACATTGGTAGTGTAAGAAATGTTGACAATTGCTTACATCACCAATGCACCGCCAGCCTTGCTAAATAAGATGTTATGTCCCTTGTGCCTGTAATTACACTAGTTCAGTCATTCAGCGTTCAAACCAGAACACAACAATACCAAGTACTGCTGTTTTTGTGCTAGAATATCTGATGAGTTGGTGGTACCTACCCAGATGAGGTTGCACAAAGCCCTACCACCAGTCAAATATATCCAAGTTAATTTATTTATTCCCAATGTAAATACAAATACATATATACTTATATGTAGTAATATGCTTTATATATTATTAGTTTCAGATTCAGAGAAGACATAACATAGAACTTTGTGGGACCGACTTTATATACATTTCTTTCCTCTTAATTGTGTAAAATATACTGTCCGTAACTGTTAATTGGCAAATTAAAATATAAATACAGCAATAATTTATACAAACCTGGATACCAGCAACAATATAATTGTTCCACAAGGGATCCATCTTGCTGCGCTTGTTGTAAAGGACACGTGTCAACCAACAGTGGAGAGAACGGGGCTTCAGGTGTAATCCATCTCCGATACATTGCTCGTCGATACTGAAAGTTTTTCATACAACTATAATCTAGAATCTAGGTTTTTACCATCCAGTTGTATGTAAAATAAGCTAAATAGATTCTAATTAAATGTATTTGATATAAAGTTTGTTTATTATACACCCAGGTTACATAGTCAGCAGTCACAGAACATGATTACAGAAAATACAAGTATCAATAATACAACAAGCTACTTACATTTTCTGTTCAATGATATCTTTCAAGTACTGGTAATCGGCATAATCACCGCCTGATCCGAGTAAGGTCAGATTGTTCACCTTCAACACACGCGGGCAGTCACGGAAACGAGCTAGTGAGCCATATGAGCCGAGCGTGTCTGCTGCAATTACACAACCCTTATCGAACTTCAGTCCAATCACTGTTGTCGTAGTTGTGATCGGAGTGGCAGAGCTGAAAAAAAAAGTTAATAAAAATATAGCAAAAACTTTAGTTTTAGTGTTTAGAATAAATGTATTATGTGTTGTCTACTAATATTAAAGAGTAAAATGAAAGATGATGTCTTTTATTTACATTTTGGACAAGCTTTGTGTATTTACAGCTAAGTCAACGTTTACAATAACGTCCAATAATTTGATACCTTCGAGTTACTTAATTTTTTTTTAATACAGTAGTCATTTTTAAAATTCGAACTTTAAAATATATTTTGTTTTCGTCTTACAACTATTTTGATCGTGAAATAAACTTACTGAGCTTTGAAATCTTGAGCTGTATGGTTTGTATGTCCAAAAGATGAGGAGTTGCCTGGGAAATTGTAGAACGCTCCTGGTGATGGACCATTGTGCCATAAGGGTGCTGGATTCATCATATCCCCCATGAATGCCATTTTATTTTATACCTTTTTTATCAACGAATTATTGTTCACCCTTAAATCTGTATTTTAATGAATGACAAGCGGCATCGAATATGAATTGAAATGACAAACACTTTTTGAACTTGTTACGTTTTACGGTAATTTGTGTGACTTTTAATAAATCATAAAATTTCTATGATACTTTATAGTTAAAATTTTAAATCGCAGTAACAACTCAATACATTAGAATGGAGATATCGAAAAACATATTTCAAATGTGAGGTTTTGTTTACTCCTAAATTGGAACGTAATAATCGTTTAGGAATGTAATAATGTTTGTGTTGTTTGAATGTAAAAATCGACTTAATAAATATTTTTATGAGTTAAATGTGTTTTTCTTTTACGTACTATATTTTTTAATAGAAAAACATACTTAGTTTATTAAATTGGTATTAATAAAGAAAGAGAAATGATACTCCAATACGTAGCTACCTTCGCACATAACTTGTTTCTGAACTGCCAAATCGCAATACTCTGCTATGTTCGCGTAGAGGTTCTTTCAATTTCCTCTTCAAAAAATTGACACAACAAAATGTCTAAGAGAGGTTCGTGAAAAATAAAATATCCGTTTGAATCTCTTTATATTAAGCGAAAATTATTCTGTAACGATGTGAAATGCAAATATTGTACGATATATATTGTGAATGCATGTTTATTTCCATTTATTATATTATATGTCATGTGTTATGGTAAAGTGAAAGATGTATTAAAAGTGCGTTTTTAATGTTTTAAGGACGTGGTGGTTCCGCGGGAGCGAAGTTCCGTATCTCACTGGGTCTCCCAGTGGGCGCCGTTATTAATTGCGCAGATAACACAGGTAAAACATTATGCATAACTTCATAACCTTACTTTGTAACTACAGTTATATACTTCGAGTATTGGATGCACTGGTGATGATACTTATTTATTAACACAATGTGTTTTGAATCATGATGATATCTTCCTTGGCTGTGTCTGAAGTTATCCAGTACAATTTAATGAAATGCGTTATGGTTTTAAAAAAAAATAGGCTGACAATCACATTGTTTTGCTCGTGGAGGGAAAATATTATAATTATTTTGTTTAATGATGATGATAAATCAAACGTTTATTGTACGTTTGATTTAAAATATGTAGAATAACCAAAGTACCCTTCATTTTTTTTACTTTAAATTCGATTTATATTTTTCGTTTTCAATTGAAACAAACGCATTAAATTTGTTCAACAGTTCATTTATTACAATTTAAATTAAATTATTAACTGATATGTGTTCATTTTGCGTTTAAGGTGCAAAGAACCTGTATGTCATCGCTGTGCAAGGTATCAAGGGTCGCTTGAACAGGCTACCAGCAGCCGGATCAGGTGACATGATCGTAGCCACTGTCAAGAAGGGAAAACCAGAACTCAGGAAAAAGGTTTGTTTGTGACTTTGTTTACAAAATTTAGTCTGTGGTACAAACCACACTTAATAAACGAAACTCTACTACTTTACTTACTAATAAACGAAAATGGTAATAAAATGCAATGATGATACGCCAATGGTTTCGCTAAATTTAAAACAGATCTGTAAAAAACAGTATGTTGATATTGCCTTGGCTGACTGAGCATTTTTTATTTATTTAACGACAACCAAATGTAGATACACTCAAAATAATAGAAGAGTTAATTGTTAAGTTCTATAAATGGCGGCGATATGATATCTCTACGCATGAATTTGAGGTGGAAATGTGTTGTATCTGGTAGAGCTTTGATCCCTAATCATTTAATATTCTTACTCACATTTTCAGAAAATGCGCCGTTTTTGAGAAAATTAAGAAAAACTGTTTAACCTCTAAATTAGTTAAATATGAAAAATACGATGTAATTTATCACTGTAAAAGTAATTTAACACATATAATTTGGTCCTTGATAAAAACAATATCACTCACAGTAAACGAAAATGCACAATTTTTGAGAAAATTAACAAAAAAATATTTATAACTCGAAACGGGTATTATACGAAATTACTGTCATTTACGGTAAACATAACATAGATAGAAATAACAAATAAATTGGTAAATGTTTGATATATATATAGACTTCAGCCTCTATGGTTTAAAAGTTTATTATTAATATTATGTTATTTTAAAGCAGTTACAAAATCGAATCGGCCAACCCCGACTCCACTTAGTCTTGTCTAACTTACCCCTAGAGTGTTTTTTTTAGAGCCGGAGGCGCGGAGGGAGTGCAGCCCCCGCCTGCCGTAACAAAGCACAGGCTCCAGCGTTAGCTGGAGCCTGTGCTTTGTTACGCAAAGGCGAAGGGGCTGCACTTCCCGTAGCGCCGGAGCCGTCACAATTCGAAATTTTGGTGATAAATGTTGTAATTTTGAGATTAGGTGTCGATTGTCGACGCTTGTCGATTTTTTTAATAAATTGTGCAATATTTAAAATTAAATAATAAAATAATTGATAAAATCTAGGCTTTTTGGCTGTATGTTAAAGACCGGTGTAAAAGTCTATTCTCGATGTATAATCTGTGCCCATGAATGTTAAGCGGCAACTAAAAATTTACAATAGTTTTTATTGACAAATTCGAATGCAAACAACGCTTGTAGTGATTAAGTGATTAATTGTTATTTTAAACACTGATCTTGAAGTCTTACTTAAATTAAATGATAAAAATACCTATTTTTATGTTAAATTCCTGCAACGCCGGAGTCGTTACAATCGTAATTTTGGCGATAAATTTAATATTGAGGTTAGTTTTACAAGGTCTTTTTTTTCACTTTTTGTAAGAATTGTTCATTTACTAATAATGGGGGTGGTGTCGTGAAGTAAGAGACGTAGCCTCCTCACCACCTCTACTATCTGTACTATCGTACTTTGTCCCAAATCACCCCCAAAATTCCTGCTTAGGGATATCGTACTCTGCCCTTTAAATCAAGAATATTTTTTGATTATCATAAATTAAAAAGTTGAAACGCTTAGTAATATTTCAAATTCATATGAACAGTTTTATTTTGTACCAAACATTACTACAATGCATATTAGATAGTTTTAAAGATTAATTACTTATGTATATATCAATATAATGCTTTTGTTTATAAGATATTTTCTATTAGCTCTACTATGAGTTTTAATCTCATGATATTGTTTACAATTATCAAGATCTAGACGAATTCTAAATTATAATATTATAAGAAAACTTTTATCAAAAATCGACCCATATAAGCTAAGACTGTTTTAGGTTTGTAATTTTCAGATATTGTTTGTTAAACTAAGTAAGTGGTTTAGTTCTGAATGTAGTAGTTTTTGAGAAAGAACAACCCCATGACAGCTTATGGTTAAATTGAGATTTTTTTTAATGATCTTGTTTTCTAGGTAATGCCGGCAGTGGTTATCAGGCAGCGGAAACCATTCAGAAGGCGTGACGGTGTGTTTATATACTTTGAAGACAATGCGGGCGTCATAGTGAACAACAAGGGTGAAATGAAGGGTTCAGCTATCACAGGTCCTGTTGCCAAAGAGTGTGCAGATCTGTGGCCTCGTATTGCTTCAAATGCGAGCTCAATAGCTTGAAATTAATATACGGCTAAGGAAAAATTTGTGTTTTAATTTTGATTAAATCCTAATGCTAATTTTACTAACAGAATAATTTTTAAGTTGCCTAAAATGTTTTTTGTTTAATTGAGGATCATCTACTCTAAATCATTAAATATTTTATTTTTACAAATTAAGTAATTAGAACACTTTTTGTGAATACATATTAAAACAATTTAAATTCATACATAAGTCATATTTTTTTATAACACTAGCTGTGACCAGCGGTCTCACCCGCATATAATTATTAAAAAATATAATGAATAAAAATCAGCCTAGAACCTTCCTTGATAAAAGGACTACACAAAACAAAGAATTTTTAAATTCGAACCAGTAGTTCCTGAGACTAGCCGGGTCAAACAAACAAACTCGTCAGCTTGTATGTTTCACGAAACTTCGAATCTATACATCTATTCATTTAAATAAAATTGGAGTCTCTGTTTGTAATATTGAAATAACCGCTTTTTACTACATGCATATGAATATCTACACGGTACATACACCAAAATTTTTTACAATTTTTGTCTGTCTTTTTTTTGTTCCGGCTAATCTCTGAAATAGCTGGATCGATTTTGACGGGACTTTTATTGGCAGGTAGCTGATGTAATAAGGAGTAACTTAGGCTACTTTTATTTTAGAAAAAAATGATAATTAAAATAAAAATTAAAAAAAAAACTAAATAAACTAATTAACTTTTTTGTTAAATTCTACGCGGACGAAGTCGCGGGTACAGCTAGTCTTATAAATTATTGATGATAACGAGTGACAAACTTATAGTGTTTGCAACTTAAACATATGTATGTATATACATAAGATATAATATGGTCCAAACAAGAACACAACAAATATGAATAAAATAATTGTATCCTACCCAGGGGAGTAGTAGCAGCCCTATATCAAAATTTGGTGGGGGCACATCTTTCTAACTACGGTGAACACAGAAACATGTACATCTTTTCTATTGATTTTTCTTCCATATTTTCAGTATTTTTAATACATATATGTATTTATTATTGACAGACACTGTGATACATTGATATAATTATGTACTTTGTTTATATATTGTTTTATTTCCATTGCATATGAAGCACTGAACCAATTTACCAATGGAGTACAAAATGACAGCATCGTCTCCGCTACTATGAGCATCATTCATCATCTATGTGCTTGTGAAGTATATAAAATTATTTATGTTCTTACATAATGAACACAAATTAAAAACTATTGACGTCAACGAGTCGCTCAAATTAGACATTATACTCAAGCCAATGGAGCCTAGGGGTTCGTGCTAGGTGTGATGTGTACTTGGTGTATTGCTAACACCGATTTATCTCTTTCCGTCATCAAGGATTTGGCATTCGGGAGAGGAAGACAGTTGTTCGTATCACCCCTTAAGCAACCTTTATTGGTAACGCTTAACACATATTAAACTTATGCAATATATTTTAAATAATTCTACAAAAAATATTTTATCAAAATAATCCGGATTACATGCATTTGCATATGCATTGGCATATTAAAGCGATTCTCATATTTTCAAGCATATTTTACCTAAAACCTAATTATGACGCATATTATCGGTACATTTACATTATTTTTCCGAGTGCACACCTGAAATCTGCGTTCCGAAATGCGATAAAAGTAATAATATCAAGAATCCGAATTTAAGAGTCACAAAATATAAGAGCTATTTAATAATAATAATGTACTAATTGTATGCTGATTTTGAAAAAAAAATGAAAAGTACTTTCTTTTTTTGTTCCTAAAATTTATTATTTTATTTGCATATTCTGCATATTTCAAGGATTTTTCATGCATATTTATATATTGACAAGCTTTTTATGTTGCATATAATCCGGTCTCTATTTATAAGGAATTCAAATTAGTCTAGTGGCTGTTTTATCCGGCTGTAGATTGTGATGTCCAGCGTTGAAGCCCTGGGTTCGACCATTAATAATAAATTCATTATACAGTCACAAAGGTTTTTCAGTAGGCCAGTCCACCTATGTATAGTAGAAAAGTCTAGTTTTAAACGGGTGAAATTGAGATACTCGGGTAATTATATTATGTATATTATTATGTACTAAAACCTCTAAAATTCGCTATACCTTGCGGTACTAGTAGTGATTAATTATTTATTAAGTATATAACTATTAACTACATAGAAATTTGTCGGTGAAATGCATAATAACAACTTATTTTATTCAAGTCTTTTCTTAGCGCAGTCGCTAGATGTTTATTGTTTTGGTTGATTCTGTGGGCCGGTCCCGGCGGCACTGCAATGCCGGGTCGACCCGTGACGGGAGTGGAGCGAGCCCCGAACATCCCGTCGTGGTACAAAAATCAGTTTAATATACTGGTCCCGCAGTGCGGGAACTTTCAGATATTAAGCTGAAAAGAACAGATACTACACTTTGATCTTAGCCAAAAGGCCGAGAAGCGATACTGTAAAAGAGCGATCCCGCGGACGTCATTCTGCGAAAGAAAATCTAGCCAGCGCGATGCAGAATTCACTACGAAATGTAAAGCGCCATCTATGGAACGTCGTGAACATTGCGTGAAGTATCTCACGAGCAACTTTAGTTGCGGCGACAGTCGTCGTCTCGTCACCTATCCAAAGCGGAGCGCGCTCTCGGAGGGCGACAGAGACAAAACTTTTTTGAAAACAGATTATAAATTAGATTTAATTCATTCGAACAAAATCAAAATACCAAATTAAATTAAATCAAATCAGTTCAAATTCAATCACACTAAATTAATTTAAATTGAATTCATCATTATAAATTAAAATGAAATTGATTGCAATCAAAGTTTTTGCTAAGCAGAGTGAAGAATAGCTAAATTGACAGTCTAATACGTGTAACAAAGATTAAAAAATTCAAGGTAAGTAAAAGATTAAAGTTAGCTGTCTGTTGCATCCATTTAGAAAGTAAGTCATTCATTTATTTTTTGATGTTATTGACGCATAAGTTTTTGGTTTAATTTTATTTATGATAAAAGGCACTTTAATACTTACTGCTTTTAATACGGAGATGAATATTTTAAATAATAATAACAGTAAATTATATATAATTTATTAAATTATTAAGCTATAAATTTAAATAGTAAATAATGGCATCTACTATTGAATTCATACGAACGTAGTTTAATGTTTTAAAAACACAATTTTCTATTTTCCGCTGTTTTTTTTAAGTCGGATTGTTCTTTTTGTTTTGCTAAGGCTGGCAACACAATGACAAATTTAGTTGCCCTTGTGTTCGCGGTGACAGCAACTATTTCGTTGCCGCGTGAGCGCACCTCCATACAAGCCCATGGACGCGGCAACTGTCGCCGCAACTAAAGTTGCTCGTGAGCGCTCTCCCTAAGTGTAAGGCGACCTAAAATATTGTGCGCCGATAACTAAATAAACAATTACAATTGAAACAATAAAAAAACGGTTTATATACTCAAAAATGTGTATTATTTACATATGTTGCTATTTTATAGTTGATATTAATTAAATTGTAATAGAAATATTTAGGATTGTGGTGTTTCGGTTTCAGGGTGAGTGAGCAAGTAACTACGGAGACAAGAGCTACATTCACATTAGTCTTTGAAATATAGAATGCTGTATATATGTATTTTTAATTTTTTAGATATATAAATTAAATAACGTTAGAAATCGGTTAGGAAGATATTTTTTACACAATTTTATAAGAAACATTGCTTCTTTAAGTGCACAGCGCATGATTAATTCTAAAACACAAATTGCATGCGCGTGCGCAAAAGCGCATGAAATTGAAAAACCTGGGTTTGAACCCGCAATCATCCGTTAAGTGGCTCGTGTTCTAACTACTACCGCAGAGAGTGATTCTAAGAACCAGATGAAAAGGGCCCTACTAAATGCAAATACAGCATGCAGGAACATAAACGCTTATTTGTTTGCGCCAATTCCAAATACATAATATTATTATTTGTTGTTTTTTATTTATTTATATAAATTAGTAAAGTTTTATGAATTTAACTAAATGATAAATCTAACAATAAATATTAATTTGTCCGACCGTTGTTTTCATATTTGTTTTTAAAAAAAAGGGTTGATTTTTTTTTAAATATATACCGAGTAAGCAAATGATGACAGGTAGACTCCACCTGATGGTAATTGGTAGTGGAGTCCAAACGCGACGACGTACAGTACAGTCAAGAACAATGATGTGCACTAGCGCCCCCGTCCGCCATGCGCGGCGGTCCCGCCACAAGAAGCCTTTTTAACCGACTTCAAAAAAAGGAAGAGGTTATCAATTCGTCTGTTTTTTTTTTTTTATGCCTCGTTTGAAGACCCAACTCATGTGAGGGGAAACGTGTGCTGGTAAAGCATTCCGTTTTTTGGAGGTGTGACAAAGAAAAGACTTGCTAAATTGTCGTGTGCAATGGAATCGATGTCACTGGTCACAGTTAGGCGGTGACATCAATTCCTGGCTTAGAAAATATGATTATGCTGAACTTGATTTTATATGAACTTGACTTTGGTATACCTAACGTATGAACCATTTATCCTTACTAATATTATAAATGCGAATGTAAGTTTGTTTGTTACGCGTTCACGCCTAAGCCACTAAACCGATTTTAAAAATTCTTTCACCAATGGAAAGCTATATTATCAACGAGTAACATAGGCTAAATTTTGTCCCCGAATTCCCACAGGAACGGGATCTCCGCGAGTGAAACCGCGGGCAAAACTCTAGTGTTATATAAATATTAAGGCTTATTGAAATAATTTGTTACAAACAGAAATATTTTGTTGAAAAGCTATCAGAGATTGTATGCTGTATAATGTTTATAACAACTTATGGCGCTGGATGGACGATAATTTCGAAAAATCTGGCTTGTGCTACCATTTTTCCAAAATGGCGGCACGAGTTATCTCTCAGTCGAAATGTTACTCATAAGTCAACACTAATCTTACTATCTACTAAATTTCAACTCTCCTTGACATTTTTAGTAAAATCCTCTTTTTGTCTTTAGATATTGGAATACTTCGCGTACCTAGACAGCCGTGGGTCCTACATTTGATCTTTTCGATTCCATCTGAATGTAGAGAAAAAGATAAACGGTGAAATTATTTGGTCATGAGAGTAACTCCTGGGCAGTCACTAGTCTGAGATTGACTGCCGTAGGAGGACATAATTATACACATCTCTAAATTTACAAGCAGCCTGCTGCTGCTGGGGTATGCAGTGAGTGCTGTTACAAACGTTAATTAACAATTTTTTTCTAACTGCGAATTCTGCTAAGTTTATATGCCAACTTCGAAATATAATAAATAACAACTTTAATCATATAATATATTTAATTAGTTATTCAATTTGTAAACAAGTGTTTTAAAAGGTTGGCAACTCCTGACTCTTTGAAATTTACAAAATACCCAGAAACTACGGTAGCAGACATAATTTTCATTTATTACTAAATATTTATATACTATTTCCAGGTAAATAAAAACAGATAATATTATAGAAAGACATATATTACTTACATAAGCGATAAGTCTTAGCTTAGATAATGTATTAACTATGCACCGCACTTCAAACACAATTTAACACATGTTTTTCTTAAAAGAATATTCTTTTTTTCGCACTCTCAATCGCACTTTAAATACTAATAGTTTCCTTAATTAAACAATCAATTTTTTTTCAGTAAAAACTACTGAATAAGTATATCTATCTTTATCACTGTTTCATGACTTAATAACATCCACTATTTATATTTAATAAATGTTTTCTCTGAGTGTACACAGAAAAGGCAATTTAATGTAAAAATAATGGCTTAAGTCGACCATGATCTGTAAACAATAAAAAAAAATAATGATAAAATTTGTTCATAAGCATCACAAAACTTAAGTTTCATATAGATTTAACCAATGTTTCGTGTAATTAAGTCAAAATTTGTTACAGTAATCAACAATGAAATTACATCTTTTATTTACATTTTTAAAATTAAAATTTTTTTGAGGAAATACAATCTTAAACAAATCAAAAAATTGTTTTTCGATAAATTAATATTTCAAAGAAATCTTTGTTTTATTTCTGTGATGATAATAGTTTATGTTAAGTCTATGTTCGTTTAGTTATATATTAATAGCAACAAAATACTGAAACTATTAACATTTAATATGAAAAGTCCCAGATATATATTTTAAAGTGCGATCCATAATGCATTAAAATATAATATAGACTATCGTCGTTTCTTGTGAGTTTTAGTGGGCCCCTTTACGAAGCACCAGTCTACTGATATCGCTTGTCCCAGAATATCAGCTCCATCGAGAGCCTCACGTGCACTCTGTGGGAAAAATACAAAATAAAAAATTGCATCAACTGCAGTATTTAAGTTAAGAATTAAGATATTAGTTAATATACATATAAATAAAACTTACGGCTGCTTGTTTGTATGTTTCATATTCAACTAAAGCATAACCCTTTAGGAAGCCAGTACGCCGATCAAGGTTTAAATGAATGTTTTTGATTTCTCCAAACTCGGAGAACTGGTTCTACAAAGAAAATAAAGGAATAAATACTAATATAATTTGTTTATATCCATTATTTTATTAATATGTGGCTTATATTAATAGTGGCAAGAACATGTGAATCTAAATCAATGATGCCTGAGTTTTTCAAATCCGGATTACTATTGAATATTTTAATACAATTTAATTTCCATTCATCTGCTCAGCAATGTAGGTAAACATGGTAAGAAAACAAAAAGTATCAGAAAAAATTCTTCCACATGTGTAAACCAAACTGCATTGAAGCTGCATGGTGAAAATAAGCACTGAACTATCGAAAGAGGTGGCCTCAGCTTAGCAGTTGGTTATTGACTGTTCTTGTTACTTCATATAATTGGAGGTAGAATTTTTAATTATACCTGTATGTCTTCTTCCTGGGCCTCCTCGTGTACATTGCTTACAAATAGGATCCAACCTTCCACAGACCTCTGTGGTCCTGGTGTGTTACCATCACCCTCTGGAGCAAGACTGTCATATCTAGAAACAAACAAACATAAGCATACAAGTCTATCGTGCATAAAAAAATTATAAATTATTTTTAAATTACATGAATTTGTGTCGAAATAAAAACATCTTATAAATTATATTTTAATAGACAATAATGAAACGAAAATAAATATTTGCCTTTATATTGTGTATTTACTTCAACATGATGTGTATAAACTTCTTTGAAATGATATTTGTCTAAAAACCCTCCGGTTATCCGTCCCTACAACTTAATATAAGAAAGTTTTTGCTTTTGCACCATACAGGCTTTATGATAAAATAATATTTAAATAATTTATATAAGTACTATAATTTTTCGTACCTTCCTCTATTGCCTCTTTCAGAGCCGCCGGCGCCACCAGATTCTGCACCAAAACCACGACCTTTACGTTTTCGCGCCTTTTCCTTCAGTCGTGCGATTCCCTCTTAAAAATAAAATATAACAATTTAATTATGATTAGTAGAAATTGGAAAGCGACAGAGTGTTCTGATTGAGTGGTTCAAACATAACCTACTTTTTACTAGTTGTTTTAAACGAAAGTTTTGAATCGGATTGGGTCACCCCTTTGCGTTAATACTTAATACGTTTATTACTATGATTTATAAGCACTAATAATAAGTAAATATTTATGTAAACTATTAAAAATTCACGCATATAATTAATTTATACTCCTCAAATACACTCGCTGTACTTACGCTCACCATCTTCATCGACTTCGAACTCTTCTGAATTCTCAATGTCTAAAACATCTGCCATATTGCCTTGGGTAAATTGATAAATGCAATATTTTACAATTTAGCGTGAATTATTTGCGGAAATAACTTTTATAATATAACTTTTATTTATAACAATTATTTTGTGCTTGTTTGACACGCTAAAACGAAAACAGATTATACATAATACAGTTTTGTGTTTATAGAACAGATAAAACTACTCTATTTAATGAAAGAATATACACGTGTGCAACTAATAGTTCATTTTATTTGTTATTTAATTTTAATAGTCGAAAATTCTTATATAAAACTAAGGATTTTAGTATTCATGATAATGGAGTTTATAAATTAATATAAGTATTTCTGAATAATAATTTAAAAGATAGATATATTGTACTGTCATTCACCGTCATTCAACATTCTGCCGTCATTCTTAATTTTCAAAAATGATATTTTAATATTTAAAAATAAAATTTTAAAATGAGTGTATTTAACTTATGGGCAAATGAAATTAAAGAACCAAAACTGAAATCATGTTTATCGTATGACGACACATTTAAATCTTCGGTAAAAACTTCTAGATCTTCATCTCCTCAAAGTGGAATTGGCGAAGCAATTATTAATAACTATAGCGAACTTATTCGCTCTAAATCGAATGTATCTGATGAAAGGCAAACAGAAGCACTTGATAAGCCTTTTGACTTTTGTGATGATGAAGAATTTGCATTTGGAATAAACTTATTGAATAATAATATAGCATGTGTAGGGGACAATATAACAAAACTTATTCAAATGGGTATGTAACATTTTTTTAACAAAACAATTTAAAGGTTTAATGACTAAAATAATAGTAAAAATGCATAACATTTCATTTTAAAAAGATGAACTTTTTACTGTTTGTCTTTGCAACTGGCAATGCGTAGTGTCGATGTCAGTTTCAATTAAAAAAAGAATTTGAGTTGTCAATTCGTCAAACCAAAGGTTTTCTCGTGCTCGTGCTTTACATTACTTTTAAAGTTGAATTAAAATACAAATTACAAATAACAAAGTTGTAATAACATAAAACGATGCCAGAAGTATCTCTTAAAGATACTATTATCACATCGTTGAACGGTATGTAATATACTTACAGTGCTATAACTTATTTCGTCATTATTTACGTTTAGTTGTATTACATAATATTGTTTTCTACTATATTTAAATACTTTGACACAATTATTTAATTATAGATGCAGGGTGCCCTAAATAATTATGAAGTGATTGTTCATACTTACATCATTGCGATCTTTTATCAGTAAAAATGTTCAATGATTTCGAATTCGGTATTTATTGAATTTCAAACGAGTGATTATCGTAAATAATAAAGATAGTGTATAGATTTTGTGCTTAATTATATATAATAACCCAAATCATAAACCTCTCAATGACAGAGAATGGATTACTGTGAATAATATTTTTTTTATTTCGACTAGTATAATTTTTTTTTATATGTACTAATATATTTGTTTTAATGACTAAGGTAGAAATTTGTGTGTCTAAAATAATTTATACTTTTTACCCCACCATTTTGATTGTACCCCAATCAAAAATATAATCTCTAAAACTATTCAATTTATTTCATGCTCTGCTTGTTTTCTATGTATTGCAGCACAAGAACCATGGCCGGAAAATGTGAAATTATTCCAACCTTACGAGGTGGAACAAATTTTGCTCCCGGATAATGCTAGCTGTTTAGCAGTTCAAGCGTTCTTAAAGGTTATTAATGAATTATTATTCTGTACGATTTTCTTTACACTCACTGTTGAGGTCCATTTGGCCCATTTTAGCTTATCGCAATAATATCAAGGAAGATATTATATAGCGAACAAGTGTGTCTGTTTAATCACAGATGAAGTCTATTCCCATGCTCTCATAATCTGTTGGGAGAGTAAATTCAACAGATGGAGGTCTAACGGCGGAGTGACCAAACTTCCAACCTTTAGAATCCTGGCTGCAGCTGGGAATTTATTCGACCACATATACAGGATTATTTGTAATGACCCAGCAACCTCAAGGGCTAGATAGCTAACATCATTAGCAACAACTTTTACATGAAAAACTCTATACATGAAAAAAATATGATTTTACAAGTTTTTGTAGTAAGGTCGTGACATTTGTTCAAGTTCGTTCGTTCAAGCGAGAAATTAAATTAATACTTATTTTTGTATGGAAATAAAATCTAACAAATTATCAAAAGTCATAGAACATAAGTTGTTGCTTATGGTATTAGCTATCGAGTCCTGTGAGGTTGCTGGGTCATTACAAATAACTATATATATAACTAAATAATTTTATATATGACCTGTGTCATTTATCTGAACAATGTGTTTAATAACACTTCACTCCTCACTGGCTCTAGAAGCCTTTTGCGCTCAGAAACTTATGATCAGTGGCCTTATATCTTACTACAAGACTAACTCAGCAGTCACAATGTACAATATATGAAGTTTTGTTAATGTAACACATATTATACCATTAATGTCAATTAATTATTTTTATTGACAAATTCCAGATGTGTAATCTACCATTTGAAGTGGAAATGCGGTGGAATGCAGAGTTTATGTCACCGTCTGGGCGTGTGCCGTTCATAAAATGTGGAGCATTTGTGGTGTCCGAGTTGGAACCGATTGTACAGTTTGCAGCCAATAAGGGTGTGACGTTATGTTCCAAGCTATCAACGGAGGAGAGGGCTGAGATGCGGGCTTATATGAGTCTCATAACCAATGTTTTGGTTAATGCTGAGGTATGTTATTACGACAAATTAAATAAGATTTTAGTATTGTATGAAATATTTACTGTTTTCATTACCTTGTGGATCTAGTAACTAGCTAGCCTACTATAGATTTTGAGGTGCTGAGTATTGGGTTTAGTCCCATTTCTTTTTTTTTTTTTTTTCGTGGGGAAATCCATCTTGGATACCCTCCATATGTGATGTAGCTTAATGGAGGGTTATGTCGGAGTCCTACCGACTAAAACCACCACGGTACCCTTCCCGTCTTAAGGGGAGCGCCACGGGATCGCTTGCGCATGCTACCGTGATGCTCCGACGGCCGGCCCGCCTATGCGGGCCTCCATTCACTAGGGAGGAATCCCAGGGTACTGGGATCCCCCCTATTCCCGGCGGCGCCTATTGTAGCGGGGGGAGAAGGTGCGCAAAACGTCGCTTCCTTCCCCCCGGTCTTCTACGACGGAGCGAGTCTGCAGCGACTTTTTCCTCCCGCTCCCGCTCCGCGGCCTCCTTCTGCGACATCACACTTTCACAGATCGCGTTAATGATGCTCGGCAAAGAGAGGTCTCCGCCAACAACCGCCGCCAGGGAATGCCTCTGGGCCACGCGGCACACTCTCTCAGGGTGTGGTGCGCCGTATCAAATGGCGCACCACACTCGTGGCAGGAGGGAGACACCTCCCGCCGCGCAATCTCGTGCAGGTACTTACCGAAGCAGCCGTGTCCGGTAAGTACCTGCGTCATCCTGAACGAGAGCGTGCCTCGTTTCCTGTTGACCCAGCGACTCAAGTGGGGACGTACCGCCTCCACTGTCGCCAGGCCCGCCGTGGGGGACCCGAGGTCCTCCTCCCATCGGGTGATCAGGGCCTGCTGGGCTAGAGCTCTGATCTGCCCGACGACCACCGTCCCTGGACGGTGCATTTGGGCCACCTGATGGTAAGTGGTCACCAACGTCCATAGACAATGGCATTGTAAGAGATGTTAACCATCGCTTACATCGCCAATGCGCCACCAACCTTGGGAACTAAGATGTTATGTCCCTTGTGTCTGAAATTACACTGGCTCATTCACCCTTCAAACCAGAACACAGCAATACAAAGTACTGCTTTTTTTGCGGTAGAATATCTGATGAGTGGGTGGTACCTACCCAGACGAGCTTGCACAAAGGTCTACCACCGAGTAGAGTATATAAACATCCGTTCTTCGGAAACCATGTAAAACATGAGGATTCAAGATATTATGAGCCTGTATGTGTATCTGTAACATGAAGAACACAGATGTTTTAATATTGACGATGAGTGCAGAGTAATTGATGATTGATTGGTAATTTTAAGTAGTTACTTGGCTTTCCGCATGTAGAATAAGTGTGTATTAACTAGTTAAAATATTTTTATTAAAGGTCAAACAAGCAAAGAGAAACACTTGTGCTTTTTTGACCAGGAACCCTTGCATCAAGCGAGAAATGAAATTAATACTTATTTTTGTATGAAAAGAAAATCTAACAAAATATCAAAGTCATAGAACAGAAGTTGTTTGCTTATGATGTTAGCTATCTATTCCTGCGAGGTTGCTGGGTCGTTACAAATAACCCTGTATGTGTATATATACATTTTTCAGTTATACATATCGTGGGTAGATCAAGAAACGTTCAATACAGTGACGCGCGTGCGCAACTCGTCGGTGTATCCCTGGCCGCTGGGCTGGTTACAGACGAGGGCGAAGCGCTCCAGTGTTATAAAGCGATTGAAAGCGCTGCACTGGAACGATAAGACGTTAGACCAGGTGCTTGCAGATGTGAGTAATAAATTGCTTTTGTTTTTTTATAATTTTTAGTTTGTTTTCAATAGCAGAAGGAGTAATAAACGAACTTCTTCCAAAGGGCCCTTGATGTAAGCTGATCTGATGAAAGGACATCTCTCTTTAATTAAAAATATCTATTTTTATTAATAAATCTAAAATTGCTGTGGGCCCCGTAGCCAATTACTACCCTTGCTACGTCGTTAATACGGCCCTGCTAATGTTATACAAATCTATGTATATCTTAAGTTACTACTGCAAACAGTTTTATATGATTATATCTTTATACAGGATGTAACAAAATTCGTGTCCGACCCGTGTAGTGGTTATTAGGTATCGTTAGTCGGTTCTATTTATGTAATAAATTTCAAAATTTTACCCCGAAAAAAAATTAATTTGACTAAATAACGACAATTATATTGCAACACAGGCGCGGGCGTTAGCGCTCGATAGCTCTTACCTATCGGGTAGGTCGAAGACGAGGTCATGACCTCAGTTGTCCATGAAATTTTCGTCATTTAAAATGAAAAAAAAAATTTATGAGTAATTTTTTTGCATAATATTTTTTTTTTTTTTACATAAATAGAACCGACTCACGATACCTAATAACCACTTCACGGGTCGGACACGAATTTTGTTACAATGTATATAACACATGCTATTCTACTTAACTAGTTACACAAACATTAATTTATCTTCCCAAAGTTCCGATAACACCTTTGCCGACGTGAAACGACATTTAAACACGGATCCAAAATGAATATCACAGATTATAAATATAATGAGAGGTATACGGATTTATAACCACTCTTGTTCCCATAGACAGTGTGGCTAACATGTGTCAAAATAATTTATTAAATCACTTTAATGACTTGACTTTTGACGTGACAACGTCTAATTAATCGATGAACGCTGGCTGCATGCACGAAAAAGGATGACTCATTGATCCGTTACGCTCATTGTCCCGTTACGCTGATTGTACGCTTGCGCCGCATCTATTTGTTATGACGTTGTCACGTTAAACTATCGTCCGTAAACCGACTTTACAGACAACCATTTTTTTTAATATGTCTAGTACAAATTTAAATTTATCAAATCAAATGTATTATTATTAATCAAATAGACTTTCACTAGTTGATATATAATTTAATAAATTCCAGGTCGAGCAGTGCTGCAACTCGCTGAGCCAGCGTTTAGGTGACAGAGATTACTTCTTTGGAACGTAAGTACCATACAATATATTACTAACGGCCGAATACTGAAACGTCCCTCAAAGTTAAACGCCACTTAACATTGAAAAAGCTCCTAATTTAGTATGCGAAATTTAAAATTAACGGCGTCTCAAATAATTAAGTTGCATTTAATATTTAAATGACGTTTCAGTATTCGGGCATGTATTATAAAAAACATCTTCAAAATTGTCTGCCATTTTGCATATAAAACAAATTACTCCACAATTACTTCACTCATACTAAATTTGAGGACTTTATGGATAGTCCACATTAAATAATTCTTATTGGTATGGTAGACAAAACACACTATCCCTTATTCCTATCCCATATCCCTATCCTATCCTATCATATCCCAATCTATCCTGCGTCTAGACCATCGCCATTGGACGCCCTAATTTACGGGCACATGAAGGCGTTACTGTCTTCGACTGGACCGAAGGCGGCTCTCATGATTAAACCGATCACGAACGCGCTGCTCAGACATTTCCTGAGAATGTCTAATCTTACTCAAATGAAATTGACGGTATGTTTGTTTTTAATACACACTTAA